>OX608078.1:95765111-96365111 GCA_951509765.1 Sphenella marginata
ATTCATATCCATGGAAAAAAAAGTTACGAAAGTCCGAACAAGGTACAAAATAAGCTGGACACATAAATGGCACATTCTAATGGGCAAAAACGGGGAAAAGGGCATATACGTGTCCACATCCAATATTTCTATTAATATTGCAAATTAAGACAAAATCAATACAACAGTCGTTGAATATGTGTGCAATAAACCCCTTCCCACATCGAAAATAGTATCATATAGTCCCAGCAACCCGGAGACAACCGACAACTACCTCAAATGTGCCCTCCGTGGCATGTCCCAAACACGAAATTCGAAATTCATGAACCGGAAATTTGAGAACGATTCCACCTATGCATCTGTGAACTATCAGGAACCTTTCACGGGGATTCAAACTACAATTCGTGCAACATTAAACATTAGATAATGTTATAATACGCGAGTTCCCCATGCTTGAAGGGTGTCCTCGACTTCGAACGAAAAGCAGAAAGCATTGGTCTATAGCTGTGGGGGGGCATCAGAACGACAATTTGTGACTCCCTCTACTGGCAGGGACGCGTTGGCTTAAGACAATTCAAAAATTCAGTTTTCGTGTCCGATTCTAATACTCCGCTGGAACGCATATTGTAACGCGTCCCCACCGTGGCTGTCCCGCATTAAGCGCCAAATCAAAATTATCTAAAAGAAGGAAATCATTTTGGATCAGCATTAAAAGCCCGAAAACCTGGGGAGCGGAAAACATTTTTGGATGCTTATTGCATTCAGGAATGGTAGCAGAGGTCAAATTGTCCCCTCCGTGGCAAGGTAATTACAAAGTTATCAGAAACACGAGTTATATATGTCAATATGTATGTTAAAGCGTTGCATTGTAAACTAAGTAGTTAATTCATATCAATGATATATATATATACAACAACAACACAACAATATGTAAAGTTGTTGTAACTACGCTACTAGTATAGATGTTAAGTGAATGAATGACTGCTGGGAGCATGTATGTGTCAAACGAATGTAATGAGTATGTAGTTATGTATATATCATTGGTGGGCAAATGAAATTTAAGCATGTATTGGTAACCGCGAGCGTAAAGTGGCTACCATGGGAGCAAGAATGATTTACAAAACAACAGCGAAGCAATATCGTGCGCCCCTTGATTGTTTTATGATACTATTTATGCGCGTGCCTAAGTGTTTGTTCAAAATGAATGACAAATATTGCTTTATGATTTCCGATGCCTTTGGTAATATGCAGGGCCGTGCGCAGGAATTGGTCTTGGGGGGGCTTTTAATTTAGATTTGCATTGGCATACATTTTTCACTAAGTTAAACATATTTGCTGAAACAGATACCTAGACCCATATATCACAAATTTAAATGTTCTTTAACTGTCCTGAATTTGCATACTCTGATGCCTAAAACTACTATTTTTTTGGTTCTACACATTTTTCTGTATTTGATAGAGAATTGGTGATATGATGGCATATCCCAGCTAACTAAAAGTGCAAAAAAAGACTCCTTTCGGAGCCATAAAACGCTCATTTCTCAGAACTTTACTCTCCAAAATGAGCTTCTTTCAGAGCCCAAATGGAGCGAAAAATCGCTCTACGCGGGCACTCCAACGAAGTCATAAAAAAGAGTCCGAAATGAGTCCAATTTCGATGAATTTGAAGCGTTTTTTGACTCTTTTTAAATGAACTGCGGAGCCTTTTATTGGTGCTTTTCTGAACCTTTTTCGGAGACTTTTATTCCTCCATTCTGAGGGTTTCTGGAGCCTTCTCAGACGACTTTCGGAGCCCTCTAATTAGTGCTTTTCTTTCATTCATCCATTCAGAGGGTTTTTGAACACTTGTCGGAGCCTTTTATTGGTGTTTTCCTGAAGCTTATTTGGGGTCGTTTTTTATTTCTTTTGGGTCATAATTTCTTTGCGCAATTATTCACTCCTAACTATTCTGCCGTCACCAACTCTGACTTTCTAAATTATCCCTATGAGCTACATGGGAACAATTTAATTAATTGTCCAACTATATGCGCCAATGATGTTCTTATTTATCTGAAAACCTTGAAGGAACCTTTTAAATGCGGTCCTGATAGGATTCCTACATGCTTCTTGAAGAAGTGTGCTAACAATATTTACCAACCCCTTACCAATTTGTTCAATCTGTCACTAAAGTGTGGTGTTTTTCCAAAAGCATGGAAAGAGTCGTTTCTTCTACCGCTTCATAAAAGCGGAAGCAAGGCTTCTATAGAGAACTATCGTGGCATAGCAAAGCTTTCTGCCATCCCAAAAGTGTGTGAAGCTATTGTTACCAATCAGCTTACGAATCCTATCTCTACCTTGATTTCCGACTGTCAACACGGGTTCTGTAAGGGAAAGTCCACCGTTGCAAACTTACTTGAATTTACTTTGATTTCAGCAAAGCTTTCGATAAAGTGTGTCACTCTTTACTTATTCATAAACTGGATCAGTTGGGTTTCCAGCCGGGTCTCAATCGCTAGATCTCTTCTTACCTTACGAACAGAGCACAAAAAGTGGTGTTTAAAAATTGTGAATCCGATGTAATTTATGTCTCCTCAGGAGTTCCTCAAGGAAGCCATCTTGGTCCGATTCTGTTCTTGTTGTTTTTAAATGATATTTCTACAGTAATATAATTTTCGAAAATTTTAATGTATGCCGACGATGTAAAGCTTTTTATGTCATTCGAAGAAGCTTCAATCAGATCTTAATATACTTGTTACTTGGTGCGATTTAAATTATATGCCGCTTAATCTAAAGAAATGTAAATACATGCGTTTTGCGAGAGGAAAATCACAGCCAGCTTCCTATACAATTAACAGTTATAGTCTTGAACAAATGTATGATTTTGTTGACCTTGGGGTTACTATGGACTAAAAACTCAGTTTTAACTGCCATATTAACGTAACAGTCAATAAAGCTGGAGGCGTTCTAGCATTTGTTAAACGATGGTCTAAAGAATTTAGCGACCCTTATGTAACTAAAACTCTTTACTACATTAGTCAGGCTGATACTTGAATACGGTTCTATAATTTGGAATCCACGTTACCAGGTCCACGTGGATCGCTTAGAATCAGTTCAAGAACAATTTTTAATATTTGCCTTAAGAGATCTTCACTGGGATCCCTTGTATAATTTGCCACGTATACGAGTCGCTTAAAACTAATTAATCTTCACAGCCTTTCTAGTGGGAGGGAAATGCTTGGAATTGTTTTCATGATTAAATTACTAAATGGTTCAATCGTAAGTCCGTTTCTTTTGAGCGAAGTGAACTTCAATGTACCTTCTCGTCCATCAAGACATTTTAAACCACTTATCTTGAAAGAGTGCCGAACTAATTTGGAATTAAATCAGCCTTTTCGTTGTTTGTGTCAAGATAATAACTCTCATTCTGGTACGTTTGATATTTCAGACTCACTATGCAGAATAAAAATGTCAATTATTTCTATCCTAAATACATAGCAACAATTTGCTTTCATATCCTTTGATTCTTATCTTTATTCTTTACAATAACTATTCGCTGTCAACTAATTATTTATTAATTGTGTCATCTATTTTGTATCTACCTTACTTGGCTGATGAGGTTTTCTCTGTAGCTGAGCAGTTTCAGATCTCGACGATTAACAAACCAAAGCCTTTCAAAGACTCGGCACGAAAGAACAATCCGCGCGTATTGCGGATGCGCCCCTCGCGCCGGTCGGGCGGGATATGGTGGATAATCCGTTGGGAATTATTATTATTATTATTATTATAAATAATAAAAAATAAGGTTTATGAAGTTTTATTGACACTATACGGAAAATATGAAATATGCTATGTTTATTTTCCACAGACTATTGATAAACGTCCATGAAAAATGCGATCTTTATCTTCTGTTAGGTAAAATAAAAAAAACCTCAGAAAATGTTTGAAAACATTCAAATAATTGAACGTTGTCGCTCATCTGCTCTCCAACGTTCATTTTCTCACAATTCTCTTTACGCCTACAACAAAAAGGGTCAGAAAACACTCGAAATCTTTCATATAATTGAGCCTTGCAGTTCATTCGCTCTGTTAATTGAAACTGCTCACTGTTTTCATCGGTAAAATTTAAGAACAAAAAATGCCCATACGCTACACAACTTTGTAATTTCGGAAAGCTCCAAGTGCAATTCAAAGTGCCGGACTTATGTATGTATTGGCCAACCTTATTCTTTGCAACTTTCACCAATTTCTTCTTCCGTAAAACTATTTTAACTAATTTTGTCAAAAATTATTAGTAAAGATTCAATACAAGATTTATAAAGTGTATTTTGAAAATTTTTGTAAAATCATTGCAACTTAGATTTGGCCCCCAAAACCCCCCCCGTGCGCACGGGCCTGGTAATATGCAATGTCTATTGTGTAATATGTATGTAAAGGGGACCCGGGAATATAATTTAAGGAGGTACTATAATACCTTCCATAAACACTTTGAGAAATATATACACTAAAAAAAGATATATCGAGCATAATTAGTTCAAGCATTGCTATGCATGGAAGACCTTTTTCAGACGGTACTTTTATCAAAGAAGTGGTTGTAAAAGTTTTACAAATACTCAGCAGCCCATTAGCAGCTTTTTCTGAAAAAGTGCCTCTATTAAGTTCTTTATTCTCTTGAAGTCCACTTAAGAAAGTAATTTTTGGTGAATGGTTTCGAAAATTAACTTAGCTGTTACCTTTCCGTGGAAGCTTTCTAACGAGAGCATTGATTTAAAAACTTCAAAGTTACAATCTACGAATCGAACACAAATGACCACTTCACATATGTCATTTATATCCGTGCTTTCATCCAAGCATATGGAGAAAAATTGGCAGTCATCAATGAATTATAACATTTTATTTATGTTATACATTTCAAGTGGGGCAAAAATATACTAGGGCATAAAAAAACATCAACATACTGACTACCTATGTTACCTCGTTGCTGTCTGCAGCGCGACTGGCAGGAAAATCAATTCCTTACAGCTCAACCTAATATAAACGCACAGCGTGAGTTTTCTGTCAAACTTGTCTCATGCCCATACAACTTGTATGAGAGTAACCGAAATAGAATTGCGTGCGCTAAAAGCTAACTCAAAATCCAAGATTTTTGTGCGTGACGTTTTGAATTGAGGTTATGGTAATTTTACAAATTATTGTTTGATCATTTTCGTTGTTTTAGAGAACTGTTTTAGACAAATATCTGAATTTAAAACGTCAACCAAATGTTGTAAACACAAATTTGACCTTCTATATACAATAAAAATATTCATATTTAGACCAATAAAAGCAACGCACGGGCTTTAATTTAGGTTACTCAAATAATTGCGTATAGACTTCTGTGCGTCCGCAAACGCTGTGCGTTTATATTAGGTTGAGCTGTTATCCCACAGTGCCAAACTGGTTTTTTCGCTCTCAATAGCGACTGAAATAAGAGCGTAAGAATACGTGTGCTGAGAGTAGCTGCTAGTTTGAGTCAAAACGCCCATGTCTGTTATATATATACACTAGCTTGCCCGTGACTGCTTCGCAAGTCAATAAAAGACCTCTTCATTGCAAAGCTCATACCACGTGTATTTTTAAATCGATTTTGACCAAACCTTCAAAACAACCACCACAAAAGATAAACGCATCTCATGTAGTATAAATTACAAAAATATCTGTAGGCACATCTCTTCAAACACTCCGTACCAACGAACACACATTTTAGGCTCCTTTTTTATATACACAGATATCTTAATCTTCTTAATATATAAAAATCACGTGTCACATGTTCAATCAGGGTGAGCTCCTAAACTACTCAACCGATTTTAATGAAATTTGCACAGCATCTACAGTTTGATCCAACTTGAAAGATAGGATACCTTAAATCTCAAGGGGGAGTGGAAATCGGTAAAAAACCATAAATTTTTTTGTTTACACAGCCACAAATCATAAACGGATCCACCGATTAGAATGAAACTTACTTGAAGTTAAACTTTGAAATATTTACTTTCGTTCTGCATCAAAAAAAAATAGTTGATTCATATATTATTTAACCAAAATTGTTTAAACAATAGGAGCACCTTTTCTAAAAAAAGCTGTTTGTGTGTTTGTTCGCTGTCAACCAAATGAATCGATTTAAGTTAAGCGAGCGCTCGGTAGCGGTACTTCGCTTCGTACATACATACATATGTATGTATGTATGACGCTTTAAATAAAAACAAAATTAACATTCATATGTACATATGTACGTTTTCGTGTTGCTGAGGGATAAGTAAAAATCAAATCCATATACATATGTACATATTTTGTAGTGAACGCATTTTGTGAAACCCCGTTATTCGTATTTTATACAATTGCTTCATTGTTCAAAAATATTTAATTAAAATATATACATATGTACATGTAAGTATTATCACATAATTATATTATTAATTTCTTATTTCATATTAATCAATTCAAAAATGATAGGAAAAAAATGAGAACGGCTGGACAGATTTGACTCAAGTTTTTTTTCAGTTCTTCGTAATTGGTAACGCGGTGTTTCCACCAAACCAAACACCGTGTTTAAAAGGGTTTGGGTTATGTAGAAATGGTTATGTAGAAATGTCAAGTTTTTCTACTGAGAGTTTACCGGAAAATGGGTTTACACCCACTAAATCGGAACGACTATCATAATAAATTGTTTAGTGGGTGTAAACCCATTTTCCGGCAAACTATCAGTGGAAAACTTGACATTTCTACATAACCCAAACCCTTTTAAACACGGTGTTTGGTTTGGTGGAAACATAGCATAAGAGAAGGTTTGTGTGAGGGAAAATTTTGGGAAATATTTCCGGATTTTCAAGATTTATGTAATTTTGGAAAAGTGGGCGGTGCCACGCTCACATTTTTTGTATCCAGTACTTTGTTTGTACTTCCATAATGTCCAAAGTTTATGGTTGATCTGTTTTAAACTTTTCCAATACGTGAAAATCTTCGTGGGGTACGACATACATACATTTATAAATTTTTTAGAAAAGTGGTCAGTTTTAAGACCACAGCTAAGTAATATTTCAATTCGTTATATCCCTGAATGTATTTGCTTTAGTGACATTTTAACGTTCTTAAATCTTAATCAAAGCACTTAATTTTTTTGTTTGTTATTGCCGTTTATACATATCCAGAGTATTATAGGATTTCCATAAAATCATAATAGTGGCGTTAAGTGGTAGATATAGGATATAATTAAATAAATACTAACTACACATCTGCTCAGCAGCGCATAATGGTTTGTGTCATAGCCATTGAGTTCAAAAGATTCGTTTTTTGAGGTGGACATCCAACAAATTTATTTGTTTATACCAAATACGTTAAAACCGGAAACATTGCATATACTAAAGCACTGCAATAAATGGAATGTTAAAAATTAATAGAAAAATAGTTGAAAATGTATTTCTAGGGAAGTCACTGGTCAGGCAGAACAACGTCTGCCGGGTCTGCTAGTATGTATATAGATATGGAATGGACGTTGTTATCAAACAGTTTAGAAAATATTAACCAGAAAATTTGAAGATTATGGACTTTCAGTAATTTTTTATTTTTCCATCAAAATTAACCTATGAAAACAATAACAAAAAATAATTATATTACTGTTGTTTTGTTGTTAAAAATTTGAAGATTATGGACTTTCAGTAATTTTTTATTTTTCCATCAAAATTAACCTATGAAAACAATAACAAAAAATAATTATATTACTGTTGTTTTGTTGTTAAATTCTCTTTCCCTTTTGTCTCATTCCGATAATGTTCCCAAAAAAAGGGACAAAACTTTAGATGATTTGTTGTTAAATTTGTAAAAACACTTGTCCCCTCCGTGTCACACAAGAACACGAGATATCCCCGCACGCGCTTCAAAGGACGTCTGCTTGTACGCCCCGGGGCATAAACAAACTTGTTTTGGGTCCATCTAGTGACGGAGCCCAAAAACCCTGCGATCGATAACCTTTTTTTCGGGGAGATTTAAATATGTCGAATATGCCTTTTTCCGTATTTACTCCCATATAAGTACATATTGTGTTATGGTAAATTTTAGTAATAGCCCTGCCAAAAAAATAGTCAATATGAAAAAAAAGGAAAAAAAATATTATGCTCGAAGCTAGGCTCGAACCACGAAACGCACGCGTCCCACCCGAGACCATTACACATGCGATATTGGTACACAGGAATATACCATGTTAAATGCTATACCTAAGCGCTAAAGGTTCAGCAAATATTTACACCGCTAAGAATATACATACATACACACATAGCCATACGGTTTCCAAATTGTGTTTTTTTTTTTTGGGTATAAAGACAGTTTTTTCAATTTTTCTTTTAGTTGTGGATTTTTTGAAGTCCGTATAGCGGGTGAATATTGCAACTTCAACTCAGAAATATTGAAAACACATATCCTAAGAGTCCCAATTTAGCCTAAAGATGTAAGGATTCCGGTTACATGTCGACTATTTTACAAATAAAAATTTTAAGGAAGAAAATAGTTGATGTCTTTAGGAAAATTAGCGCGATTTCTAACTACTTCTTCTTCTTCATCTTTAAGTGGCCATCTAACCGCCTGAGGGATTTTGACCGTCCAACATACTTAGCTCGCCAGTCATTTCTTCTTTGCGCCAATTGGAGACCCCACGAGATCGCAGGTCGGTCTCCACTTGGTCCTTCCATCGGAGTATTGGTCTTCCTCTTAATCTGCTTCCACCGGCGGGTGCCAATAAGTATACCTTCTGGGCTGGAGCGTCTTCGTTCATTCGCACGACGTGGCCTAGCCAGCGAAGCCGCTGTGTTTTAATGCGCTGTACTATGTCCACGTCTGCATAAAGCTCATACAACTCATCATTAAATCTTCTTCGGCACTCGCCGTCGCCAACGTGTAGAGGCCCATAAATCTTTCGCAGAAATTTTCTCTCGAATACTCCCAATGCAGCCTCGTCAGATGTTGTTAGTGTCCACGCCTCTGCACCATATAGCAGGACGGGAGCCATGAGTGATTTGTAGAGTGTGATTTTCGTGCGTCGAGAGAGGACTTTACTTTTCAATTGGCTACTCAGTCCAAAGCAGCATTTATTTGCAAGAGAAATTCTTCGTTGGATTTCTAGGCTGGCATTATTGTTGGAGTTTATGCTGGATCCAAGTTAAACGAAGTCCTTCACTATTTCGAACTTTTTGCTGCCAGCAGTGGCGTGGGTGCCAAGGCAGGAATGCGCTGACTCTTTGCTTGATGACAGCATGTACTTCGTTTTGCCTTCGTTCACCACCAATCCCATTTTTTCCGCTTCTTTTTCTAGCTTGGAGTACGCAGATGTTACGGCGCGGTTGTTAAGGCCGATAATGTCAATGTCGTCACAGTTGCACGCTTTTATAGAATATTGTTCCAGCGCGGTTAAGTTCTGCAGATTGTATTATTTTCTCCAACATCAAATTAAAGAAATCACACGATAGGGGGTCACCTTGTCTGAAACCTCGTTTAGTTTCAAACGGTCCTTCCCAATTCTGACTGAGCTGGTGGTGTTGCTCAATGTCATTTTGCAAAGCCGTATAAGTTTTGCGGGGAAACCAAATTCAGACATAGCGGCATATAGGCAGCTTCTTTTCGTGCTATCGAAAGCGGCTTTAAAATCAACAAAGAGGTGGTGTGTGCAGGCCCGTCGAGAGGGGGGGTGGGTCGGTGGTATTTTCCCCCGGGCCCGGAGATTTCGAAGAGGCCCGTATTTTTCAAGAAATTAAGTGAATAGTTAAATTAGAATTCTTATGAAAGTCGATTAATTTAAACATTTATTTGAAAGTTGTAATAACCGATAAAGCACGTTCATGAGTGCGTGTACAAAAAAAAGTTAGGTACATTTGCAAAAAAAAGCAATGTAATAAGAGCAAGGCAGGGGGGTAGTGAAATAACAGCCCTTGGTCGGGTCATTCCGGTACGTAGAACCGGCTGTCGTGGGAATGTAGTAAGAGCAAGAAATATCGATAAACAGCCTAATGATTGTCCGGCATGCGGCTTGTCCCCCCATACTACTAACCATCTTTTTGTCTGCTCATCCGAGCCTACTCTTCTAGCACCCATATCCCTCTGGTCCTCCCCTGTTGAAGCCGCTAGGTCGCACAATACGCTTGAAAAGACCTTATATGCTATATTCAAAAGGCTGATTCCGCGGTAGTTGGTGCAGTTTGCAGGATCACCTTTCTTGTGGATTGGGCACAGAACACTTAGATTCCAATCGTCGGGCATGCATTCATCCGACCATATTCTGCACAGAAGCTGGTGCATACGCCTTACCAGCTCCTCGCCGCCATGCTTGAATAGCTCAGCAGGCAAGCGATCAGCGCCAGCTGCTTTATTGTTTTTTAACCGGGATATTGCTATTCCACCTCATTATAGTCGGGTTCTGGGACGTCAATTTCGTCGTCTTCGATTGTGGGTTCGGGTTCGAGCTCTTCTCTGGTTTCTTGCCCAATTTCTCCATTTAAAAGGGCAGAGAAGTGATCCCTCCATATCTCTAGTATTCTCTGAACATCAGTCACCAGGTCGCCGTTCTCGTTCTTACAGGAATTTGCCCCAGGTTTGAAACCTTCCATCATTCGCCGAATTTTTTGATAGAATTTTCGGGCATTATTCCCATTGGCTAGCATCTCAAGCTCATTGATTTCACGCTTTTCTGCCTCTCTTTCTTTCCCGGAAAAGTCGCCTCGCTTCCCTTTTCAACTCGCGGTAGTGTTCACACACACTCCTTGTTGCACTCGATCTTAGCGTTGCCTTGTAGGCTTCGTTCTTTCTTTTCGTTGCATCTCGGCACTCTTCATCATCGTACCAGTTGTTTCTTCTCGTTCGCCGGAATCCAATTACTTCTTCGGCTGCGGTACGGAGTGCTCCTGTGATGTGCTCCCACTGCTCATGCTGAAAATAATTATTTATAGTTGAGTTATGGAGAGTCGCTTTCATAAAAGCTGGTTTACTCTAAAGACGGGTAATTTGACAACTAACCAAAAAAAATCCGTCCATTAAAGACCAGTAATCATTAATAGGAGATGGCAAAAACGGTACTTAGTAATGTTTGAAAGTCCACCATCAGACCCACCACTCCTTTCATATTCCGTCAATATTTCTGTATAAAATACAGAGTTATGGTAACGTCAGCTGAGCATCATACATGTGTCGCAGCCTTAACAACGTTACGATGCACAGCTATCAACAATCTGGCAGCGTCGTATTTACATCTTCTATTTTCTTTCTTTACTTCTTATTTTGCCTTGTGGCTGTTTTTGATCTACCACCATTTTTCTCGTATGTCACAATCAAATGAAATAAACGAAAACAGAACATTGCATATTTGAACTTCAACGGCTGTATATTCATTTTTAGAGCTTCTTTTTGTCTTCTTCTTTTGTGGCAAGTTCTAGCTTGATCAACCATCCAACATTTATGGTGCCGAAACCCGGGAATTACCATTGTTCCCATATCATACAAGGAGAAGCATATACATAAGCAATAAGGTTACGCATTATTTTACAATCCGTATCCCTTTAACATTTTATTTTTTCTTCTCTCCCCATATCGCCGCATGGTCATCAAGCGAGTTGGTGCATGCCAGTTTTTTACGTGTAATGTTGTAGTTGGTGAACCTGGGGATGCGCACCGGCTCTGCGCTATGGCTGTTGATTGGTGAATTCGTGGTTTCCCACTTGTGATTTTATGGCTTTTGTTGCGAAAGGTGTAGAAGCATGACGCAAATAGGGAAGTAGAAATTGTAGGCGGTAATGCTCATGCCGTGCGCATTACGCTGGCGCAGAGCTGGAAGGGAATCCCCTGAGGTGAGGATCGAGCTAGATCTTAATGAGCAAGACGGACAAACGGAACTGCTGATGATAAGTTCCTTGTACAGGTTTGGGTGATGTTTCCATTTGACTGGTTAGTGTGAACTCATTGCGCTGCCCTATCTGTGTGGCGACGTGGTGGCGTCGAATGAGATACACCGCTCACACTATTCATGTAACCAGCTGCGTTGTGACGTGGTGGCGTCGAATGAGATACACCGCTCACACTATTCATGTAACCAGCTGCGTTGTGACGTGGTGGCGTCGAATGAGATACACCGCTCACACGATTCATATAGCCAGCTGTAGGGCGACGTGGTGGCGTCGAATGAGATACACCGCTCGCACTACTCGGACAACCAGCTGTGTAGCGACAAGGTGGCGTCGAATGAGATACACCACTCGCACGACTATTATTACCAGTGGGGTGACCTTGCTACCGTCAAATGGGGTGCATCACTTCTGCAATGACTATGGGTACCAGCCAGGGGTGTATGATTGTTGGTGATGTCATATCGGATACACCGCTCCCCCATTTTATGTTAGGACCAAACAGAGAAGATGCGCATTGCAATGCGACGGTGGTGTTCAGTGAGATAAGCTGTGGTACCTCCGTCATTGAATGCCTTGCATGGACAATGGCACGGATATCTTACTGCCCGCACGTACACGCACTGTGGCACCTCATGGTTCTGTTTTTGTTTAGGGATAGTCCATCGGCAGCGTGCGAACGGGTGGCTCGTCCTGCGCCTTTCCATGGGCAGGTAGGCTGCACCAGGTTCCACGGCTATTGGAATCCATTGCTTTGAATTGTAGTTTGGAGATAGCTCAAACTGATTTAACATTTAAGTATGTACAGTACACGAATGCACAGTAATTGTAGTTTATGTTACAGGGTTGTACGGGGTGAAGAGAAGGCAATACCTGCGTTTTTCTCTATCCGAAAGCAATCGAAGATATATACAACTACACCAGACGTATTGGAGTCATATCAAATTATCACACAGAGAATATAATACTACGAGATGACAGATTCATACGAGGAATTGGTGAAGGGCAGGACGCTTACGTACAAGCTCATCAAACGACTCCAAGCTAGGTGCCAGGCGACTGAGGCTGAGGACTGGAACGAAGCAGTCATCAACATGCAAAAATCGGCGCTTGAAAGGCACTGGACGTCATTCCAACGTGAACGGAACGAGTCAGTGGCCACTAAAGTGGCGAATTTGGATCATGAGACCAAACAGCGCTTGGCTGCGCTCATGGTCGTAGCCAACCCGAATCATAATCGCCCATTGCCCAAAATATCGGAAATTAAGCTGGGAAAATTTGATGGAGACTATACCAAGTGGGTTTCTTGGCGGGCACAATTCTTAAACAAGGTGCTTGAAACAGAGCTGCCTCCAGGGTCTAAGATTGAGCTTTTGCAATCTGCGTTAGAAGGCGAAGCGCGCAAATGTGCAGGTGAAGCCGAGCATCGTGACGTGCATGATCTGAATAGAATTTGGAAGAAGTTGGGAGAAACATATGATAACCCATACCAGATAGTTACTGCGCATGTAAATCAGCTGATCGACATTCCTACCATGGAGTACGGGCAAGCGGATAAATTGCGTTCGATCATCGATACAGTCGAACAGGAATGTAGATCGCTGAACCGCTTCGACTGTAACACGGACTCCTGGAGCCCATTCTTGGCTGTGTTTATACTGCGCAAGCTGGATAAGTCTACAAGGGCGGCATCGGAAATGGACAGGAATCCCACTGCGCCTCCATCGCTGACAGAGCTATTGCCATTCTTAGAAAGGCGCATTTTTGCTATGCGCAACTTATAGGGAAATAACCATGGCCTTACAGGGGCTCAGGAGAATAGAGCATCAGTCGACTCACGAGGTAAGAGACATATCGCTGAGAGGGACGATCATAATACCAAGCGGCCAAGACCCACCAACGACTTCACTGGTGGCAAACAAACTGCAAACCCATTACCGAACGCTAAGACTGGAGATGCCTGCTCAAACTGTAATGGGGGACACCGCACTTGGAATTGCGAGAAATTGGCTAAGATGGAGTACAACGACCGTCTAAAGAAGATCAAGGAGTTAAAGGTTTGTGAGTCTTGTCTGTCGAGTCAGCACCCTACCCATAGCTGTACGTGGAAGGGGTGTAAGGCTTGTGATTATGCAAAGCACAACCGGATGAATTGTCCCAAGTATCCGGTGATGAGTGTCAACCATACGAATCGCTCTTTAGGCCATAGGACCGGAAAAGGGAGAAGTCAACAACGAGCGCTACATACGCCGCGCTGCCACGCTGTTACATCGGCGAATGAGCAGACAACTTGTGAGGTGATCGAATCACCAGACGACGGATTACCAATCATCGGAACGGCCGTGTGCCGTCTTCAGCAGGACAATGGAACATTAACCGGGAACATTCGTATCCTGTGTGATAGCGGATCTCAGGTTAACCTCATAACTCAGGAATGCGCACAGAAATGGAATCTTGTTCGGAAACCATGCAAGATATCAGTAGCGAGAATAGGCGATACGGAGCCTATACGATCGTATGGGTTCATCGACTGTCTCCTATGCCAGCGAGATAATATGACAGCTGCCGAGACAGTGCGTTTTGTTGTTGTAAAAAGAATATCCGGCACAAACCCGCAAGCGGCCTTCAGATCCCAACTAGAGAACCAGTTGCACCAGTACGAGCTTGCTGATCCGAATTTTACGGAGCCCGCTCATGTTGAGGGTCTCATCGGCATTTCGACTTGGGCTGCGGTGATACGCGACGGTGTCATACGTGCAGGCACAGGCGTGGATCGTTTTATTGCGCAAGACTCCATGCTGGGCTGGATCATATCTGGTCACGCGGGAAACACCAGCTTGTTCCGGCACCTGACATTTCATCTTGCTGAGTCGAATGACATTTTGGATATGCAAATGGAACGATTCTGGGCAGTCGACGACAAGGAAGAGCACGCTCCGCTGTCCTTGGAGGAACAGCGTGCAGAGGATATCTTCACGGCAACGCACTCCAGGGATGAGAGTGGGCGATACGTCGTAACCATACCATTGAGGAAAGATACGACCAAGCGTGGGCGCTCCAGAGAAACAGCTTTCAAAAGATTTGTCGGGTTGGAAAACAGACTCAAGAGAAACGCGGACATGGCAGCCGCATACAAGGAGTTTATGATTGACTATATCAAAGAGGGCCATATGGTGCCGGCTCCTCCCGCTCCAGAGGATCCAAGCTTATCATACTATATACCTTACCATATCATATCTAAAAAGAAGTTCCGTGTAGTCTTTGATGCTTCCAGCAATTACCAGGCGGAAAGCTTCAGGCCGACTTATATGAGACCCTTTTACTGTTTCGTACTTACCGATTTGCATTAACAGCCGACATAGTTAAGATGTTTCGGCAAGTCAAAATACGCCATGACCATTGGAATTTCCAGCGGATCTTCTTTCGCCCTGAGATCGACCAACCAATCGGGGAATACTTCATCACTCGGGTAGTTTGGGGTTTCACATCGTCGGGATTTAATGCGGTCAGAGCACTACAGCAATGCGCGGTGGATGAAGCCGATAAATTTCCAATTGCGTCGGCAGCCGCGCTAGAAAACTTCTATGTGGACGATTTCCTGGGTGGTGCAGAGTCCGTTGAGGAGTTGAAAATCTTATACGAGCAGATGACGGTCATGCTGGAAGCCGGCGGGTTCCAGCTTTCAAAGTGGGTAACCAACAACATCGAATTTGCTGAGACTCTCACGGGCGACGAAACGGTTGTAGTCCAACTTCAGGGCAACTCAGGAATCTTGGGCATGATTTGGGAGCCGAGGTCAGACAACATGTACATCAAGGTGCACGAGTATCCGGTGGATAGCACTAGACCACTCACCAAGCGACAGATTATTAGCAATATCGCCCAGGTATATGACCCAACCGGGCTGTACACCCCGGTCGTAGTGGCTGGGAAAATTATCATACAGGAGATCTGGAAGCTGAACCTGGGCTGGGACGATGTTGTATCGGACACCATCATGGAGCTGTGGTCATCGTTTCTGAGCAGCGTGATTGGGTTGGCTAACATCCCTGTGCCTAGATGGACGTCATTCTCTAAGACATCATCGATGCAGCTCCACATATTTTCGGACGCGTCGAAGTTGGCGTATGGAGCTTGTGCCTATCTCCGTTCAACGCAGCCGGATGGCACGGTAATAGTACGTCTGATCACGTCCCGAAATAAAGTCGCCCCAATCAAGACTCAGACCATCCCGCGACTGGAACTAATGGCCGCAGTAATGGGCACAAAGTTGGGCAAACTTGTCACAAAGGCGTTAAAGTTAGGAAAGATTGACACATACTATTGGTGCGACTCCATCATTGTGCTCTACTGGCTAAGGAAGAATCCCCAAGCACTTAAACCATTTGTAGCACATCGGGTTGCATCTATCCTGGATTATTCATCCCTCAACGAGTGGCGGCACGTGCCAGGGGACCAGAATCCTGCTGACCTATTGTCAAGAGGTTGTACTGCCTCCCAGCTAAAGTGTTCGACGACATGGTGGAACGGACCATTGTGGCTTCAAGCGGAGCTTGATTCCTGGCCATCTCGCATGCAATGCAGCCTCTCCGTTGACGATATAAAAACTGACGAAACCGAGTCCAAGGTAATACCCCTTTGCGCCTCTACTAACATCGCCTTCGTACCTTCGCAGGAGAATCCACCCATCGGGGGCAATCCACCCCTGGTCCAAAGATGTTCTTCGTTGAATAAATTACTTCGGACGACAGCCTTCGTGTTTCGCTTCACAGATGGCGCAAGGAACAAGAGCCGTAATGTTGCCAAACCTCCTGAACACTTTCGAGAAGTAACCCCGGTTTCGCCCACGGAGCGGGATCGGGCTGCAAAGTACTGGGCGCGTCAGGCACAGGCGGAGTTCTTTTCGGGCGAGTGGAAGGCCCTTCAGGAGAAGAAAGGAGTTCCTGCTGGCTCAAAGTTGTTGCAGCTTTGTCCATTTACTGATCCGGATGGCGTAATGCGGGTAGGAGGACGACTAGGCAAGTCAAATATGCCTGCAGAAACCAAGCATCCAATTATAGTTCATGCGTCGTCAGCATTCGCAAAGCTCATCATGTGGGATGCTCATAATCGGGCTATGCACGGGGGCACACAATTGACAATTTCCATCATTAGACAGAAATTCTGGATTCCGAGTGTTAGGGCTGCGGTGAAAAAGTTGATCAGAAGCTGCGTCATCTGTGCACGATTCAGAAAGGATATGGCTCAACAACTGATGGCTCCGCTACCGACATCCAGGACGGAGTTAACTTTCCCATTCGCCGCCACTGGAGTTGACTTCGCAGGACCCTTCGAGGTTCGAAAAGCTCCAGCTGCATCAATGAACCTGCGACTAGCCGCCTCAAGGACTTACAAACCCCCAACGACCATCAAATGCTGGGTAGTCGTCTTCGTGTGTATGGCCACCCGAGCGGTACATTTGGACCTTGCACATGGGCTTTCCGTTGAGGCTTTTCTCGAGGTTTTTACCAGATTTGTTAGCCGACGAGGCCACTGTGCGGCACTCTATAGTGACAATGGGACTAACTTCGTTGGGACAAACAATGAACTACAAAGGGTTCGTCAAGAATGGAAAAATAAGATGCCCTTGGCCGAACTGGCCAATCTCGGGACAACCTGGAAATTTAATTCTCCCGCTGCACCCCATCAAGGTGGGTTATGGGAGGCTTGTGTAAAATCAATGAAATACCACCTCCGAAGGGTGATGGGTCGCCGAATACTGTCAGCAAATCAGCTATATACAATCCTTACGCAAATTGAATGTTGTCTGAATTCGCGGCCATTGTCACCCCTGAACGACGATCACAACGACCTGGAGATTTTGACGCCCGGCCACTTTCTGATCGGGAGACCCTTGATGCATCATCCTCCGGCAGAAAATCTTACAGAGTGCCATGATAACCGGCTTACGTTATGGGGCCAACAACAGAAGTTAACTCAAGCGTTTTGGCGTCGCTGGAAGAACGATTACCTTATCTCACTTCAAAAGCGCACTAAGTGGTACCGGCCCTGCGAAAACATCAAGCCTGGCGACATGGTCGTTGTCTTAGAGGAAAATCGTCCCCCCGCCGTTTGGCCAGTAGGACGAGTCGAGCACGTTTACCCGGGCATGGATGGATTGGTGAGAAATGTAAGCGTCAGAACCTCCACAGGAATTAGGGACCGTCCGATCCAGAAACTTTGCGTACTACCAATTGAACACCATTAAACCATCAGACCCCCGCTGATCCGGGAGGGGTTTTTTCGCCTGCCTCTTCTAGGAAGGTTTTTCCCTCTCTCCCGTGCACAAATGTGGGATCAGTCTTCGCGAACCTAGAACCGTTGGGGGGGGAGGATGTATAAAATACAGAGTTATGGTAACGTCAGCTGAGCATCATACATGTGTCGCAGCCTTAACAACGTTACGATGCACAACTATCAACCATCTGGCAGCGTCGTATTTACATCTTCTATTTTCTTTCTTTACTTCTTATTTTGCCTTGTGGCTGTTTTTGATCTACCACCATTTTTCTCGTATGTCACAATCAAATGAAATAAACGAAAACAGAACATTGCATATTTGAACTTCAACGGCTGTGTATTCATTTTTAGAGCTTCTTTTTGTCTTCTTCTTTTGTGGCAAGTTCTAGCTTGATCAACCATCCAACAATTTCAGTAAACAAAATTAAATTTCATGGACATATACCAACAACATAGTTAGACTCATAATATATATGTATAATGGTCATATAGAATGATGCCATATCGAACAAAATTGGAAGCAAATAAAATTTTCAGGGCGTTTTCCACAAAACAATTTACATTTCATTATAAACAGTTGAGTTTTTCGGGATTTTAGGATGCATCTAAATTACCGACCGTATATAGTGAAATTTAACAAATAAGTACCAATTTCATAACATTTAAAAAAAAAATTAGTTTTAGAGTTCTATAAAAACACAACTTTTGTCCTATTTTCCAGAAAAATTTTAATTTTGAACTATTTTTTGCAATAGAACATGCAAGATATGTTAAAAACCTATGTTTTAGGATGCATCTCAAGAGCTACCCGAAAATAGTGACCATTAATATATCGACAGCCACACTGCAAAACCCTGTATGTTCAAAACCAAAAAGTTTTCAGGAGAGGGAAAAAACTGTAATAATTATAACGTATGTATATGAGCGACGGCTATTTCATTTCACCACTGGAAAGAAACGGGAAGTTGTAACCCGATTTTGACTGAATTTTAATGTGCGAAATATCACGATCTATGGGAAAGGCTCAGAACCTTATTTTTGGAAAAATAGTGACTTACGGGGCTTTGCAGTGTGGCTGCCGATATATGGCCTATTAATATATAGATAATGGTCACATAGAATGATGCCATATCGAACAAAATTGGAAGCAAATAAAAATTTCAGTGCGTTTTCCACATAACAATTTACATTTCAATGTAAACGCTTCAGTTTTTCGGGATTTTAGGATGCATCTAAATTACCGACCGTATATAGTGAAATTTAACAAATAAGTACCAATTTCATAATATTTAGAGTTCTATAAAAATCAGGGACGGCAAATAGAAGTTATTTTTTTTCGATCTCATAAAAGTCTGGGGTTATATAGTGTCCCTGAAGAAAATTATTAAATTTTCTGTTGTCCCAGGACTTCTAGGATCAATATCCTGGCCACAATTAATTTTTCTGGCTTTTTTGAAAAAAGTCCGCCAATCTAAATTTAATGAATTTCTTATCATTTGAAAGAGGAATGACGGTTTAGTAGATTTTGGTTCGGACTTTAATTCTGTCCTTAAAAAATATAAGGCCAAAATAACTTATATTGCTGGCGAGAAAAACTAAAAGTCCGAGTTGTCCGATTATTTTTGTCCGGATAAGAATAAAAGTCCAGAAATAACTTTTTTCTTCGGACTTTTATTTTAAAAGGAATAAAAGACCCCGTCCCTGATAAAAACAAAACTTTTGTCCTATTTTCCAGAAAAATTTTAATTTTGAACTATTTTTTGCAGTAGAACATGCAAAATATATTAAAAACAAATGTTTTAGGATGCATCTCAAGAACTACCCGAAAATAGTGACCATGAATACTTTTGAATTATAGAATTTTGCAGAACATAGAAGTTTGACTGCGTTTTTGAAAAAGAATTAAAATTTTAAATTACATGAATAGCAGAGACTATGAATAATATAGTTCCACTAAAAAACAAAACGCTCTATTTAAAAATTGTATTCAATATTTCATTATTATATGTATATCAAATAACGCCCTTATTGAAACAAACTCTGAGATGGGACATTTTTAAAAAAAAAATGTTGAAATAGGGTAATATTCCAAACAGCAGTCAACATGTTTTTTGGAAAGATTGGTGAAAATTATCGTAAGGGATGGCAACTCTCGGTCAAAACAAAATTGGACAGACGCGCCGACGCAAGTGTATACTTTACTCAATTTGTTAATGAGTTAGAGATGGAGTGCAAACGAAATATGAGTGGAACGAACCGACGCCACTACTTTAGCTCAATATGCTGAATAAGTGAGAGAATGACTCTCAATTTGTTAATGTGAGAGCAAATGAAATACGAACCGATGCTCAATGTGCGAATGAAAACATTTTTCCGTTAGGATTTTGCTACATATACATTTTATTATTAAAAATGAATTTGGCGTTTATTTCGAAGTTCTCAATATGAGCATTAGGCCGGTTACCACTTTGGACTTTTTAGGGTTTTTTCCTCAAAAATTTAGATATATATATATAAGTACATTACATATTGACTTTTATATCATTTCAATAATATTCCGTGATATTTATATCGTATGACCTCAACTTATATATATTTATTTTTACTATGGAAAATCTATTAGAAAAGCAAATTCCTTAAAGAAATGCATAAAACGACTTTTATACATAAGTACATATTGTGTTATGGTAAATTTTAGTAATAGCCCTGCAAAAAAAATAGTCAATATGAAAAAAAAAAGTGTGTGCCGTGCACACCCAGGGGAAGTTTACTTCTATAATTTAGCACTTCGCCGTCTATCACGAGCCCTGTTGTTATCTTTCGGCATATCGGCCCCTAAACGTAACCAACAAAATTATGAAAATTCATTTGTTTACAGATATCGGTAATTCTATTTCTCACAAAATATCACAACCGTAATAAATTCCATTACAAAGAAAAATCAAATGCAATTATGATGTAAGTGACGTTTTGCATGAAATAATTAAAAAAAAAAAACAATGAAAAAAAAAAAATTGGAAAAAGTAGCCTCGAACCCGCGACCTTTTGCGTGCTCATGCGCACGCTTACCTCATATGCCATATCGACATTTTTGTTTTTATGTCAAATGCCGTCTATGGTGCTTTTGCTATATGAGTTTTGTGTGGTTTATGCGGAATTCAACTATTATTTTGTTACAAAATATGTATATTCACAATATTTAGAAGAAGATTTAACAAGGTGATTTTGTGCTCTTGACAAATTTGTCAATCTTGATAAATATTCAGGAAAACAATATTTTTATCAAGAGTTTTTGAATTTTGCGTCAAAGCCAAATTTTATTGTATTCAAATTAATTTTTAAAAACTTTTTTTTGACGCAGAATTCAAAAAACTTAATAAAAATTTTTTTCATGAATATTTATCAAGATTGACAAATTTGTCATGAGCACAGAATCTCATTAATTGAATTTCTCGCCACAAATTGACGTCCTGTTTTCACTACTGATGCCCAGTCAGTTCTTTGACAAGCTACTCCACTATCAATTGTAGGGTAGGGAGTTCCCACCCCAACTTTTGTTAGATGCTTTTTAACTTTTTATTAACTTTTCTTTGTTTTTTCATTGCAAGTACTTTTTTTTCCATATATTTTCACTCTTTTGTTTTGTCCCCGACACAAAAACATACAAATTTGAGACATGAATATAACATAGCCGACCACAAAACTGTAATATTACAGAATTAAAAAAGAAAACAATAATGGTATTCATATAATCGTAGAAGTTTACGAAGTGTGTATTTTTATAAGTTTACACACCCCGTTATATGAACGCACCTGTAAATAGCCTCGGAAAGTTGTCAGTCAGCGATGGTTAGATGTGTTCACTAAACGCAAAATGAGTAACAACTTTACAAAAAAAAACATATAAAATTATAGAAATTGTTCAAATTTATTTTGTTTTACCTCTTCCATATTTTTATTTTTCTTTTGGCGGCTGACAGCTGATTCAATGAGTTTGAGCATTGAGTTTACGAGCATTTACGCACCGAAATCAGTTGATAAATTTACGAAGTTTGCACTTCGTAAATTTACGCGTTTATGAGCTTTACACGCTGTATACACGATTACATGAATACCATTAATAATATAAAATGAAAAAAATAGTATAGAAAAGGAAAAAAAAATTTGTTTGACAAAATTTGGGGTGCGAACCCGACTCCACAAACAAATTGAGTCAAATGAAATAGATTTGCAACATGTTGGCAAATCTATTTTGAGTGTCAAAGTTATTCGCATTAAGAATAATCGCGAAGGTCAATATAAAATGGAAAAAAATTAGAAATAGTATAAAAAAGGAAAAAAAATTTTTTTGACAAAATTTGGGGTGCGAACCCGACTCCACAAACAAATTGAGTAAAATTAAATAGATTTGTCAACATGGTGAGTGTCAAAGTTATTCGCATTAGGAATAATTGTGAAGGTCAATATAAAATTGAAAAAATATAAAAAAAAGTATAAAAAAGGAAAAAAAAAATTTTTTTGACAAAATTTGGGGTGCGAACCCGACTCCACAAACAAATTGAGTCAAATGAAATACATACATGAGTTCAAAATTATTCGCATTAGGAATAATCGCGAAGGTCAACTCAGTCGAAGTGCTATGGCCCAGCCTTCGCGGAGGAACCGCCTTCATGATCACGGTAACATCTACGCCAGGTAAGTATGCTTTCATCAGCTTAAAACGAACTATTTCAATCAACTAGCAAATAAAGTGAATGAGAATTACACGATATTGCTATGAAACGTTCTAGCTGTCCAAAGAAAATTTAATATGCGCACATGAGCAACGAAAGAACAGCGTCTGCTATTTTTATAAATATCTATACTACGCTTAGCAACAACAAAACTCATATGGTTGTTGTCTTCCAATTTTCGTGACAGTTTTTCCCAAATGCATGCCGCTATAGAAGTAAACTTCAAAAAGGAAAAAAATGTTATGTTCGGAGTTAGGCTCGAACCACGAAACGCACGCGTCCCACCCGAGACCATTACACATGCGCCATTGGTACACATGAATATGGCATGTCAAATGCTATACCTAAGCGATAAAGGTTTAGCAAATATTTCCACCGCTAAGAATATATGAACATACATACATAGAAATATGGATTGAAACGAATGAAAGTTCATTTTGAGATTCCGTTAACTTCTTAACATTACCCGGTTTCCAAATTGTGTTTTTCTCAATTTTTCTTTTAGTTGTGGATTTTTTGAAGTCCGTATACCGGGAGAATATTACAACTTACACATATGATGGTTTTCTGGTTTTTTTCGCCAAATTCAACTCGGAAATATTGAAAACGCATAACTTAACTGGCCCAATTTAGCCTAAATATGTAAGGATTCCGGTTATATGTCTACTCTTTTACAAATTAAAATTTTTAGGAAGAAAATAGTAGATGTCTTTGGGAAAATTAAAGCGATTTCAAACTATTTCGTGCGTTTTTACTTTTTGCATATTAAATATGATATATTTCTTAAAAAATATATATTGATAAATTGAAATAATTTTTTAGTTTTTTTTTCAAAAAATTTGGTTTTTTCACTTCAAGATAGATGTCATAAACAAAAAAATATTGAAATATTGGGTTATATGTCGACTCTTTTACAAATAAAAATTTTTAAGAAGAAAATAGTTGATGTCTTTATTAAAATTAACGCGATTTCTAATTAGTTCGTAAATAGAATATTGAAGAAGCTACAAACTGTGTTTTTACTTTTTGCATATTAAATATGATATATTTCTTAAAAAATATAAATTGATAAATATTGATAAATTGAAATAATTTTTTAACTTTTTTTCAAAAAATTTGGTTTTTTCACTCCAACATACATATCGATAGCCACACTGCAAAACCCCGTAAGTCACAATTTTTCCAAAAATAAGGTTCTGATCCTTTCCCATAGATCGTGATATTTCGCACATTAAAATCCAGTCAAAATCGGGTTACAACTTTCCGTTTCTTTCCAGTGGTGAAATGAAATAACCGTCGCTCATATACATACGTTATAATTATTACAGTTTTTTCCCTCTCCTGAAAACTTTTTGGTTTTGAACATACAGGGTTTTGCAGTGTGGCTGTCGATATGTAGATGTCATTGTAAAGTGAGCACCCAAATGAAAAGAATAAATGCCGTTGGGTGCCGAATTATGAATGTGTTCTTTATTATAATATTCAGGCTTATTTATAGTAAATTAATCTAAACATTTCATTATACATACTTACTGTAATTCTTACATATGTAGCTAAGTCTAACATAAGGCATGAAGCGTAACGCACGCTCACACATATGCACGTATTTACATATGTGTATAGTGCTGAGCTACTTCAACGCTTTGGTCGTGGGAAAGTGTCGCAGCAGAGAAATACATAGCGTCAGCAATTACTTAGTTGCAGTTTGTTTGGGTTTGCGACCAAGTAACTTAGACGGCGCTCGTGCTGCGTATTTTGTATGTAGATATGTATTCATATTGGACACACTACACCTCCTTTCCTAAAAAGAATCGTTTATATACATGTTTATATGAACGATTCTATTTAATTTAATAGGTTTGAGTTGTATAGCTCGTCTTTTGCAATTAATGAGCGACCGATCTTATTTCATTTAATAGCTCTGGCGCGTTGGACTTTTTGACTTTTCGTTTTATTTTTATATATGCTGTGTTTACTTTTTGTTACAAAGTTTTGGTTGCGTTTACTTTATTTTCAAGTGGACAATACATTAATTTATTTATTTCGGATTTTTTGTTTATATGTTTCTTTATTTATGCGCTACATTTTTCTGAAGTGTTTAGTTACATTGAGAGTAATGACACGATTTTATTTTAATAAGTTTTTATTTGCATACAATAAATTTCTGAATTTATGTGTCAGTGTACAATAAAAATTTATGTGTAAACATTTGAGTTAAAATGCAGTGTATTTATTCTAAAAGTTTAAGTCTATTCTTATGAATTAAAATTTTCTTATTCTCATCGCTTATAATATACTTATTATTTCTATCTACGCTTTCTGGTTTATAAGGAATTAGAGTAAAATCATTATTTTTCTCAATATTGTCTACCTTATAGGGCCCTTTATACCTATTGTCTAACTTATGACCTGCTTCATTTTTTACTAATACTAAATCTCCTATATTTATCTCTTTATATTGTATTTTCCTATCGTAACTAATTTTTTGTTTTTCCTTAGATTCTTGTACTAACTTTCTAGCTTTTTGTTGTGCTACCTGTAACCTATATTTAATTTCCTTATCATAGGCCTCATGATTATATACTGGGCTAATTACATTTTCTTTTAAAAATTCGTAAGTCAGGGGTGTCTTTCCAAAAACTAGTTCAAAAGGACAATAGCCATGAACTGTTGAAGGTGTTGTATTGTAACAATACGAAAAATATTTAAGGTATTCATCCCAATCGCTTTTGTCAATGGATATGTAAGAACGCACATATTCATTGAATGTTCTATGACTGCGTTCAACAGTACCTAAAGTTTGATGATGGTAGGGTGTTGATGTTTTATGCTCTATTTTTAAGAGTTTGCACAATTCCTCAAACAAACTATTTTTGTATTCGGTTCCCATATCCGTTATAATTGTTTTCATACAACCATAAATCAGAATGAAATGCTCAAATACTGCCTTAGCAACTGATACAGCATGTTTGCTTTGAACGGGTACTGTAACCAAGTATTTGGTTAGGTCACATATGATAGTAACCGCATATTCATTTCCATTCATCGATTTTGGTAATGGCCCTATTGTGTCTATCTGTACTATATCGAAAGCCTTTGGTGGCGTCTCCGTTATAGTCAGTCGTTCCTTCAGATGTTTATTAGTTTTATTTTTGCTGCAGTGAATGCAATTTTTTACATATTTTCTGATGTAATTTTTCATATTATTCCAGTAATACTTTTGTCTTATTTTATTTAACGTACGATTTATTCCTGGGTGGCCACCAAAAACAGGTTCGTCGTGATATTTATGAAGAATTTCTTTAATTTCTTTGTTATTTGTCACATGCATAACCTCCGGAGTCAATGCTATATTTAAATTTTTGAGAACTTTGGTACCTATTTCTTTAAATGTGTATACCCGGGTATAATTTTCCTTAAACAATTTGTCTCCTAGCGACAACTGTATTTTTACAATTCCCAAATTGCCGGCTTCCTTCATAAGCCTGGCAAAGAATTGACCTAAGACAATCTTCGCCTCAACAATTAGGTTTTTCATATTAATTTCACTTTCCTTTTCTGAAACCTAATTTCGGAGGATCGAAAACGAGCTGGACTAGTCTCTTTACTTCACATTTATTCAGCGCTTCATAAATTATTGGGTTCTCTTTGTGACTTTTTATTTCTTCATTTTTACTACTGGAATTTTTATTATCATTATAGTTTTTATTAGTTTCCGATCTAGTCGTACCTTTCAATATCTTACAGGCTTCTACTGAAATTTCTTTAAGATCTTTAATATCTATGCGTGACAGTGCGTCTGCTACATAATTTTGTTTTCCTGCTATATACTCCACCTCGAAGTCATATTCTTCCAAATCCAGTCTGATTCTAGTTAATTTTGATGATGGGTTTTTCATTGAAAATAAGAATGTTAAAGGTCTATGGTCTGTTTTGACTAAAAATTTTCTACCATAAACGTATGGTCTAAAATATGATATGGCCCAATGAATGGCCGCTAATTCTTTCTCAATTGTTGCCTTATTTGTTTCTCCTTTTGTAAATGATCTTGATGCATATGCAATTGGCAATTGTTTGCCTTCATACTCTTGGCTTAGTACCGCTCCGCAAGCATAACCACTTGCGTCAGTTGTTATACAAAATTGTTTATTGAAATCTGGGTATTGTAAGATATTAGGGCTTATTAACGGCGCTTTCAAATAGTCAAAGGATTCTTTACAATCCTCCGTCCAGTCGAAAACATTTTTCTTGCAAAGCCTTGTTATTATCCTAGAATATTCTGCAAAGTTTGGGATAAATCTTCTGTAATAATTGCAAAATGCGACGAATCGTTTCGCCTCATCCGCATTTTTAGGGGTTGGATAATTTTTAATAGTTTCAAATTTACTGGCGTCTGGCAAAATTCTTTTGCTTGTACATTTATGACCAAGGTATGTTACTTCTTGATTGAAAAATAGGCATTTTTCAGGATGCAATTTTAAATTGTACTTCCTACAAGTTTCGAATACATCACGCAAATTTTTAGTCATATGTTTTTCGGAGCATCCTAATACGACTAAATCGTCCATGTATAGAAATGCTTGTGAAGGTTTTAAGCCTGAGAATGCCAATGTCATCATTCTCTGAAATGAATTTGGAGCAACTTTAAGACCACAAGGCAATCTTTTGAATCGGTAAGTGCCATTATCTGCTGTAAAGGATGTTATATCTCTTGATTCTGAACTGAGTTCTATTTTATGAAAACCGGACATTAAGTCCAAACACGAAAAATATTTAGCTCTTCCTAATTGATCCAATATGTCATCAATTATTGGTAACGGGAATTTATCTGCAGTTAATTTTTTATTAACTTGTCTGTAGTCAACAACCATTCTCCATCTTTTTTCTTGATTATTAGGAAGTGATTTTTTGGGTACTAGTAAAATTGGACTATTAAATTCTGACATTGAAGGTTCTATTATATCGTCTTTAATTAACTTATTTACTTGTTTATTTATTTCGCTCTTGTGGGCTTCTGGTATTCTGTAGTTTTTTTGGGTTATTGTCTTTCATATGAAGTTTTTGTTTGTAAAAATTATTAGTGGTAATTGGTTCTGTTTCTAATGAGAAAATGTCAATAAATTCTGCGCATAGTGCATTAAGTGATTCATGGGCAAAGTGTGGAAAATTTTTATTTAATCTTTCTAATTTTTCTTTATTGTTGGACTCATTTTCTATTTTATTATCTTTAATTATTGTATAATTATTCAAATTTTCTGTTGTTATTCATAAAATGTTGCATTTTTATCTGTTGTATTTATAATTCTAATAAATGTTTGGTGTGAATCTGCTAAGGTATTTGCAATAAATATACCTTCAGACAATTCTTGGTGTGGAATTGGTAATTCTTAATATTGATTATTTTTAACTTTAATTTGTCTTACTACTTCTGATCTTGCTGGTATTGAAATACTATTAATTGTTTGGTTGCTAGTCATCTGAATTATTATGTTTTCTGGGTAATCATACGGTCTTAGTATTAGAGTGTCTCCATGTTTGTTGTAATCTAAAATGCAATTATATTTTTTGATAAAATCTAAACCCAGTATTCCATCACATGGAATTGGAAAATTGTCTTCTACTATATGAAACTTGTGTTTAATCAATAGATAACATCCTTTAAATCTGCTTTAACCGTGCCAATAGTGCTTGTTATGCCTTGGCCAATTCCTTTTAAATCTGTTTTTTGTGAATTATTAATAGTGACATGATCGTCAATTTGACCCTTTTTTATAATTGAAATGTCCGCTCCTGTATCGATCAGGAGGGTTGAAATGGAATCATTCAGAGTAGTTTTGGAAGATATGTAGCTATTTAGGTGTAAATTGAAAACATATAATTTTTTATTTATTGAGGTGGAGTTTGTTGGTTTTCCTGCTGCGTAGCAGTTCGGACATTTATAGTATTATTGCGAGTATTTCCTCGCGATCCGAAACTTCGACCGGATCTTTGGTTATTTGATCGGTTATTATTGTTATTATGATTGTTATTGTAGTTATTGAATGTTCTTCTTTGATTACCTCTATAATTACCATTGTGATAACCTCTGCTGAAGTTACCTATAAAATAATTTTGCTGGCGAATGTGCAAAAGGGAATTTGGGTTACCAGTCACCTCTTTGCAACTGTTAGTAAATTTTGATATAGCCTCGTTCATTGAGTTGAACGTTCCGGCTTGCATTATAGTTTTTACCTTGTCATTGGAGCAATTTTTACACATAGCTTTTACGGCTGATTGTGTTGCATACTTGGATGCTAGTTCTGGCGTTAATCCGTCAGATATGTATGCACCTTCCAATGATTTTGTTAATTTTTCAATTTCGGCAGTGTATTGGTTTGCCGTTCTGCTCCGCTGTTGCACATTCAGGAGTTTTGCTGCCAAAACTTCAACTGATTCGCCTTTAATTGCTGTTTTTAATTTTTGTTTGATCGCTACTATGGTCCTTTCAGAGCTTATTTAATTTCTAGCTGTGCCCTTTAGTTTTGTTTTAATAAGAGATACAGCGATAGCCTCGTGGTCTTCTTTGATTAATTCGAGGATATCGAGGGCGTCCAGAAAACTAGGTAGGTTTTCTGCCTTGCCATCGAACTCTGGTAAGATCGATGACGCAGTTTTAATACAAGTTGTGATCGCTTGTGCCATTTTGGAGTCTGTTTGTGCACCTCCTTCCGTTAGTGCAACTGTTTGGTTTTTCGAGGAAGTTGCTACCTGTGTGGCAGCAGGGCCTGTTTCTTGTTTTTCCTCAATATCTGATCCGCTTTCGATCAAATATGTGTCGAAATCAATTTCGATGTTTTTCCCGTAGGATGTAGGTATCACAATATCGATATTATATCTTGATAATGATGATACCAATTTGTCCCTAATATATGTGTATATTTGGTAGGATTCTGACTGGTGAGCTGTCGTGAGGGTATTATTTATGGATTTTATTATCTTTCCCGTGTTATTTAGTGACAGCAGTATAACATTGAGATGTTTCTTTACTGTCTCCGCTTTTATTTTTATATTTTTGCATATGCATTTATATGATTTTTCTGCTTTGGTTTTTTCCTCATTCGCTTTGTAAGAATTTCATCCCATTTACTCATTTGGAATAGGTAGAGAAATTCTTAGACTTTATCCAGTCCGTCGGCGCGACTCAGGTATTTCTTCTTCAATACCTTGTTATGGATTGAGTATATTTTTAAAAACAGATTCAGACATGTGCAGACCGTCACAATCAAGAGCATTACCTTTATGAAGTCCAATGCTTCGGTGTGGTCAATTACTTGAATGGAATTGATCACATTTGCATTAGGCTCTTCCAGTTTCGATTCGTGGCCTCCCATTGAGAAAAACAATTCTATTCCTATATTCTTCTATTGTAACTGCCTTAGGGCCCTGTTTAATTATTTCTACTACTTCTTTTTTTCTGTTTTAGCTACCTCTTGCGTTTTTATTTCTAACTCTACCTTACTTTCTTCTTCTTCTATTAATTTGCTGTAACGCAAGAATATCGCGTCAAATTCTGCCTGACTTATAATATCCTCGTTCATTGAGAGAGAAAAAACAATTAAGAGATAGAGAAAAAAAAATCTTATCTTTAACACTAGAGTACACGCGCCTTTTTTTTTACACTAACGCACGCGTGGCCTACTATGGTAGAACATTTTAAAATAGCAATAAAAATTTGTTTCATTACATATTACTGAAACTAATGATTGAAAGCGTATTTATATTTATTTAAAAGAATAATTTAAGCTTTAATTTATCCATAGAAAACAACATTTTAAAATTGAAGCCAATTTTGTTCTATAATAGTAAAAAATACCAAAACTTGTACTTTTGAGACCAATGATTCAAATTTTTTCTTACATTATTAAAGTTTATCAAAAACCTATTTTTGTGACATTTATTACACATCACAGCCGGTTGATTAGGACAAATCCATTTGTTGCACGTTTTGCACCACTTTTTTGATGATTGATTTCTTGCTGCTATGGTGGTCCCGAGACCTTTTCGCTAATCTTCAGAAATATGTGTACGAGCAGAAAGCTCTCACGGTAGTGACTTGACGACAAATTTAATGCATAGGGCTTTCCTGGAACTACTCCGCTCTAACATACAGAATTGTTAAGTTATCAACAAAAATATACCAATGGTCTACTATAGTAGGCCACGCGTGCACTCCAGTGTTAATAGCAAAAATTTTACTTTTTGCCCGTAGTGGCAGCAGCCGTTAGGTTGCTATATGCTTTTAAAAATACATTTAAAGTGAATACTTAAACTATCTGCTTGGTCCTTGGTATCTGTATGCCGCCCCTTTGAGATGTTGCTGAGGTGCTGCTCCTTGGGATTTATTTATATTCCACTTTTTATGCCGCCCTTTGAGATGTTGCTGAGGTGCTGCTCCTTGGGATTTATTTATATTCCACTTTTTATGCCGCCCCTTGAGATGTTGCTGAGGTGCTGCTCCTTGGGATTTATTTATATTCCACTTTTTATGCCGCCCTTTGAGATGTTGCTGAGGTGCTGCTCCTTGGGATTTATTTATATTCCACTTTTTATGCCGCCCTTTGAGATGTTGCTGAGGTGCTGCTCCTTGGGATTTATTTATATTCCACTTTTTATGCCGCCCTTATGCGCTTGGCCAGTTGTTTGCATTTCATGACCAACATCCTTGTTCATCAGTGTCACCACCGCCGCCTTGTTTTCTATAACGCCTTGGACAATTGTTGCTCGGCGGACCCTGTTGTTGCTTTTATTTTATTTATTATTCCTTGGTCTGCCTTTGGTCAGCAGCCATTGGTAAAGGTTTTTTTTAAAAAAAAAAAGAGGTCTGCCTATATTTCAAGCAGCAGACAAGGATATTGGAAGGAGACTGCCAATTTAGTTTCGGCAGCTTAAGGTTATCGGCAGGATCGCCATGTAAAGTGAGCACCCAAATGAAAAGAATAAATGCCGAATTATGAATGTGTTCTTTATTATAATATTCAGGCTTATTTATAGCAAATTAATCTAAACATTTCATTATACATATTTACTGTAATTCTTACATAGCTAAGTCTAACATAAGGCATGAAGCCCAACGCACGCTCACACATATGCACGTATTTACATATGTGTATAGTACTGAGCTACTTCAACGCTCTGGTCGTGGGAAAGTGTCGCAGCAGAGAAATACATAGCGTCAGCAATTACTTAGTTGCAGTTTGTTTACGTTTGCGACCAAGTAACTTAGACGGCGCTCGTGCTGCGTATTTTGTATGTATGTAGATATGTATTCATATTGGACACACTACATCATAAACAGAAAAATATTGAAATATTGGGTTAAAAATATAATAAATTAAAAAATATATATATATTATGATAAAAAGTTTTCGTATGTTTCTAGGCAAATTCAATTTAGTAAAAAAAAAAAAAACTTACAGCCTAATCGTCTATCTCGAACGATAGCCTACACGAACGATTCGTCTGCTGATGTTCTCGTCTTACTTTCGGGATCTTGTATCTTTATCGTTCGTCTCTGCTTTCGATTTACGTTATTTACGCTGCTTTCGTCTCCATTACGTTGCAAATGACTGAAACGATATTCCCAGATGAATTTTTAATGTATTTTGTAAGAATTTTTCTAAGATTTGAAGTGTTATTGCTTTATTCAGAGGTTTTTATATTAAATTGGCAACATTGGAAATTGTTTGAATTTAGTTGAAAACATTTTGCATTGTGGATATAAACATTTTATTTTGTTATTTTAAAACAAATTAATAAGGAAAATAAATTATAAGAAATGTATGCTGCTATTGTGATACTGGCTGATGAAACTTAGGAAGTGGAAATGCGGATAGAGAGAAGAAACTGCCTGAAACTGAGTAAGTCCGAGTTATGTTATTAATAACTGTATGCTGCTAAGAAGAATTCTTTTTTAGATTTGTAGCAAATTTTCGAATAAATAAGGAAATATTCCAATATATCCTTGATGAAATAAAAGTGCATTTGCTAATATCTCACAGAAGCACTCATTTGTCGCCGCAACTTAAACTGGCAGTTTTTTTAAGGTTCCTAGCCACAGGAGGCTATCAAAATTCGGTGGGAAACGAAAATATTTCCTCCATGGGACAGTCAACTGTGGCCAATGTTATCAAAGAATTGCTCAATATTTTTGATGAACACTTCTGCCATCAATGGATAAATTTTAAACGATCTGTTGATGAAGAAAATGCGGTGAAGGAGTACTTTTTTCAAAAATATGGAATACCTGGCGTGATTGGCACATGTTCGCACAAAGTCACCAGGAGGGGACAACAACCATCTGTACCTCAACCGTAAGGGCTTCTACAGTTTAAACGTGATGGCGGTAGGTTGAATATCGAAAAGCCAACCCACAAATACATTATCCGATCGTTTACGCAGATATGCGATCACAACATGGTTGTCACATACGTTGACGCTAGACATCCAGGGGCTAATCATGATTCGTTTGTTTGGAACGTGAGCCGTGCCGAAGATGAGCTAAAAAATGACTATAACAATGGGAAAACAAATACATGGCTGCTTGGTACATTATACAACATAATAATATGTTAAAGCTTTTGATGAAAATAAAATTTTTTAAGGTGATTCTGGATATCCTTTGCAACCATATTTGATGACACCTATCAGAAGCGCATCCGAGGGCATTCAACGAAATTACAACACCAAACACTCGAAAGCTCGTAACGTTATTGAAAGGTGTTATGGTGTTGTTAAAAACCGTTTCCGTTGCATGATTGGCTCGAGAGGACTACATTATTCGGCCGAAAAAGTTACTTAAATAGTGAATATTTGCTTTGCTCTTCACAACGTCTGCATATTTTTCAAACATGAACTACTTTTCGAAAGCTCGGAATCTGAAAATCTTGTTATATACGAAGAAGAAATTGAAAACAGCACTGGCTCAAATGCGGCTTCACTAATAAGAATGAGAATAGCAGAAAACTTGTTATAACAAGCTCCTTATAAGGAGCAAAATGTTATTTCAAAATTTGAATGTGTATATGTATAGTTCAGGTACACAGTTTAATCTATTAATCATAAAGTCAATAAAGTGATTACATTAAAAAATCAACATACATTCCTTTTTCAGTCTTAAATGTTAAGATACACATTTACATTATGGTCCATGCTCATGGATTGTAATACGATCACTTCGGTACCACTCAAAAATCATATTCTCTGTACTAAGACCTAAAACTAATTTAAATTCTAAAAAAATATCACTTCAGTCCAAAAATTCATACGTATGTATATCTAAAAACAAAATTATTTCCTAAACAAATTAAAACATTCAGCTGTAAAAAAAAAACTATTTACATAAAAAAATTATTTCCTAAACAAAATAAAAATTATTTCCAAAACAAATTAAAACGTTCATCTGTTAAAAAAAGTATTTACATAAAAAAAAACCCTTAAACCCTATCCTAGTAATTTTTTTGTTGTTAGTATACAGGCAGTATTTTTTGTAATCCATTTACCAGGAAAATATTACAAATTCAGTTTAGCAAATCCGACTCAATGACGCTCTTTTTTCAATAATAATAAAAATAATTCCCAACGGATAACCCACCATTCCCACCCAACCGACAAGAGGGGCGCATCCGCATAACGCACGGCTTTTTTTTGTTCACATAAATTGCCGAGTCGTTGAAAGGCAGTTGTTTGTTAAGTGTCGAGATCTAATATTGCTCAGCTATATAGAGGGGCTCATCAGCTAAGTAACTATTGAGTAAAAATAAATATTAACCATGTGTCTATTAAGTTATTATTGATTAAGGGAGGAAAGTATTGATATTTTAATGCTGAAAAGCGAGTAAATATGGGTATCAAACGAAAGGGGCAGCTTTCATTCTAACTTTTCGATATACATATTTATCGCTAAAAATGGTGTTCCAGTAAAGCATTAAAATTTTTGTTTACTTATTTTTCAATTTCAGCTAAATCAAAAATCATTTGCATAGGTACACTGCCGCCCTATGTAGGTATCAGCATATCTTTAATGAAACTCTAGAAGAGTTGTGTCTGTATATTGGTTAAGGCACAGCTAAAGAGTCAAATAGAAGGGATATGACAAAATGTCGAAGTTATTACTATTAAAAAACGCCTTTACTTTAGTTGGTTACCGTAGTATGACTGGGATATAATGTGGGAAAATAAATATTGTTCTGAACTTTCTCAGCCGGTAAATTGTCTTCGCAATTGAGATTAGTAGGAACCGACACGAGGGTCGCATCCGCATAACGGACGGCTTTTTTTTTTTCAAATATATTGCCGAGTCGTTGAAAGGCAATGGTTTGTTAAGTGTCGAGATCTAAAACTGCTCAGCTACAGAGAGAAACTCATCAGTTAAGTAACTAAATATTGAGTAAAAATAAATATTAACCATGTGTTTATTAAGTTATTATTGATTAAGTGAGGAAAGTATTGATATTTTAATGCTGAAAAGGAGTCAGAAATATCAAATGTGCTGGAATGAGAGTTATAGTTATGACATAAACATCGGAAAGGCTCATTCAATTCAAAATTAGTTTTACATGGTTTTAGGAAAAGAGGTTTAAAATGCCTTGATGGCAGAAAGGGCACGTTAAAGTTCACTTCACTCAGCAGAAATTTACTACAGACCAACCCGTTTAATAATTTAATGATAAAAATGATTCCGAGCATTTCTCTACGACTGGAGAGTTTCGGAAGGTTTATAAGTTTCAAGCGATGATTTGTATAGGGTGGGAGGTTGTATGAGTAATCCCATGGCAGATCTCTTAACGCAAAAAGTAAGAATTGTTTTTGAACCGATTCAATCCGATCGACGTGAACTTGGTACCCAGGGTTCCAAATAATTGAGCCTTACTCTAATATCGGTCTTACTAATGTTGTAAAAAGGGCTTTAGTTACATACGGCTCATCAAATTCTTAAATTCGCTCAGAGTGTAGGACAAAAAAATCTTGACATCATCAGCGTACATCAAATTTTGGAAAACTTAATAGTACTGGATATATCGTTAATGAACAGCAAAAACAGAATCGGGCCAAGATTGCTACCTTGAGGAACTCCCGAAGATACATCAATGACATTAGATAGCGCACTCCTTCAAATTACTATTTGTGTCCTGTAAAGAAGGTAAGAGGATATCCAGCGGGTGAGACTGGGTTGAAAGCTGAGTAGGACAAGTTTATGAATAAGTAGAAAGTGACTCACTTTGTCGAACGCTGTACTGAAATCTGTATATATAACATCTGTGTGCATATTTTCTCTAAACCCGTTCGACACATGTGCAGTAAATTCTAGTAGGTTAGTATTTGTTGACTTTCCCTTACCAAAGCCATGCTGACAATCTGCAATCAATGTGGAGATAAATCTGTAAGCTGATTTGTAACAATAGCTTCAAATAATTTTGCAAACGCGGAAAGCTTTGCTATGGGACGATAGTTGTCTACAGATGATCTACTCCCACTTTTATAAAGTGGTGTAAGGAAAGATTCTTTCCAAAAAGATACACGCCACAACAGGAAATACGCCACTTTTCAGAGACAAGTTAAAGAGACCAGTAAGAGGCTGGTAAATGTAGTTAACACAGTTTTTCAAAAAACTTGCCGGAATCATGTCAGGGCAACATTTAAATAACTCTTAAGGTTTTGAGATAGTATAAGACATTTTCAGGAGAAATGGTTGGACTATTAATAGAGTTGTTTGTATCTAACAGGTATGGATACTTGATTAATTGAGAAGATGCTGTAGTAGAATAATTAGATTTAAAAAACTGAGCAAAGAAATTTGCAATATCTTGATTATCACTGGATATACAGTCTTGGTATTTCATAGCAGATGGAAAGCCCTTTACATTACGTTTTGAGTTTACGAAACCATATAATGACTTTGGGTTGCAGATAATGTTGGTTTTTATTTTGCGAATATAAGCATTCTAACATTTTTTGTTCAACTCAAGATATTCCTGACGTAAATTCGAGTACACTAGGTAATCTTTGTTTAATCCGGATTTCTTGTAAAGCTTAAATGAACGGTTCTTTTTATTTTTTAAGGTTTTCAATTCCTTGGTAAACCATGCTTGCGTTGGTTCATCGTAAAAAGATTTACGTCTAGGTACATGTTTATCAAAGAGCCTATAAATATTGTTATTAAAGTGTGAATGATTAAGCTCGATATCACCACAATATTCAGGGCAAGTTAATTTAGACAACCCTTTATTTAATTTATGAAAGTTGGCTTTTGCAAAGTCAAAATCAAAAATACTGCTACAATTGTATCGTTGAGTATCACTACCCTCTGCGTTAGTTCTGATTTCGTAAACGATCTCCAAAGAAGGATGGTAGACATCTTCCGGTAAAACCAGAGGATCACATCGACTTAAGCAGAACTTAGATGAATCATCGACGTAGAATAAGTCCGGTATTTTCTGAAACTGTTAGCTAGAACATTTATTTTATTAAGACAGAGGTCCGACATTTCATCCAAGAAGTCGTAATGCCCCGCTTTAGATGGAATTGGTACAATGCCTCAGTCAAAGATATTTCTCGAAATATGGGGTAGGTTAAAATCGCCCAGTACGATCATTGAAACGGAAGGTTTAGTCATTAAATTTACAGTTTTGAACAGTGAGACATGATGCATATAACTTGATATATCTGATGACGGGGGAATATAACAAACCACTAAGTATATATAAGAATAAGTATAATAAGAATTCACTAGAAGTATACGGACGCACTTTAATTTACTTGAATCTAATCCAGAACGCCACCTCCGACTCTGTTAATGTGATCATTTCTGAATACATACATGGTAATCATCAGATAAAAGTTCAGCGTTAAAAATATGTGGTTTTAGCCACGTGTCGATAAAGCAAATAATATTATAATTACAGCAAAGAGATTTCAAATAAAGACTAGTTAGTTTTGTTTTAACCCTCTTACATTCTGATAGTAAACGTTTACAGTATTTAAATCTAGTTTTTTGACTCTGGACTATCACTAGTTTGTGATCAAATTCCTGGACGAAAGCGCCAGACGGCCAAAACGAACTCTTCAAAATTGAGTCAAAATCATTTAAAGAGCCATCAATTCTGAAGGAGGAGACGTTTCTCTCGTAATTAAACTTGAATTTTTTTATAGTTAAACTATCGGGTTTTTATTTAGAAAGAATGTACAACTTTATATCCTCTTCCGTAGTATACGCGGAACGACAACCAGATTCCTAGCGGTTGGTTCAGGTGCCAACCTAATAGGTTGAGGCTGAGTTTTTTTTTCCCATGACGGACTTCTCTAAAGATTTTAAATAAATCAACTTCAGTTGAACGGCACTTTAAACAAGACCAACGAAGGCCTTTATCAGCACACTTAATATGAGCAAGCCCATCACAGAGCCAACACGCCACTCTGACTCACTTTTAATTTGACAATTTTGATAAATACAAGACATCACTAATTATCAAATTGCGTAGGAAAATAAAAAACAAAAAGATTTAGGGAAAAGTCATTTATAAAAGGCAACACTGAAAAGCAATAGTAGCGAGCAGTTTGAGATACACTGTATTGTGACACTCAATAAACACAACGCAAACAGCTGTGATAAAAGAAGGCAAGAAAATGAGGGAAATGAAAAAGTGCGCACAAGAAAGAAAAACAATAAATAACAAAAGCCAATCAAACGCACCAAAAACAGCATGGAAAATGACTCGGAAAATGTAAACTAAAGCAATTAAATTAAATTATTCACATTCATAAAATATGAAAAACACAAGTAAAACAATTAGCTTTAAACTTTACAGCACACCACTAGATTTTCGCACTTAGTTTTATCAATAAAAACTAGGAAAACTTATAATTTTTCGCAATTTAAAACACATCAGAAATTTTCACAGCTACACAGCAGAAATGACGTTTGCGTTGTTTTACCTACTTTCACTCTGCTTTTTTTTAATTCAAATTTTGAAATATAAGGTTGTCATGAGTGCTTTGGAATCCCATTTTATTACTGGAGTTTTATGAACAGTAAAAGTTTACATTTAAATATAAACACACAGTTTTTTTTCAGGATTTTAGGATGCATATACTTACCCTATCTCATTTTTATTATAGAGTTTTACGAAATATAGAAGTTTGATTGCGTTTTTAAGAAAAATAAAAATAAATGAAAAAACAAAAACAAAACTTTTGTCGTATTTTCCAGCAAAATGGTTTGGGATGCATCTAAAGAACTAACCGAAAATAGTGACCATGAATACCTTCTAATCTCATTTTCATTAAAGAATTTTACCAAATATAGAAGTTTGATTGCGTTTTTAAAAAATAATTAAAATTTTGAATTACATGAATAGCAGAGACTAGTTCTACTAAAAAGTACAACTCTTTATTTAAAAATTGTGTGCAATATTTCATTATTATCTATCAATAACGCCTTATTGAAACAAATTCTAAGACAGGGCATTTTTTTAGAAATATTTTGAAATAGGGCAATCTTCCAATGAGCAGTCAATATGTTGAAAACAAATTTAAATTTTTTGCCAAGATTTTGGTGAAAAAATTTGCGTAAGGGATGGCAACGCTCGGTCAAAATGAATTTAGACAGACGCGCCGACGCAAGTGTATACTTTACTCAATTTGTTAATGTGATAGCAAATGAAATACGAACCGACGCTCAATGTGAGAATGAAAACTTTTTACCGTTAGGATTTTGCTACATATACATATTTTTAATTAAAAATAAATTTGGAGTTTATTTTAAAGTTCTCAATATGAGCATTAGGCCTGTTTCCATGTAGGCTTTTTTAGGTTTTTTTCCTCAACAATTGAGATATATATGTATATATAAGTACAACATATTCACTTTTATATCATTTCAATAATATTCTCTCATATTTATGTAGTATGAACTCAACTTATATATGTATATAGCTATATTCATTATAGCTGTGCCTATAAGTTTATCCTTGTCCTATATCAATTAGAAAAAAGCAAATTCCTTAAAAAAATCCATAAAACTATATATATAAGTACATATTGTGATATGGTAAATTTAAGTAATTTCCCTGCATAGTCAATATGAAAAAGGAAAAAAAAAATTTTATGTCCGAAGCTGGGCTCGAACCATGGAACGCACGCGTTCCACCCGAGACCATTCAACATGCGCTATTGGTACACATGAATATACCATGTCAAATGCTATACCTAAGCGCTAAAGGTTCAGCAAATATTTCCACCGCTAGGAATATACATACATAGATAGCCATATGGATTGAAACGAGCGATCGTTCATTTTAAGATTCCGCTAACTTCTTAACATTAGCCGGTTTCCATATTGTTTTTTTTTTTGGGTATACATACAGTTTTCTCCATTTTCCTTTAGTTTTGGATTTTTTGAAGTCCGTATAGCGGGAGAATATTACAACTTCAACATATGATGGTTTTCTGGTTTTTTTCGTAAACTTCAACTCAGAAATATTGAAAACACATATCTTAACTGGCCCAATTTAGCCTAAATATGTAAGGATTCCGGTTATATGTCGACTCATTTGCAAATTAAAATTTTTAGGAAGAAAATAGTTGATGTCTTCAGGAAAATTAACGCGATTTCTAACTTTTTCGTAAATATTATATTGAAGAAGCTACAAACTGTGTTTTTCCTTTTAGTATATTAAATATAATATATTTCTTAAAAAAAATTTGTATATTAATTATAATATATTTCTTAAAAAAAAAATAAAAAGATGGATTAGAATAATTTTTTGGTTTTGTTTTTTAAATACATATTTGATTTTTTCACTCCAAGATAGAGGTCATAAACAGAAAAATATTGAAATATTGGGTTACAAATATAATAAACTAGCAGACCCGGCAGACGTTGTCCTGCCAAAAATTAGGGCGTATTTCATTTATAGGTACATATCGACAGCCACACTGCAAAACCCCGTAAGTCACTATTTTTTCAAAAATAAGATTCTGAGCCTTTCCCATAGATCGTGATATTTCGCACATTAAAATTCAGTCAAAATCGGGTTACACCTTCCCGTTTCTTTCCAGTGGTGAAATGAAATAACCGTCGCTCATATACATACGTTATAATTATTACAGTTTTTTCCCTCTCCTGAAAACTTTTTTGTTTTGAACATACAGGGTTTTGCAGTGTGGCTGTCGATATGTATCTTAGCTTATTGCGTAGCACAACATCAACACTTTTGATATGATAGCTATATTCTATGAGCATATTCTTGGGTCAGCCTTCGTCCACCTAATGGTCAATATCTTGGAAACGGGTTTGCAGATGAACCTGAAAACTGTTCCTTGTGAAAACTCTCATCAACACCTTTAATTTGATACGCATATTGTTAAGATATATTCGGGGTCACCCCTGGTCCACATTTTGGTCAATATCTCAGGATTCCAGAAACTTTTTCTTTCTGAAGAACCTTCTCGGGGCACAAACAAATACAGTAAAAAAAATTAGTGAAATCGTTCCAGCCGTTCTCAGTTGATGAGTTACTATACATTTTTTCCCTCAATTTTTATAGATATAGATTAAAAAAAATATTATAATAAAAAGTTTTCATATGTTTCAAGGCAAATCAAAAAAAAAAAACTTAACCTGCCCTGAACCCGTGCTTGAACTTACCACCTGCGCCACTGCTGTATGTACAATAAAACAGTCAGATACTGTAGTTAACAGCTTTGGCTTTTGGTGAAAACTTTTATGAATTATTACAAATTAATGAAGAATTTTTGGTATAAATGCAGTATAGCTCCAACTCCCAAATTAAAAAAAAAATGGTGAGGATTGATAGATATCATTGAGGTGAGTATAAATATATAAATTTTGTTTGGTGCGAACAACAACAACGAGAGTTATTAAGGGTCAAAATTTATTTAAAGCTTGTGGTAGTAGTGGTCCAAAAGGGGAAAGTGGGGCATCAAAAGACGCGTATTGACGAGTAGATTAAGAATCCGAAAGCGGAAATTAAAAATTTTATTTCTGTGAAGAGATATTTGCAATCAAAGTTGCGGTAATACTTTCCATCCAACGTCAAATGTTAATACACGTCCAAAAATCTAGGTAGAGGAATCAATAGACGCGTCTTCACCTCCGTAACAATAATCTGGAGAGGGAAATCCGATATTTATAGAATTTTGCGAAATATTTGCAGTTAAAGTTCACAATTTTTCTGTCATTTTTATGTGGTTGTAATCACAAATTACCCTGTGAGAAAAGAGTGGGAAACGTGGCACGCGGAAGGACATCACCGGCTATGGCACACACCCGGAGTTGGAATGGCGTAGCCCAGGGTTATTTTTTGAAGCGCGGCCGAAGGCCGCCTACGCGGAAAGGTGTTCTGCACATAAAAAACGTGGATCGGGCCCCGAATTGGGGATCTAACCCGGGTCTATTTTCGGTTTTTAACTAATAACTTTTCACAGAAACAAAATATTGCTTTTCCCCCTCCGGATTATTGTTATGGGAGGTCAAGACGCGCCTTTTGATACCTCTCTCGAGGTTTTTGGACGTGTATTAACACTTGACGTTGGATGGAAAGTATTACCTAATGATCACGTAAAACATATGTATATCAAATTAAAGGTAATTTATATACCTATCCGACAACGTAAATTTGTTTGAAATCAGTTCGTTAGTTTTTGAGAAATTTGGATTTTAAAAAATGCTTTATATGAACTTTGACCTTCTATAACTTTTGTTGTTGTTGTTTGCACAAAAAAAAAGTTATATATTTATACTCACCTCAATGATATCTATCAATCCTCACCATTTTTTTTTTTAATTTGGGAGTTGGAGCTATTCTGCATTTGTTCCGAATTTTTTGTTAAATATAATATGCCTATGCAAAGCTCCTGGCCCATGAAAAGACACCAAAATATATAATAATTGGATTTATGCATGTTTTATGTGATTCGCTCTGGCAATTGATTGTATGGAAAAAATGTTAGCCTATTAATATATATGTACATAGATAATGGTCACATAGAATGATGCCATATCGAACAAAATTGGAAGCAAATAAAATTTTTCATAAACACTTCAGTTTTTCGGGATTTTAGGACCGTATATAGTGAAATTTAACAAATAAGTACCAATTTCATAACATTTAAAAAAAAATTAAGTTTTAGAGTTCTATAAAAACACAACTTTTGTCCTATTTTCCAGAAAAATTTTAATTTTGAACTTTTTTTTGTAACAGAACATGCAAGATATGTTAAAAACAAATGTTTTAGGATGCATCTCATGAATAATTTTGAATCTCACTTTTATTATAGAATTTTGCAAAAAATAGAAGATTGACTGCGTTTTTGAAAAAGAATTATAATTTTAAATTTTTTTTTTAAATGAAATTGGAGTTTATTTCGAAGTTCTCAATATGAGCATTGGGCCGGTTTAGATATATGTATATAGATATATAAGTACATTACATATTGACTTTTATATCATTTTAATAATATTCCGTGATATTTATATCGTATGACCTAAACTTATATATATAGCTATATTTATTATGGAAAATCTATTAGAAAAAAGCAAATTCCTTAAAAAAAAATCATAAAACGACATATGTATATAAGTACATATTGTGTTATGGTAGATTTTAATAATTTCCCTGCAAAAAAAATAGTCAATATGAAAAAAAGGGGAAAACAATTTTATGTTCGAAGTTGGGCTCGAACCAGGAAACGCACGTTAATATACCATGTCAAATGCATACATACATAACCATATGGATTGAAAGGAATGAACGTTCATTTTGAGATTCCGTTAACTTCTTAACATTAGCCGGTTTCCAAATTGTGTTTTTTTTTTTGTGATACAGACTGTTTTCTCAATTTTCCTTTAGTTGTGGATTTTTTGAAGTCCGTATAGCGGGAGAATATTACAAGTTACACATACATATGATGGTTTTGTGGTTTTTTTCGTCAAATTCAACTCGGAAATATTGAAAACACGTATCTTAACTGGCCCAATTAGCCTAAATATGTAAGGATTCCGGTTATATGTCGACTCTTTTACAAATTAAAATATTTAGGAAGAAAATAGTTGATGTCTCTAGGGAAATTAACGCAATTTCAAACTATTTCGTGAATATAAAATTGAAGAAGCTACAAACTGCGTTTTTACTTTTTGTATATTAAATATCATATATTTCTTAAAAAATATATATTGATAAATTGAAATAGTTTTTTGGCTTTCTTTTCAAAAAATTTGGTTTTTTCACTCCAAGATAGATGTCATAAACAGAAAAATATGGAAATATTGGGTTATATGTCGACTCTTTTAGAAATAAAAATTTTTAGGAACAAAATAGTTGATGTCTTTAGGAAAATTAACGCGATTTCGAATTATTTCGTAAATATAAAATTGAAGAAGCTACAAACTGTACTTTTTTCCTTTTTGCATATTAAATATGATATACTTCTTTAAAAATATAAATTAATAAATTGGGATAATTTTTTAGCTCCTTTCGTTTTACACCCATATTGTAGGGCAAGTTTAAGGTTTTTGGGCAATCACATTTTCACCGATAACTCATCATCGCTAAATTTATCGAAACCTATCGAAGTCCAAATGAAGCCTGCGGCCTTCTCCTTTCGTTTTATACCCATATTATAGGGAAATGTTAAGTTTTTTAGACAATCACCGATAACTCAGTTATCAATAAATTTATCGAAATATATCGAAGTCCAAATGAAACCTGGAGGTATCCAGTTTTGTTTGATACCCATATTGTAGGGTAATTTTAAGGTTTTTGTGCAATAATATTTTCACCGATAACTCAGTTATCGGTCAATTTATCGAAATATATCGAAGTACAAATGAAACCTGGGCCGTTCCCCTTTCGTTTGATACCCATATTGTAGGGTAATTTTAAGGTTTTTGGGCAATCACATTTTCACCGATAACTCAGTTATCGGTCAATTTATCGAAATATATCGAAGTCCAAATGAAAGCTGCGGCCTTCCCATTTCGTTTGATAGCCATATTGTAGGGCAAGTTTAAGGTTTTTGGGCAATCACATTTTCACCTATAACTCATCATCGTTTTGTACCCATATTATAGGGTAATGTTAAGTTTTTTGGGCAATCACCGATAACTCAGTTATCGATATATTTATCGAAATATATCGAAGTCCAAATGAAACCCGGAGCTATCCCCTTTCGTTAGATACCCATATTGTAGGGTAATTTTAAGGTTTTTGGGCAATCACATTTTCACCGATAACTCCGTTATCGGTCAATTTATCGAAATATATCGAAGTCCAAATGAAACCTCCGGCCTTCTCCTTTCGTTTTACACCCATATTATAGGGTAATTTTAAGGTTTTTGGGCAATCACATTTTCACCGATAACTCATCATCGATCAATTTATCGAAACCAATCGAAGTCCAAATGAAACCTGCGGCCTTCTTCTTTCGTTTTATACCCATATTATAGGGAAATGTTAGGTTTTTTAGACAATCACCGATAACTTAGTTATCGATAAATTTATCGAAATATATCGAAGTCCAAATGAAACCTGGAGGTATCCAGTTTCGTTTGATACCCATATTATAGGGTAATTTTAAGGTTTTTGGGCAATCACATTTTCACCGATAACTCATCATCGATAAATTTATCGAAACCTATCGAAGTCCAAATGAAACCTGCGGCCTTCTCCTTTCGTTTTACACCCATATTATAGGGTAATGTTAAGGTTTTTGGGCAATCACCGATAACTCTGTTATCGATAAATTTATCGAAATATATCGAAGTCCAAATGAAACCTGGAGGTATCCAGTTCCGTTTGATACCCATATTGTAGGGTAATTTTAAGGTTTTTGTGCAATAACATTTTCACCGATAACTCAGTTAACGGTCCATTTATCGAAATATATCGAAGTCCAAATGAAACCTGCGGCCTTCCCCTTTCGTTTGATACCCATATTGTAGGGCAAGTTTAAGGTTTTTGGGCAATCACATTTTCCCCGTTACTCATCATCGATAAATTTATCGAAATATATCGAAGTCCAAATGAAACCTGGAGCCTTCTCCTTTCGTTTGATACCCATATTGTAGGGCAAGTAAGGTAGGGTAATATTAAGGTTTTCGAAATATGTCGAAGTACAAATGAAACCTGGGGTCTTCCCCTTTCTTTTGATACCCATATTGTAGGGCAAGTTTAAGGTTTTTGGGCAATCACGTTTTCACCGATAACTCATCATCACCTGGAGCCTTCTCCTTTCGTTTGATACCCATATTGTAGGGCAAGTAAGGTAGGGTAATATTAAGGTTTTCGAAATATGTCGAAGTACAAATGAAACCTGGGGTCTTCCCCTTTCGTTTTACACCCATATTATAGGGTAATTTTAAGGTTTTTGGGCAATCACATTTTCACCGATAACTCATCATCGATAAATTTATCGTAACCTATCGAAGTCCAAATGAAACCTGCGGCCTTCCCCTTTCGTTTGATAGCCACATTGTAGGGCAAGTTTAAGGTTTTTGGGCAATCACATTTTCACGGATAACTCAGTTATCGGTCAATTTATCGAAATATATTGAAGTCCAAATGAAACCTGCGGCCTTCCCCTTTCGTTTGAAAGCCATATTGTAGGGCAAGTTTAAGGTTTTTGGGCAATCACATTTTCACCGATAACTCATCATCGATAAATTTATCGAAACCTATCGAAGTCCAAATGAAAACTGCGGCCTTCTCCTTTCGTTTTATACCCATATTATAGGGAAATGTTAAGTTTTTTAGACAATCACCGATAACTCAGTTATCGATAAATTTATCGAAATATATCGAAGTCCAAATGAAACCTGGAGGTATCCAGTTTCGTTTGATACCCATATTGTAGGGTAATTTTAAGGTTTTTGTGCAATCACATTTTCACCGATAACTCATCATCGATAAATTTATCGAAACCTATCGAAGCCCAAATGAAACCTGCGGCCTTCTCCTTTCGTTTTACACCCATATTATAGGGTAATTTTAAGGTTTTTAGGGCAATCACATTTTCACCGATAACTCATCATCGATCAATTTATCGAACCAATCGAAGTCCAAATGAAACCTGCGGCCTTCTTCTTTCGTTTTATACCCATATTACAGGGAAATGTTAAGTTTTTTAGACAATCACCGATAACTCAGTTATCGATAAATTTATCGAAATATATCGAAGTCCAAATGAAACCTGGAGGTATCCAATTTCGTTTGATACCCATATTGTAGGGTAATTTTAAGGTTTTTGTGCAATAACATTTTCACCGATAACTCAGTTATCGGTCAATTTATCGAAATATATCGAAGTCCAAATGAAAGCTGCGGCCTTCACCTTTCGTTTGATAGCCATATTATAGGGAAATGTTAAGTTTTTAAGACAATCACCGATAACTCAGTTATCTATAAATTTATCGAAATATATCGAAGTCCAAATGAAACCTGGAGGTATCCAGTTTCGTTTGATACCCATATTGTAGGGTAATTTTAAGGTTTTTGTGCAATAACATTTTCACCGATAACTCAGTTATCGGTCAATTTATCGAAATATATCGAAGTACAAATGAAACCTGGGCCGTTCCCCTTTCGTTTGATACCCATATTGTAGGGTAATTTTAAGGTTTTTGGGCAATCACATTTTCACCGATAACTCAGTTATCGGTCAATTTATCGAAATATATCGAAGTCCAAATGAAAGCTGCGGCCTTCTTCTTTCGTTTTATACCCATATTATAGGGAAATGTTAGGTTTTTTAGACAATCACCGATAACTTAGTTATCGATAAATTTATCGAAATATATCGATGTCCAAATGAAACCTGGAGGTATCCAGTTTCGTTTGATACCCATATTATAGGGTAATTTTAAGGTTTTTGGGCAAGCACTTTTTCACCGATAACTCATCATCGATAAATTTATCGAAATCTATCGAAGTCCAAATGAAACCTGCGGCCTTCTCCTTTCGTTTTACTCCCATATTATAGGGTAATGTTAAGGTTTTTGGGCAATCACCGATAACTCAGTTATCGATAAATTTATCGAAATATATCGATGTCCAAATGAAACCTGGAGGTATCCAGTTTCGTTTGATACCCATATTATAGGGTAATTTTAAGGTTTTTGGGCAATCACATTTTCACCGATAACTCATCATCGATAAATTTATCGAAACCTATCGAAGTCCAAATGAAACCTGCGGCCTTCTCCTTTCGTTTTACTCCCATATTATAGGGTAATGTTAAGGTTTTTAGACAATCACCGATAACTTAGTTATCGATAAATTTATCGAAATATATCGATGTCCAAATGAAACCTGGAGGTATCCAGTTTCGTTTGATACCCATATTATAGGGCAATTTTAAGGTTTTTGGGCAATCACATTTTCACTGATAACTCATCATCGATAAATTTATCGAAACCTATCGAAGTCCAAATGAAACCTGCGGCCTTATCCTTTCGTTTTACACCCATATTATAGGGTAATTTTAAGGTTTTTGCGCAATCACATTTTCACCGATAACTCATCATCGATCAATTTATCGAAACCAATCGAAGCCCAAATGAAACCTGCGGCCTTCTCCTTTCGTTTTACACCCATATTATAGGGTAATTTTAAGGTTTTTAGGGCAATCACATTTTCACCGATAACTCATCATCGATCAATTTATCGAAACCAATCGAAGCCCAAATGAAACCTGCGGCCTTCTCCTTTCGTTTTACACCCATATTATAGGGTAATTTTAAGGTTTTTGTGCAATCACATTTTCACCGATAACTCATCATCGATAAATTTATCGAAACCTATCGAAGCCCAAATGAAACCTGCGGCCTTCTCCTTTCGTTTTACACCCATATTATAGGGTAATTTTAAGGTTTTGAGGGCAATCACATTTTCACCGATAACTCATCATCGATCAATTTATCGAAACCAATCGAAGCCCAAATGAAACCTGCGGCCTTCTCCTTTCGTTTTACACCCATATTATAGGGTAATTTTAAGGTTTTTGTGCAATCACATTTTCACCGATAACTCATCATCGATAAATTTATCGAAACCTATCGAAGCCCAAATGAAACCTGCGGCCTTCTCCTTTCGTTTTACACCCATATTATAGGGTAATTTTAAGGTTTTTAGGGCAATCACATTTTCACCGATAACTCATCATCGATCAATTTATCGAACCAATCGAAGTCCAAATGAAACCTGCGGCCTTCTTCTTTCGTTTTATACCCATATTATAGGGAAATGTTAAGTTTTTTAGACAATCACCGATAACTCAGTTAACTCAGATAACTCCGTTATCGGTCAATTTATCGAAATATATCGAAGTCCAAATGAAACCTGTGGCCTTCTCCTTTCGTTTTACACCCATATTATAGGGTAATTTTAAGGTTTTTGGGCAATCACATTTTCACCGATAACTCCGTTATCGGTCAATTTATCGAAATATATCGAAGTCCAAATGAAACCTGCGGCCTTCTCCTTTCGTTTTACACCCATATTATAGGGTAATTTTAAGGTTTTTGGGCAATCACATTTTCACCGATAACTCATCATCGATAAATTTATCGAAACCTATCGAAGTCCAAATGAAACCTGCGGCCTTATCCTTTCGTTTTACACCCATATTATAGGGTAATTTTAAGGTTTTTGGGCAATCACATTTTCACCGATAACTCCGTTATCGGTCAATTTATCGAAATATATCGAAGTCCAAATGAAACCTGCGGCCTTCTCCTTTCGTTTTACACCCATATTATAGGGTAATTTTAAGGTTTTTGGGCAATCACATTTTCACCGATAACTCATCATCGATAAATTTATCGAAACCTATCGAAGTCCAAATGAAACCTGCGGCCTTCTCCTTTCGTTTTACACCAATATTATAGGGTAATGTTAAGGTTTTTGGGCAATCACATTTTCCCCGTTACTCATCATCGATAAATTTATCGAAATATATCGAAGTTCAAATGAAACCTGGAGCCTTCTCCTTTCGTTTGATACCCATATTGTAGGGCAAGTAAGGTAGGGTAATATTAAGGTTTTCGAAATATGTCGAAGTACAAATGAAACCTGGGGTCTTCCCCTTTCGTTTGATACCCATATTGTAGGGCAAGTAAGGTAGGGTAATATTAAGGTTTTCGAAATATGTCGAAGTACAAATGAAACCTGGGGTCTTCCCCTTTCGTTTTACACCCATATTATAGGGTAATTTTAAGGTTTTTGGGCAATCACATTTTCACCGATAACTCATCATCGATAAATTTATCGTAACCTATCGAAGTCCAAATGAAACCTGCGGCCTTCCCCTTTCGTTTGATAGCCACATTGTAGGGCAAGTTTAAGGTTTTTGGGCAATCACATTTTCACGGATAACTCAGTTATCGGTCAATTTATCGAAATATATTGAAGTCCAAATGAAACCTGCGGCCTTCCCCTTTCGTTTGAAAGCCATATTGTAGGGCAAGTTTAAGGTTTTTGGGCAATCACATTTTCACCGATAACTCATCATCGATAAATTTATCGAAACCTATCGAAGTCCAAATGAAAACTGCGGCCTTCTCCTTTCGTTTTATACCCATATTATAGGGAAATGTTAAGTTTTTTAGACAATCACCGATAACTCAGTTATCGATAAATTTATCGAAATATATCGAAGTCCAAATGAAACCTGGAGGTATCCAGTTTCGTTTGATACCCATATTGTAGGGTAATTTTAAGGTTTTTGTGCAATCACATTTTCACCGATAACTCAGTTATCGGTCAATTTATCGAAATATATCGAAGTCCAAATGAAAGCTGCGGCCTTCACCTTTCGTTTGATAGCCATATTATAGGGAAATGTTAAGTTTTTAAGACAATCACCGATAACTCAGTTATCTATAAATTTATCGAAATATGTCGAAGTCCAAATGAAACCTGGAGGTATCCAGTTTCGTTTGATACCCATATTGTAGGGTAATTTTAAGGTTTTTGTGCAATAACATTTTCACCGATAACTCAGTTATCGGTCAATTTATCGAAATATATCGAAGTACAAATGAAACCTGGGCCGTTCCCCTTTCGTTTGATACCCATATTGTAGGGTAATTTTAAGGTTTTTGGGCAATCACATTTTCACCGATAACTCAGTTATCGGTCAATTTATCGAAATATATCGAAGTCCAAATGAAAGCTGCGGCCTTCTTCTTTCGTTTTATACCCATATTATAGGGAAATGTTAGGTTTTTTAGACAATCACCGATAACTTAGTTATCGATAAATTTATCGAAATATATCGATGTCCAAATGAAACCTGGAGGTATCCAGTTTCGTTTGATACCCATATTATAGGGTAATTTTAAGGTTTTTGGGCAAGCACTTTTTCACCGATAACTCATCATCGATAAATTTATCGAAATCTATCGAAGTCCAAATGAAACCTGCGGCCTTCTCCTTTCGTTTTACTCCCATATTATAGGGTAATGTTAAGGCTTTTGGGCAATCACCGATAACTCAGTTATCGATAAATTTATCGAAATATATCGATGTCCAAATGAAACCTGGAGGTATCCAGTTTCGTTTGATACCCATATTATAGGGTAATTTTAAGGTTTTTGGGCAATCACATTTTCACCGATAACTCATCATCGATAAATTTATCGAAACCTATCGAAGTCCAAATGAAACCTGCGGCCTTCTCCTTTCGTTTTACTCCCATATTATAGGGTAATGTTAAGGTTTTTAGACAATCACCGATAACTTAGTTATCGATAAATTTATCGAAATATATCGATGTCCAAATGAAACCTGGAGGTATCCAGTTTCGTTTGATACCCATATTATAGGGCAATTTTAAGGTTTTTGGGCAATCACATTTTCACTGATAACTCATCATCGATAAATTTATCGAAACCTATCGAAGTCCAAATGAAACCTGCGGCCTTATCCTTTCGTTTTACACCCATATTATAGGGTAATTTTAAGGTTTTTGCGCAATCACATTTTCACCGATAACTCATCATCGATCAATTTATCGAAACCAATCGAAGCCCAAATGAAACCTGCGGCCTTCTCCTTTCGTTTTACACCCATATTATAGGGTAATTTTAAGGTTTTTAGGGCAATCACATTTTCACCGATAACTCATCATCGATCAATTTATCGAAACCAATCGAAGCCCAAATGAAACCTGCGGCCTTCTCCTTTCGTTTTACACCCATATTATAGGGTAATTTTAAGGTTTTTGTGCAATCACATTTTCACCGATAACTCATCATCGATAAATTTATCGAAACCTATCGAAGCCCAAATGAAACCTGCGGCCTTCTCCTTTCGTTTTACACCCATATTATAGGGTAATTTTAAGGTTTTGAGGGCAATCACATTTTCACCGATAACTCATCATCGATCAATTTATCGAAACCAATCGAAGCCCAAATGAAACCTGCGGCCTTCTCCTTTCGTTTTACACCCATATTATAGGGTAATTTTAAGGTTTTTGTGCAATCACATTTTCACCGATAACTCATCATCGATAAATTTATCGAAACCTATCGAAGCCCAAATGAAACCTGCGGCCTTCTCCTTTCGTTTTACACCCATATTATAGGGTAATTTTAAGGTTTTTAGGGCAATCACATTTTCACCGATAACTCATCATCGATCAATTTATCGAACCAATCGAAGTCCAAATGAAACCTGCGGCCTTCTTCTTTCGTTTTATACCCATATTATAGGGAAATGTTAAGTTTTTTAGACAATCACCGATAACTCAGTTAACTCAGATAACTCCGTTATCGGTCAATTTATCGAAATATATCGAAGTCCAAATGAAACCTGTGGCCTTCTCCTTTCGTTTTACACCCATATTATAGGGTAATTTTAAGGTTTTTGGGCAATCACATTTTCACCGATAACTCCGTTATCGGTCAATTTATCGAAATATATCGAAGTCCAAATGAAACCTGCGGCCTTCTCCTTTCGTTTTACACCCATATTATAGGGTAATTTTAAGGTTTTTGGGCAATCACATTTTCACCGATAACTCATCATCGATAAATTTATCGAAACCTATCGAAGTCCAAATGAAACCTGCGGCCTTATCCTTTCGTTTTACACCCATATTATAGGGTAATTTTAAGGTTTTTGGGCAATCACATTTTCACCGATAACTCCGTTATCGGTCAATTTATCGAAATATATCGAAGTCCAAATGAAACCTGCGGCCTTCTCCTTTCGTTTTACACCCATATTATAGGGTAATTTTAAGGTTTTTGGGCAATCACATTTTCACCGATAACTCATCATCGATAAATTTATCGAAACCTATCGAAGTCCAAATGAAACCTGCGGCCTTCTCCTTTCGTTTTACACCAATATTATAGGGTAATGTTAAGGTTTTTGGGCAATCACATTTTCCCCGTTACTCATCATCGATAAATTTATCGAAATATATCGAAGTTCAAATGAAACCTGGAGCCTTCTCCTTTCGTTTGATACCCATATTGTAGGGCAAGTAAGGTAGGGTAATATTAAGGTTTTCGAAATATGTCGAAGTACAAATGAAACCTGGGGTCTTCCCCTTTCGTTTGATACCCATATTGTAGGGCAAGTAAGGTAGGGTAATATTAAGGTTTTCGAAATATGTCGAAGTACAAATGAAACCTGGGGTCTTCCCCTTTCGTTTTACACCCATATTATAGGGTAATTTTAAGGTTTTTGGGCAATCACATTTTCACCGATAACTCATCATCGATAAATTTATCGTAACCTATCGAAGTCCAAATGAAACCTGCGGCCTTCCCCTTTCGTTTGATAGCCACATTGTAGGGCAAGTTTAAGGTTTTTGGGCAATCACATTTTCACGGATAACTCAGTTATCGGTCAATTTATCGAAATATATTGAAGTCCAAATGAAACCTGCGGCCTTCCCCTTTCGTTTGAAAGCCATATTGTAGGGCAAGTTTAAGGTTTTTGGGCAATCACATTTTCACCGATAACTCATCATCGATAAATTTATCGAAACCTATCGAAGTCCAAATGAAAACTGCGGCCTTCTCCTTTCGTTTTATACCCATATTATAGGGAAATGTTAAGTTTTTTAGACAATCACCGATAACTCAGTTATCGATAAATTTATCGAAATATATCGAAGTCCAAATGAAACCTGGAGGTATCCAGTTTCGTTTGATACCCATATTGTAGGGTAATTTTAAGGTTTTTGTGCAATCACATTTTCACCGATAACTCATCATCGATAAATTTATCGAAACCTATCGAAGCCCAAATAAAACCTGCGGCCTTCTCCTTTCGTTTTACACCCATATTATAGGGTAATTTTAAGGTTTTTAGGGCAATCACATTTTCACCGATAACTCATCATCGATCAATTTATCGAACCAATCGAAGTCCAAATGAAACCTGCGGCCTTCTTCTTTCGTTTTATACCCATATTACAGGGAAATGTTAAGTTTTTTAGACAATCACCGATAACTCAGTTATCGATAAATTTATCGAAATATATCGAAGTCCAAATGAAACCTGGAGGTATCCAGTTTCGTTTGATACCCATATTGTAGGGTGATTTTAAGGTTTTTGTGCAATCACATTTTCACCGATAACTCATCATCGATAAATTTATCGAAACCTATCGAAGCCCAAATGAAACCTGCGGCCTTCTCCTTTCGTTTTACACCCATATTATAGGGTAATTTTAAGGTTTTTAGGGCAATCACATTTTCACCGATAACTCATCATCGATCAATTTATCGAACCAATCGAAGTCCAAATGAAACCTGCGGCCTTCTTCTTTCGTTTTATACCCATATTACAGGGAAATGTTAAGTTTTTTAGACAATCACCGATAACTCAGTTATCGATAAATTTATCGAAATATATCGAAGTCCAAATGAAACCTGGAGGTATCCAGTTTCGTTTGATACCCATATTGTAGGGTAATTTTAAGGTTTTTGTGCAATAACATTTTCACCGATAACTCAGTTATCGGTCAATTTATCGAAATATATCGAGGTCCAAATGAAAGCTGCGGCCTTCCCCTTTCGTTTGATAGCCATATTGTAGGGCAAGTTTAAGGTTTTTGGGCAATCACATTTTCACCGATAACTCATCATCGATAAATTTATCGAAACCTATCGAAGTCCAAATGAAACCTGCGCCCTTCTCCTTTCGTTTTATACCCATATTATAGGGAAATGTTAAGTTTTTAAGACAATCACCGATAACTCAGTTATCTATAAATTTATCGAAATATATCGAAGTCCAAATGAAACCTGGAGGTATCCAGTTTCGTTTGATACCCATATTGTAGGGTAATTTTAAGGTTTTTGTGCAATAACATTTTCACCGATAACTCAGTTATCGGTCAATTTATCGAAATATATCGAAGTACAAATGAAACCTGGGCCGTTCCCCTTTCGTTTGATACCCATATTGTAGGGTAATTTTAAGGGTTTTGGGCAATCACATTTTCACCGATAACTCAGTTATCGGTCAATTTATCGAAATATATCGAAGTCCAAATGAAAGCTGCGGCCTTCTTCTTTCGTTTTATACCCATATTATAGGGAAATGTTAGGTTTGTTAGACAATCACCCATAACTTAGTTATCGATAAATTTATCGAAATATATCGATGTCCAAATGAAACCTGGAGGTATCCAGTTTCGTTTGATACCCATATTATAGGGTAATTTTAAGGTTTTTGGGCAATCACATTTTCACCGATAACTCATCATCGATAAATTTATCGAAACCTATCGAAGTCCAAATGAAACCTGCGGCCTTCTCCTTTCGTTTTACACCCATATTATAGGGTAATGTTAAGGTTTTTGGGCAATCACCGATAACTCAGTTATCGATAAATTTATCGAAATATATCGAAGTCCAAATGAAACCCGGAGCTATCCCCTTTCGTTAGATACACATATTGTAGGGTAATTTTAAGGTTGTTGGGCAATCACATTTTCACCGATAACTCCGTTATCGGTCAATTTATCGAAATATATCGAAGTCCAAATGAAACCTGCGGCCTTCTCCTTTCGTTTTACACCCATATTATAGGGTAATTTTAAGGTTTTTGGGCAATCACATTTTCACCGATAACTCATCATCGATAAATTTATCGAAACCTATCGAAGTCCAAATGAAACCTGCGGCCTTATCCTTTCGTTTTACACCCATATTATAGGGTAATTTTAAGGTTTTTGCGCAATCACATTTTCACCGATAACTCATCATCGATCAATTTATCGAAACCAATCGAAGTCCAAATGAAACCTGCGGCCTTCTTCTTTCGTTTTATACCCATATTATAGGGAAATGTTAAGTTTTTTAGACAATCACCGATAACTCAGTTATCGATAAATTTATCGAAATATATCGAAGTCCAAATGAAACCTGGAGGTATCCAGTTTCGTTTGATACCCATATTGTAGGGTAATTTTAAGGTTTTTGTGCAATAACATTTTCACCGATAACTCAGTTATCGGTCAATTTATCGAAATATGTCGAAGTCCAAATGAAAGCTGCGGCCTTCCCCTTTCGTTTGATAGCCATATTGTAGGCCAAGTTTAAGGTTTTTGGGCAATCACATTTTCACCGATAACTCATCATCGATAAATTTATCGAAACCTATCGAAGTCCAAATGAAACCTGCTCCTTTCGTTTCATACCCATATTATAGGGAAATGTTAAGTCTTTAAGACAATCACCGATAACTCAGTTATCTATAAATTTATCGAAATATATCGAAGTCCAAATGAAATCTGGAGGTATCCAGTTTCGTTTGATACCCATATTGTAGGGTAATTTTAAGGTTTTTGTGCAATAACATTTTCACCGATAACTCAGTTATCGGTCAATTTATCGAAATATATCGAAGTACAAATGAAACCTGGGCCGTTCCCCTTTCGTTTGATACCCATATTGTAGGGTAATTTTAAGGTTTTTGGGCAATCACATTTTTACCGATAACTCAGTTATCGAAATATATCGAATTCCAAATGAAAGCTGCGGCCTTCTTCTTTCGTTTTATACCCATATTATAGGGAAATGTTAGGTTTTTTAGACAATCACCGATAACTTAGTTATCGATAAATTTATCGAAATATATCGATGTCCAAATGAAACCTGGAGGTATCCAGTTTCGTTTGATACCCATATTGTAGGGTAATTTTAAGGTTTTTGGGCAATCACATTTTCACCGATAACTCATCATCGATAAATTTATCGAAACCTATCGAAGTCCAAATGAAACCTGCGGCCTTCCCCTTTCGTTTGATAGCCACATTGTAGGGCAAGTTTAAGGTTTTTGGGCAATCACATTTTCACGGATAACTCAGTTATCGGTCAATTTATCGAAATATATTGAAGTCCAAATGAAACCTGCGGCCTTCCCCTTTCGTTTGAAAGCCATATTGTAGGGCAAGTTTAAGGTTTTTGGGCAATCACATTTTCACCGATAACTCATCATCGATAAATTTATCGAAACCTATCGAAGTCCAAATGAAAACTGCGGCCTTCCCCTTTCGTTTGATAGCCACATTGTAGGGCAAGTTTAAGGTTTTTGGGCAATCACATTTTCACGGATAACTCAGTTATCGGTCAATTTATCGAAATATATTGAAGTCCAAATGAAACCTGCGGCCTTCCCCTTTCGTTTGAAAGCCATATTGTAGGGCAAGTTTAAGGTTTTTGGGCAATCACATTTTCACCGATAACTCATCATCGATAAATTTATCGAAACCTATCGAAGTCCAAATGAAAACTGCGGCCTTCTCCTTTCGTTTTATACCCATATTATAGGGAAATGTTAAGTTTTTTAGACAATCACCGATAACTCAGTTATCGATAAATTTATCGAAATATATCGAAGTCCAAATGAAACCTGGAGGTATCCAGTTTCGTTTGATACCCATATTGTAGGGTAATTTTAAGGTTTTTGTGCAATCACATTTTCACCGATAACTCATCATCGATAAATTTATCGAAACCTATCGAAGCGCAAATAAAACCTGCGGCCTTCTCCTTTCGTTTTACACCCATATTATAGGGTAATTTTAAGGTTTTTAGGGCAATCACATTTTCACCGATAACTCATCATCGATCAATTTATCGAACCAATCGAAGTCCAAATGAAACCTGCGGCCTTCTTCTTTCGTTTTATACCCATATTACAGGGAAATGTTAAGTTTTTTAGACAATCACCGATAACTCAGTTATCGATAAATTTATCGAAATATATCGAAGTCCAAATGAAACCTGGAGGTATCCAGTTTCGTTTGATACCCATATTGTAGGGTAATTTTAAGGTTTTTGTGCAATCACATTTTCACCGATAACTCATCATCGATAAATTTATCGAAACCTATCGAAGCCCAAATGAAACCTGCGGCCTTCTCCTTTCGTTTTACACCCATATTATAGGGTAATTTTAAGGTTTTTAGGGCAATCACATTTTCACCGATAACTCATCATCGATCAATTTATCGAACCAATCGAAGTCCAAATGAAACCTGCGGCCTTCTTCTTTCGTTTTATACCCATATTACAGGGAAATGTTAAGTTTTTTAGACAATCACCGATAACTCAGTTATCGATAAATTTATCGAAATATATCGAAGTCCAAATGAAACCTGGAGGTATCCAGTTTCGTTTGATACCCATATTGTAGGGCAAGTTTAAGGTTTTTGGGCAATCACATTTTCACCGATAACTCATCATCGATAAATTTATCGAAACCTATCGAAGTCCAAATGAAACCTGCGCCCTTCTCCTTTCGTTTTATACCCATATTATAGGGAAATGTTAAGTTTTTAAGACAATCACCGATAACTCAGTTATCTATAAATTTATCGAAATATATCGAAGTCCAAATGAAACCTGGAGGTATCCAGTTTCGTTTGATACCCATATTGTAGGGTAATTTTAAGGTTTTTGTGCAATAACATTTTCACCGATAACTCAGTTATCGGTCAATTTATCGAAATATATCGAAGTACAAATGAAACCAGGGCCGTTCCCCTTTCGTTTGATACCCATATTGTAGGGTAATTTTAAGGGTTTTGGGCAATCACATTTTCACCGATAACTCAGTTATCGGTCAATTTATCGAAATATATCGAAGTCCAAATGAAAGCTGCGGCCTTCTTCTTTCGTTTTATACCCATATTATAGGGAAATGTTAGGTTTGTTAGACAATCACCGATAACTTAGTTATCGATAAATTTATCGAAATATATCGATGTCCAAATGAAACCTGGAGGTATCCAGTTTCGTTTGATACCCATATTATAGGGTAATTTTAAGGTTTTTGGGCAATCACATTTTCACCGATAACTCATCATCGATAAATTTATCGAAACCTATCGAAGTCCAAATGAAACCTGCGGCCTTCTCCTTTCGTTTTACACCCATATTATAGGGTAATGTTAAGGTTTTTGGGCAATCACCGATAACTCAGTTATCGATAAATTTATCGAAATATATCGAAGTCCAAATGAAACCCGGAGCTATCCCCTTTCGTTAGATACACATATTGTAGGGTAATTTTAAGGTTGTTGGGCAATCACATTTTCACCGATAACTCCGTTATCGGTCAATTTATCGAAATATATCGAAGTCCAAATGAAACCTGCGGCCTTCTCCTTTCGTTTTACACCCATATTATAGGGTAATTTTAAGGTTTTTGGGCAATCACATTTTCACCGATAACTCATCATCGATAAATTTATCGAAACCTATCGAAGTCCAAATGAAACCTGCGGCCTTATCCTTTCGTTTTACACCCATATTATAGGGTAATTTTAAGGTTTTTGCGCAATCACATTTTCACCGATAACTCATCATCGATCAATTTATCGAAACCAATCGAAGTCCAAATGAAACCTGCGGCCTTCTTCTTTCGTTTTATACCCATATTATAGGGAAATGTTAAGTTTTTTAGACAATCACCGATAACGCAGTTATCGATAAATTTATCGAAATATATCGAAGTCCAAATGAAACCTGGAGGTATCCACACATTTTCACCGATAACTCATCATCGATAAATTTATCGAAACCTATCGAAGTCCAAATGAAACCTGCTCCTTTCGTTTCATACCCATATTATAGGGAAATGTTAAGTCTTTAAGACAATCACCGATAACTCAGTTATCTATAAATTTATCGAAATATATCGAAGTCCAAATGAAACCTGGAGGTATCCAGTTTCGTTTGATACCCATATTGTAGGGTAATTTTAAGGTTTTTGTGCAATAACATTTTCACCGATAACTCAGTTATCGGTCAATTTATCGAAATATATCGAAGTACAAATGAAACCTGGGCCGTTCCCCTTTCGTTTGATACCCATATTGTAGGGTAATTTTAAGGTTTTTGGGCAATCACATTTTTACCGATAACTCAGTTATCGAAATATATCGAATTCCAAATGAAAGCTGCGGCCTTCTTCTTTCGTTTTATACCCATATTATAGGGAAATGTTAGGTTTTTTAGACAATCACCGATAACTTAGTTATCGATAAATTTATCGAAATATATCGATGTCCAAATGAAACCTGGAGGTATCCAGTTTCGTTTGATACCCATATTGTAGGGTAATTTTAAGGTTTTTGGGCAATCACATTTTCACCGATAACTCATCATCGATAAATTTATCGAAACCTATCGAAGTCCAAATGAAACCTGCGGCCTTCTCCTTTCGTTTTACACCCATATTATAGGGTAATGTTAAGGTTTTTAGACAATCACCGATAACTCAGTTATCGATAAATTTATCGAAATATATCGAAGTCCAAATGAAACCTGGAGGTATCCAGTTTCGTTTGATACCCATATTGTAGGGCAAATTTAAGTTTTTTGGGCAATCACATTTTCACCGATAACTCATCATTGATCAATTTATCGAAGTACAAATGAAACCCGGGGCGTTCCCCTTTCGTTTGATACCCATATTGTAGGGCAAGTTTAAGGTTTTTGGGCAATCACATTTTCACCGATTACTCATCATCGATAAATTTATCGAAACCTATCGAAGTCCAAATGAAACCTGCGGCCTTCTCCTTTCGTTTTACACCCATTTTATAGGGTAATGTTAAGTTTTTTGGGCAATCACATTTTCACCGATAACTCATCACCGTTTTATACCCATATTATAGGGTAATCTTAAGTTTTTTGGCCAATCACCGATAACTCAGTTATCGATATATTTATCGAAGTCCAAATGAAACCCGGAGCTATCTCCTTTCGTTTGATACCCATATTGTAGGGCAAGTTTAAGGTTTTTGGGCAATCACATTTTCACCGGTAACTCATCATCGATAAATTTGTCGAAACCTATCGAAGTCCAAATGAAACCTGTAACTCAGTTATCGGTAAATTTATCGAATAATTATAGGGTAATGTTAAGTTTTTTAGACAATCACCGATAACTCAGTTATCGATAAATTTATCGAAATATATCGAAGTCCAAATGAAACACGGAGCTATCCCTTTTCGTTTCATACCCATTTTGTAGGGCAAGTTTAAGGTTTTTGTGCAATAACATTTTCACCGATAACTCAGCTATCGATCAATTTATCGAATAATATCGAAGGCCAAATGAAGCCTGCGGCCTTCTCCTTTCGTTTTATACCCATATTATAGGGCAATGTTAAGTTTTTTAGACAATCACCGATAACTCAGTTATCGATAAAGTTATCGAAATATATCGAAGTCCAAATGAAACCTGCGGCCTTCCCCTTTCGTTTGATACTCATATTGTAGGGCAAGTTTAAGGTTTTTGGGCAATCACATTTTCACCGATAACTCATCATCGATAAATTTTTCGAAACCTATCGAAGTCCAAATGAAACCTGCGGCCTTCTCCTTTCGTTTTATACCCATATTATAGGATAATGTTAAGTTTTTTAGACAATCACCGATAACTCAGTTATCGATCAATTTATCGAAATATATCGAAGTCCAAATGAAACCTGGAGGTATCCAGTTTCGTTTGATACCCATATTGTAGGGTAATTTTAAGGTTTTTGTGCAATCACATTTTCACCGATAACTCATCATCGATAAATTTATCGAAACCTATCGAAGCCCAAATAAAACCTGCGGCCTTCCCCTTTCGTTTGATACTCATATTGTAGGGCAAGTTTAAGGTTTTTGGGCAATCACATTTTCACCGATAACTCATCATCGATAAATTTTTCGAAACCTATCGAAGTCCAAATGAAACCTGCGGCCTTCTCCTTTCGTTTTATACCCATATTATAGGATAATGTTAAGTTTTTTAGACAATCACCGATAACTCAGTTATCGATCAATTTATCGAAATATATCGAAGTCCAAATGAAACCTGGAGGTATCCAGTTTCGTTTGATACCCATTTTGTAGGGCAAGTTTAAGGTTTTTGTGCAATAACATTTTCACCGATAACTCAGCTATCGATCAATTTATCGAATAATATCGAAGGCCAAATGAAGCCTGCGGCCTTCTCCTTTCGTTTTATACCCATATTATAGGGCAATGTTAAGTTTTTTAGACAATCACCGATAACTCAGTTATCGATAAAGTTTTCGAAATATGTCGAAGTACAAATGAAACCTGGGGTCTTCCCCTTTCGTTTTACACCCATATTATAGGGTAATTTTAAGGTTTTTGGGCAATCACATTTTCACCGATAACTCATCATCGATAAATTTATCGTAACCTATCGAAGTCCAAATGAAACCTGCGGCCTTCCCCTTTCGTTTGATAGCCACATTGTAGGGCAAGTTTAAGGTTTTTGGGCAATCACATTTTCACGGATAACTCAGTTATCGGTCAATTTATCGAAATATATTGAAGTCCAAATGAAACCTGCGGCCTTCCCCTTTCGTTTGAAAGCCATATTGTAGGGCAAGTTTAAGGTTTTTGGGCAATCACATTTTCACCGATAACTCATCATCGATAAATTTATCGAAACCTATCGAAGTCCAAATGAAAACTGCGGCCTTCTCCTTTCGTTTTATACCCATATTATAGGGAAATGTTAAGTTTTTTAGACAATCACCGATAACTCAGTTATCGATAAATTTATCGAAATATATCGAAGTCCAAATGAAACCTGGAGGTATCCAGTTTCGTTTGATACCCATATTGTAGGGTAATTTTAAGGTTTTTGTGCAATCACATTTTCACCGATAACTCATCATCGATAAATTTATCGAAACCTATCGAAGCCCAAATAAAACCTGCGGCCTTCTCCTTTCGTTTTACACCCATATTATAGGGTAATTTTAAGGTTTTTAGGGCAATCACATTTTCACCGATAACTCATCATCGATCAATTTATCGAACCAATCGAAGTCCAAATGAAACCTGCGGCCTTCTTCTTTCGTTTTATACCCATATTACAGGGAAATGTTAAGTTTTTTAGACAATCACCGATAACTCAGTTATCGATAAATTTATCGAAATATATCGAAGTCCAAATGAAACCTGGAGGTATCCAGTTTCGTTTGATACCCATATTGTAGGGTAATTTTAAGGTTTTTGTGCAATCACATTTTCACCGATAACTCATCATCGATAAATTTATCGAAACCTATCGAAGCCCAAATGAAACCTGCGGCCTTCTCCTTTCGTTTTACACCCATATTATAGGGTAATTTTAAGGTTTTTAGGGCAATCACATTTTCACCGATAACTCATCATCGATCAATTTATCGAACCAATCGAAGTCCAAATGAAACCTGCGGCCTTCTTCTTTCGTTTTATACCCATATTACAGGGAAATGTTAAGTTTTTTAGACAATCACCGATAACTCAGTTATCGATAAATTTATCGAAATATATCGAAGTCCAAATGAAACCTGGAGGTATCCAGTTTCGTTTGATACCCATATTGTAGGGCAAGTTTAAGGTTTTTGGGCAATCACATTTTCACCGATAACTCATCATCGATAAATTTATCGAAACCTATCGAAGTCCAAATGAAACCTGCGCCCTTCTCCTTTCGTTTTATACCCATATTATAGGGAAATGTTAAGTTTTTAAGACAATCACCGATAACTCAGTTATCTATAAATTTATCGAAATATATCGAAGTCCAAATGAAACCTGGAGGTATCCAGTTTCGTTTGATACCCATATTGTAGGGTAATTTTAAGGTTTTTGTGCAATAACATTTTCACCGATAACTCAGTTATCGGTCAATTTATCGAAATATATCGAAGTACAAATGAAACCAGGGCCGTTCCCCTTTCGTTTGATACCCATATTGTAGGGTAATTTTAAGGGTTTTGGGCAATCACATTTTCACCGATAACTCAGTTATCGGTCAATTTATCGAAATATATCGAAGTCCAAATGAAAGCTGCGGCCTTCTTCTTTCGTTTTATACCCATATTATAGGGAAATGTTAGGTTTGTTAGACAATCACCGATAACTTAGTTATCGATAAATTTATCGAAATATATCGATGTCCAAATGAAACCTGGAGGTATCCAGTTTCGTTTGATACCCATATTATAGGGTAATTTTAAGGTTTTTGGGCAATCACATTTTCACCGATAACTCATCATCGATAAATTTATCGAAACCTATCGAAGTCCAAATGAAACCTGCGGCCTTCTCCTTTCGTTTTACACCCATATTATAGGGTAATGTTAAGGTTTTTGGGCAATCACCGATAACTCAGTTATCGATAAATTTATCGAAATATATCGAAGTCCAAATGAAACCCGGAGCTATCCCCTTTCGTTAGATACACATATTGTAGGGTAATTTTAAGGTTGTTGGGCAATCACATTTTCACCGATAACTCCGTTATCGGTCAATTTATCGAAATATATCGAAGTCCAAATGAAACCTGCGGCCTTCTCCTTTCGTTTTACACCCATATTATAGGGTAATTTTAAGGTTTTTGGGCAATCACATTTTCACCGATAACTCATCATCGATAAATTTATCGAAACCTATCGAAGTCCAAATGAAACCTGCGGCCTTATCCTTTCGTTTTACACCCATATTATAGGGTAATTTTAAGGTTTTTGCGCAATCACATTTTCACCGATAACTCATCATCGATCAATTTATCGAAACCAATCGAAGTCCAAATGAAACCTGCGGCCTTCTTCTTTCGTTTTATACCCATATTATAGGGAAATGTTAAGTTTTTTAGACAATCACCGATAACGCAGTTATCGATAAATTTATCGAAATATATCGAAGTCCAAATGAAACCTGGAGGTATCCAGTTTCGTTTGATACCCATATTGTAGGGTAATTTTAAGGTTTTTGTGCAATAACATTTTCACCGATAACTCAGTTATCGGTCAATTTATCGAAATATGTCGAAGTCCAAATGAAAGCTGCGGCCTTCCCCTTTCGTTTGATAGCCATGTTGTAGGCCAAGTTTAAGGTTTTTGGGCAATCACATTTTCACCGATAACTCATCATCGATAAATTTATCGAAACCTATCGAAGTCCAAATGAAACCTGCTCCTTTCGTTTCATACCCATATTATAGGGAAATGTTAAGTCTTTAAGACAATCACCGATAACTCAGTTATCTATAAATTTATCGAAATATATCGAAGTCCAAATGAAACCTGGAGGTATCCAGTTTCGTTTGATACCCATATTGTAGGGTAATTTTAAGGTTTTTGTGCAATAACATTTTCACCGATAACTCAGTTATCGGTCAATTTATCGAAATATATCGAAGTACAAATGAAACCTGGGCCGTTCCCCTTTCGTTTGATACCCATATTGTAGGGTAATTTTAAGGTTTTTGGGCAATCACATTTTTACCGATAACTCAGTTATCGAAATATATCGAATTCCAAATGAAAGCTGCGGCCTTCTTCTTTCGTTTTATACCCATATTATAGGGAAATGTTAGGTTTTTTAGACAATCACCGATAACTTAGTTATCGATAAATTTATCGAAATATATCGATGTCCAAATGAAACCTGGAGGTATCCAGTTTCGTTTGATACCCATATTGTAGGGTAATTTTAAGGTTTTTGGGCAATCACATTTTCACCGATAACTCATCATCGATAAATTTATCGAAACCTATCGAAGTCCAAATGAAACCTGCGGCCTTCTCCTTTCGTTTTACACCCATATTATAGGGTAATGTTAAGGTTTTTAGACAATCACCGATAACTCAGTTATCGATAAATTTATCGAAATATATCGAAGTCCAAATGAAACCTGGAGGTATCCAGTTTCGTTTGATACCCATATTGTAGGGCAAATTTAAGTTTTTTGGGCAATCACATTTTCACCGATAACTCATCATTGATCAATTTATCGAAGTACAAATGAAACCCGGGGCGTTCCCCTTTCGTTTGATACCCATATTGTAGGGCAAGTTTAAGGTTTTTGGGCAATCACATTTTCACCGATTACTCATCATCGATAAATTTATCGAAACCTATCGAAGTCCAAATGAAACCTGCGGCCTTCTCCTTTCGTTTTACACCCATTTTATAGGGTAATGTTAAGTTTTTTGGGCAATCACATTTTCACCGATAACTCATCACCGTTTTATACCCATATTATAGGGTAATCTTAAGTTTTTTGGCCAATCACCGATAACTCAGTTATCGATATATTTATCGAAGTCCAAATGAAACCCGGAGCTATCTCCTTTCGTTTGATACCCATATTGTAGGGCAAGTTTAAGGTTTTTGGGCAATCACATTTTCACCGGTAACTCATCATCGATAAATTTGTCGAAACCTATCGAAGTCCAAATGAAACCTGTAACTCAGTTATCGGTAAATTTATCGAATAATTATAGGGTAATGTTAAGTTTTTTAGACAATCACCGATAACTCAGTTATCGATAAATTTATCGAAATATATCGAAGTCCAAATGAAACACGGAGCTATCCCTTTTCGTTTCATACCCATTTTGTAGGGCAAGTTTAAGGTTTTTGTGCAATAACATTTTCACCGATAACTCAGCTATCGATCAATTTATCGAATAATATCGAAGGCCAAATGAAGCCTGCGGCCTTCTCCTTTCGTTTTATACCCATATTATAGGGCAATGTTAAGTTTTTTAGACAATCACCGATAACTCAGTTATCGATAAAGTTATCGAAATATATCGAAGTCCAAATGAAACCTGCGGCCTTCCCCTTTCGTTTGATACTCATATTGTAGGGCAAGTTTAAGGTTTTTGGGCAATCACATTTTCACCGATAACTCATCATCGATAAATTTTTCGAAACCTATCGAAGTCCAAATGAAACCTGCGGCCTTCTCCTTTCGTTTTATACCCATATTATAGGATAATGTTAAGTTTTTTAGACAATCACCGATAACTCAGTTATCGATCAATTTATCGAAATATATCGAAGTCCAAATGAAACCCGGAGCTATCCCTTTTCGTTTGATACCCATATTGTAGGGTAATTTTAAAGTTTTTGTGCAATAACATTTTCACCGATAACTCAGTTATCGGTCAATTTATCGAAATATATCAAAGTCCAAATGAATCCTGGGATATTCCCCTTTCGTTTGATACCCATATTGTAGGGTAATGTTAAGTTTTTTGGGCAATCACATTTTCACCGATAACCCATCATCGTTTTATACCCATATTATAGGGTAATGTTAAGTTTTTTGGGCAATCACCGATAACTCAGTTATCGGTCAATTTATCGAAATATATCGAAGTCCAAATGAAAGCTGCGGCCTTCCCCTTTCGTTTGATACCCATATTGTAGGGCAAGTTTAAGGTTTTTGGGCAATCACATTTTCACCGATAACTCAGTTATCGGTAAATTTATCGAATAATATCGAAGTCCAAATGAAGCCATATTTTCAATGTGAAGTCATATTTTCAACGATAACTCAGTCGATAAATTTATCGAAACCTGTCGAACTCCAAATGAAACCTGGGGCCTTAAAGTTTTTGTGCAATAACATTTTCACCGATAACTCATCATCGTTTTATACCCATATTATAGGGTAATGTTAAGTTTTTTGGGCAATCACCGATAACTCAGTTATCGGTCAATTTATCGAAATATATCGAAGTCCAAATGAAAGCTGCGGCCTTCCCCTTTCGTTTGATACCCATATTGTAGGGCAAGTTTAAGGTTTTTGGGCAATCACATTTTCACCGATAACTCAGTTATCGGTAAATTTATCGAATAATATCGAAGTCCAAATGAAGCCATATTTTCAATGTGAAGTCATATTTTCAACGATAACTCAGTCGATAAATTTATCGAAACCTGTCGAACTCCAAATGAAACCTGGGGCCTTAAAGTTTTTGTGCAATAACATTTTCACCGATAACTCATCATCGTTTTATACCCATATTATAGGGTAATGTTAAGTTTTTCGGGCAATCACCGATAACTCAGTTATCGGTCAATTTATCGAACTATATCGAAGTCCAAATGAAAGCTGCGGCCTTACCCTTTCGTTTGATACCCATATTGTAGGGAAAGTTTAAGGTTTTTGGGCAATCACATTTTCACCGGTAACTCATCATCGATAAATTTGTCGAAACCTATCGAAGTCCAAATGAAACCTGTAACTCAGTTATCGGTAAATTTATCGAATAATTATAGGGTAATGTTAAGTTTTTTAGACAATCACCGATAACTCAGTTATCGATAAATTTATCGAAATATATCGAAGTCCAAATGAAACACGGAGCTATCCCTTTTCGTTTCATACCCATTTTGTAGGGCAAGTTTAAGGTTTTTGGGCAATCACATTTTCACCGATAACTCATCATCGATAAATTTTTCGAAACCTATCGAAGTCCAAATGAAACCTGCGGCCTTCTCCTTTCGTTTTATACCCATATTATAGGATAATGTTAAGTTTTTTAGACAATCACCGATAACTCAGTTATCGATCAATTTATCGAAATATATCGAAGTCCAAATGAAACCCGGAGCTATCCCTTTTCGTTTGATACCCATATTGTAGGGTAATTTTAAAGTTTTTGTGCAATAACATTTTCACCGATAACTCAGTTATCGGTCAATTTATCGAAATATATCAAAGTCCAAATGAATCCTGGGATATTCCCCTTTCGTTTGATACCCATATTGTAGGGTAATGTTAAGTTTTTTGGGCAATCACATTTTCACCGATAACCCATCATCGTTTTATACCCATATTATAGGGTAATGTTAAGTTTTTTGGGCAATCACCGATAACTCAGTTATCGGTCAATTTATCGAAATATATCGAAGTCCAAATGAAAGCTGCGGCCTTCCCCTTTCGTTTGATACCCATATTGTAGGGCAAGTTTAAGGTTTTTGGGCAATCACATTTTCACCGATAACTCAGTTATCGGTAAATTTATCGAATAATATCGAAGTCCAAATGAAGCCATATTTTCAATGTGAAGTCATATTTTCAACGATAACTCAGTCGATAAATTTATCGAAACCTGTCGAACTCCAAATGAAACCTGGGGCCTTAAAGTTTTTGTGCAATAACATTTTCACCGATAACTCATCATCGTTTTATACCCATATTATAGGGTAATGTTAAGTTTTTTGGGCAATCACCGATAACTCAGTTATCGGTCAATTTATCGAAATATATCGAAGTCCAAATGAAAGCTGCGGCCTTCCCCTTTCGTTTGATACCCATATTGTAGGGCAAGTTTAAGGTTTTTGGGCAATCACATTTTCACCGATAACTCAGTTATCGGTAAATTTATCGAATAATATCGAAGTCCAAATGAAGCCATATTTTCAATGTGAAGTCATATTTTCAACGATAACTCAGTCGATAAATTTATCGAAACCTGTCGAACTCCAAATGAAACCTGGGGCCTTAAAGTTTTTGTGCAATAACATTTTCACCGATAACTCATCATCGTTTTATACCCATATTATAGGGTAATGTTAAGTTTTTCGGGCAATCACCGATAACTCAGTTATCGGTCAATTTATCGAACTATATCGAAGTCCAAATGAAAGCTGCGGCCTTACCCTTTCGTTTGATACCCATATTGTAGGGAAAGTTTAAGGTTTTTGGGCAATCACATTTTCACCGGTAACTCATCATCGATAAATTTATCGAAACCTATCGAAGTCCAAATGAAACCTGCGGCCTTCTTTTCGTTTTATACCCATATTAAAGGGTAATGTTAAGTTTTTTGGGCAATCACCGATAACTCAGTTATCGATAAATTTATCGAAATATATCGAAGTCCAAATGAAACCCGGAGCTCTCCCTTTTCGTTTCATACCCATTTTGTAGGGCAAGTTTAAGGTTTTTGTGCAATAACATTTTCACCGATAACTCAGCTATCGATCAATTTATCGAATAATATCGAAGGCCAAATGAAGCCTGCGGCCTTCTCCTTTCGTTTTATACCCATATTATAGGGTAATGTTAAGTTTTTTAGACAATCACCGATAACTCAGTTATCGATAAAGTTATCGAAATATATCGAAGTCCAAATGAAACCTGCGGCCTTCCCCTTTCGTTTGATACTCATATTGTAGGGCAAGTTTAAGGTTTTTGGGCAATCACATTTTCACCGATAACTCATCATCGATAAATTTATCGAAACCTATCGAAGTCCAAATGAAACCTGCGGCCTTCTCCTTTCGTTTTATACCCATATTATAGGGTAATGTTAAGTTTTGTAGACAATCACCGATAACTCAGTTATCGATCAATTTATCGAATAATATCGAAGTCCAAATGGAACCTGCGGCCTTCTCCTTTCGTTTTATACCCATATTATAGGGTAATGTTAAGTTTTTAAGACAATCACCGATAACTCAGGTATCGATCAATTTATCGAAATACAGTACTATCTCGATAATCCGGACACGCGGTAGTCCGGTCACATCTATAATCCGGACAACACTATAATTCGGACAGTTTAACATTTTTTACTCTATAATCCGGACATTTTTCAAATTTGCTTCGCAATACATATGTAGTTTAATTTATAGTTTGCTTCGTGAGTTTTTCGTAAAATAGCGGTACCTACTTTAACAACAATATATGTACATATCGCACACTAAATCAAAAACAGTCACAACTCAAAATCCGAGTAACTTTCAGTTAATTGCTTCTGGATCGCACAAAAGTGATTTGATTTTTAAAAACTTGACATCACTGTGCTCTTTAAAGAGTAACGATAATAGTCAAAAAGAAAAATATTGTATGTATTGGCTGCACTACTTTTTATTAGGCAATCTATGCCAAAAAAGCGACCTAAAAAAATTTTGAGTTGTGACTGTTTTTGATTTAGGGTGCGATATGTATACGGAATGCAACAGCATAAATCACGCTTTGTGTTTATTCTTTAGTGACAAACTGAATTGAGTGAACATTATTATTATGAGCAGTGGAAAATTTAAAAAAATGGCTCATAAAACCCTTACTCGTGAGATAAAATTTGAAATTTTAGATCTCCTTGATAAAGGAAAATCATTAGGATGGTTTGAAAAAGAATATGGTGCCATGTTGACGACGCTTCGGCTATGGATATTTTAGTTTTAAGACGATTTAAAGAAACTGCAGATAAAATGTTGCTGGCGAACTCGCAGCAGACCAAAATTAATAATTTTTTTGAAATAGTACGTACAAAAATAAAAAAAATGTTTGATTATGTACAGATGTACATATTATTACATATGTAAGAATGAATGTACTGTGTTTAATAAAGCAATTTATGTACATAAATATATCTGAATTGCGTTATGTTCATTTCAATAAAACAACGAATTTTAGTTGAAAAAAAAAATCATCTATAATCCGGGCACCCCCATAATCCGGACGACCCCTAACATTAAGGGTGTCCGGATTATCGAGCTAGTACTGTATATCGAAGTCCAAATGAAACCTGGGGCCTTCCACTTTCGTTTGATACCCATATTGTACGATCTTTCTATACCTATATGCGAAATGTCATAAGTATAGTTTCAATGTACTTAGAGTTATATGGAATAAAAAAAATTCGAAAAGTACCGGTCCCTAGCAGGGTCGGAGCCCCCAAATTAAAAAATAGCCTATAGCTCCTTCCAGACTATAACCTGTAGGCGTGCCAAATTTCAACAAAATCCGCCCTGCCATTCTCACGTTTTTAGGGAACAAAAGAAAACGTCTGGACATCCAAACATCGCTACATTCACATTTATAATATTAGTAGGATTAAATGTTACAAATGTAATTAATGCTAATGAACATAAATAAGACACAAAAATATACATAAACTAGCTGACCCGACAGACGTTGTTCTGCCAAGGTACTCCCTTATGTATAGTTCTTTAAAGTTTGTTCATACTTTTCTAGCAGGGAACTGAGAAGTTATAATTTTCCAGTACCATGGTGTACTGATAAGGTGAGAGCAACTTGAATTGCCATGTATTTTGTTAGTGTAATTTAGAATTTCGATTGTCAAACTTACAACGGCGCACAACAACAATGTTTGCCAATGTTGCCACACTTATCATGAAACACGAAGATTTTCTCTCTAGGTTGACAATCGAAATTCAGCTTCAAATAAAAAAAGTAAAAATCAGCTGATTTCTTGCGGTCACCTTCTTAGTACACCATGTCCAGTACCTTACGCCTTGAGACCTTTTGAAAATAACAAACATTTTAATTAACTTTTCTTGTATTCTTTTTTACACCCAAATTCACACTTTAAAAATAGAAGTTTCACATTTAAAAATAGTAGTTTCATTTTTAGTAAATTAGCGGTATCCACCTCTATGCTCTCCAGGTTCAAGTTCGTAGTTCCAATGAAATAATATCATAACCAAAAAAGTAAGCTTCTCGGGTATACCTTCTGATTTTTTATCAGCTTTGGTGGACATACTTTATTTATTTTTTGTTTCGGGAAACTCTCATGACTACAGCTACACCGGCATAGCTGTATGCATGACTTGCAACCTCAGTTGCACCTACGTACTAAAGATCTCTCCACTAACACCACTCTCCCCGCAACTACCAAACAGGTGTTTTCTCATGGGGCTGGTTAGCTCATTAACTCCATAGAGCTCTTTTCACAGAAGCCGGTTAGGTTAGGTTAGGTTAGGTTAAGGTGGCCGCCTCTCAGCGGTGCCGAGAGGCGCACTTAGGCCGACTGGCCCATTGTGATACCACTGAGCGGGTTTAAATCCCTTCTACCTGTAAGAGTAAGTGTTCAATGAAAGAAGCCGGTTAACGATAACCGGAATTTAACTGTTGTAGCTGTTAAATTAACCCTTGAAGTGAATGTTTTTGAGTTACCAAGCAATTGTATCTAAAAAAAGTATTGCTTAAAAAAAAGATATATGTCTAAGTTCCCAACAAACACAGACAATTTTTTTCTCCAACTTTTGATAAAACCTTGATTCTCAAGTGGAGATTCATCTTGTTGTTGTATTCACTTTTTCAACATGCGCCAAATCACAATCAAAGCTTTTGGTTGTTGTATTCACTTTTTCAACATTCGCCAAAGTAGCGAAAAGGAATTCACCATTTGGTCAAGCAAATTTTGTATTTAAATATAAAACGGAAAAAATCTGTACGGCATTAAGTTCCCTACAGGAACATTTCAGTTAGAACACCAGTGATCTCAACTGACTACAATTTATATGGTAGTTAAACTTCTTTAGCTAACATATGATTAAATTGAGGATTTAGAAAATGTTTTGTTCTATATAAATAAACACTATGTCCGATAGAATAAAGAAAAGAAACAATTTTGAAAATCGGTTAAGCCGTTATTGAGTATTAGCTAAAAAAAATTTTAAATTGAAATTAGAAAAAAAATAATTTATGTGGTAAATGAGACATGAAACAGATTGGAAACATTGAAGAAAAAATATTTAAAATCGGTTGAGCCGATACGGAGATCTTACGGTATATACGAACGCCAAATCATTTTTATATATATAGATTAATATAATTATAGAAATTATTACAGTTGTATGTAAATTTTTCTTGACTTCTCTTCAAGTTTGTCTATAACTTTTTCCACTGAAGGTGTAAGTTCTCTATACATATAGAGAAGTGCTAGCCCGTTTAATATCTCTTGGGAAATCGTACTTCTTAAATACGTTTTCAGTCTTCGAACTGATGAAAATGATCTTTCATTTTCACATGCAGTAATAGCAAGAGTTACTAGAGTATTTGGAAATTAAATACATTTGGTAAAATTTCCTTTCCACAAAGTTCAATAGCTTGTAAAACTGTATTTGGCCTATCTTCGAGCTTGAAATTGTTTTATACCAAACGCATATTTCTTCTTTAACATCTCCAAAATCTCCCTCCAAGTCATCGGAATAAAAATAATACAACTTTCTTAAAGTAACTATAGCATCATCGTCAAGTGTAAACACCTGTTCTGGAACTTTGAATCCAATGAGTAAGTATTTATGCTTCAGAAACCTATCATTGAGACTAGAAATAAATGCATATAAAAATGGGATGTAGAGATAAATACGGTAAAAAGCTTCGTCGTCGTATTAGAAACCCTTATTGAAGTTAACTTCTTAGGCGGCGATATGAAGTTTTTATTGAGAGTAAAATTGAGAAAATTGTATTGTAATAGATGATATAACGGGAACTATGCAACGGAAATAGAATATTGGTTGTTGTCTTTGAAATCCATCCTCACTACTGCTGCGTAGATGGCACTGAAAACGCCATATGACGCTAGATGGTGCACACCAACACACACAGACGCTGTACATAATTGCCTTTGGTGCTGGTTAGATTAGTACAGTAATTATGTACATAGTTGATTTTTGTTGCTGCAATTGTCAACTCATTTGTTATTGTCATGCTTGTTGAGTATAATATGTTGAGTAAATAGCTATATTAAATGGACCTAAGGTGGCTTTATGTATGCGTCCAAACCACAACTGCATATCTTATAAATAAAAATGAATGTGTGTCTGTGTGTCTGTGTGTCTGTGTGGCTGTGTGTCTGTGTGTCCTTTATGGGCGTCCAAAGTACTCAACCGATTTTTATGAAATTTTCACAGTATATTCTTGAGATCATGGGTTAAAGCATAGGCTATACTAAACAATTCTTCATAACTCTGAACATATTTGGTCTAAATTAATGATTTTTGGATATGTGTGTCCTTTGGTCAAGATTTATGTAATTTTGGAAAAGTGGCCGGTGCCACGCCCACATTTTTTGTGTTTTGTTTGTACTTCAATAATGTCCAAAGTTTATGGTCGATCTCTTTTAAACTTTCAAGATTGGTTCAGAAGATTGTTGTGTACGATTTAGGCTATATCAATTTTTGGAAAAGTAGGCGGTGCCACGACCCAAGGCTATATAAAATTTAAATTCTTCATAGCTCTGAACATATTTGGTCTAAATTAATGATTTCTGGATATGTGTGTCCTTTGGTCAAGATTTATGTAATTTTGGAAAAGTGGGCGGTGCCACGCCCACATTTTTTGTGTTTTGTTTGTACTTCAATAATGTCCAAAGTTTATGGTCGATCTCTTTTAAACTTTCACGATTGGTTAAGAAAATTGTTGTGTACTATTCAGGCTATATGAATTTTTGAAAAAGTAGCCAGTGCCACGCCCCCAGGCTATATAAAATTTAAATTCTTCATAACTCTGAACATATTATGTCTAAATTAAAGATTTTTGGATATGTGTGTTCTTTAGTCAAGATAGATATAAGTTGGGAAAAGTGGGCGGTCCCACGCCCACATTTTTTGTGTTTTGTTTGTACTTCAATAAAATCAAAGTTTATCTATGGTCGATCTTCTCTAAATTTCCAGATTGGTTCAGAAGATTGTTGTGCCACGCCCCCAGGCTATATAAAATTTAAATCATCATAACTTTGAATATTTTTGGTCTAAACTAATGGTTTTTGGATATGTGTGTCCCTTGGTCAAGAATTATATAATTTGGGAAATGTGGGCCGTGCCACGCCCACATTTTTTGTATTCAGTGCTTTGTTTGTACTTCAATAATGTCCAAAGTTTATGGTTGATCTGTTTTAAACTTTTCCAATACGTTAAAATCTTCGTTGGGTACGACATACATAGGCTACATTTGTAAATTCTTTGGAAAAGTGGGCAGTTCCAGGACCACAAGCTATGTAATATTTCAATTCGTTATATCCCTGAATGTATTTGCTTTAGTGACATTTTAACGTTCTTAAATCTTAATCAAAGCACTTAATTTTTGAAGTTAACTTCTTAGGCGGCGATATGAAGTTTTTATTGAGAGTAAAATTGAGAAAATTGTATTGTAATAGATGATATAACGGGAACTATGCAACGGAAATAGAATATTGGTTGTTGTCTTTGAAATCCATCCTCACTACTGCTGCGTAGATGGCACTGAAAACGCCATATGACGCTAGATGGTGCACACCAACACACACACACGCTGTACATAATTGCCTTTGGTGCTGGTTAGATTAGTACAGTAATTATGTACATAGTTGATTTTTGTTGCTGCAATTGTCAACTCATTTGTTATTGTCATGCTTGTTGAGTATAATATGTTGAGTAAATAGCTATATTAAATGGACCTAAGGTGGCTTTATGTATGCGTCCAAACCACAACTGCATATCTTATAAATAAAAATGAATGTGTGTCTGTGTGTCTGTGTGTCTGTGTGTCCTTTATGGGCGTCCAAAGTACTCAACCGATTTTTATGAAGTTTTCACAGTATATTCTTGAGATCATGGGTTAAAGCATAGGCTATACTAATTTTTGGAAAAGTGGGCGGTGCCACGCCCCCAGGCTATATAAAACTACAATTCTTCATAACTCTGAACATATTTGGTCTAAATTAATGATTTTTGGATATGTGTGTCCTTTGGTCAAGATTTATGTAATTTTGGAAAAGTGGCCGGTGCCACGCCCACATTTTTTGTGTTTTGTTTGTACTTCAATAATGTCCAAAGTTTATGGTCGATCTCTTTTAAACTTTCAAGATTGGTTCAGAAGATTGTTGTGTACGATTTAGGCTATATCAATTTTTGGAAAAGTAGGCGGTGCCACGACCCAAGGCTATATAAAATTTAAATTCTTCATAGCTCTGAACATATTTGGTCTAAATTAATGATTTCTGGATATGTGTGTCCTTTGGTCAAGATTTATGTAATTTTGGAAAAGTGGGCGGTGCCACGCCCACATTTTTTGTGTTTTGTTTGTACTTCAATAATGTCCAAAGTTTATGGTCGATCTCTTTTAAACTTTCACGATTGGTTAAGAAAATTGTTGTGTACTATTCAGGCTATATGAATTTTTGAAAAAGTAGCCAGTGCCACGCCCCCAGGCTATATAAAATTTAAATTCTTCATAACTCTGAACATATTATGTCTAAATTAAAGATTTTTGGATATGTGTGTTCTTTAGTCAAGATAGATATAAGTTGGGAAAAGTGGGCGGTCCCACGCCCACATTTTTTGTGTTTTGTTTGTACTTCAATAAAATCAAAGTTTATCTATGGTCGATCTTCTCTAAATTTCCAGATTGGTTCAGAAGATTGTTGTGCAACGCCCCCAGGCTATATAAAATTTAAATCATCATAACTTTGAATATTTTTGGTCTAAACTAATGGTTTTTGGATATGTGTGTCCCTTGGTCAAGAATTATATAATTTGGGAAATGTGGGCCGTGCCACGTCCACATTTTTTGTATTCAGTGCTTTGTTTGTACTTCAATAATGTCCAAAGTTTATGGTTGATCTGTTTTAAACTTTTCCAATACGTTAAAATCTTCGTTGGGTACGACATACATAGGCTACATTTGTAAATTCTTTGGAAAAGTGGGCAGTTCCAGGACCACAAGCTAAGTAATATTTCAATTCGTTATATCCCTGAATGTATTTGCTTTAGTGACATTTTAACGTTCTTAAATCTTAATCAAAGCACTTAATTTTTTTTGTTTGTTATTGCCGTTCATACATATCCAGAGTATTATAGGTAGATATAGGATATAATTAAATAAGTACTAACTATACATCTGCTCAGCAGCGCATAATGGGTTTTGTCATACCCATTGAGTTCAAATGATCTGTTTTTTGAGTTGGACATTCAAAAAATTTATTTGTGTATACCAAAGACTTTAAAACCGGAAACATTGTATATCCTAAAGCACTGCAATAAATGGAATGTTAAAAGTTAAAGAAAAATATTTGTAAATGTATTTCTAGGGAAGTCACTGGTCAGGCAGAACAACGTCTGCCGGGTCTGCTAGTAACATCTAAAAATCAATTAGTTTGGCCTAGGGTGTTCATCACCATCTTTTATAGTTTTAAATAATTCTTCGGATTTTGTAAGAATTTAATTCAAGTACATTAGAACTGGAATGTCCCCCCAAATCAATAAAATTCAATCCTCAGACTCGGACGGCTTGATTTTATACCGGCGCATATATTCGTTCTACCAGGCACGCAGAAAAAATGCGTGCGCGGATGCTATTTGACAAAAATTTCTATTCGCCCCCTTGAGATTGAGACATGCCTTAGGTCGAATTACATATTCCGTGAATGGATGAAATTGGTTCCATTCCATGGAATAAATCGAAATTAGGTAGGTAAGTTTGATAAAGTCGATAGAACTGATACCAATTATGCCCGTTCTTCAAATCCTTATACGAGTGGTTTCATAATCCTCATATAACTCTGTTGAATTTTAGCGGCCTAGCATGAATACTTCCAGAGATATGCAACATGAAAAATCCCATTTGTATGTCAGGTGCCCGCACCTTTTCCCCTATCCCTCTTAATTCATCGATGGGTTTCTGTTCTAAAGTTGGTTATGATCGGTCAATCCGTTTAGAACGCAACTTAAGTTATGCATACATACACACATACAATATTTCAATCTTATAAATTATATATCGACAGCCACACTGCAAAACCCTGTATGTTCAAAACCAAAAAGTTTTCAGGAGAGGGAAAAAACTGTAATAATTATAACGTATATATATGAGCGACGGCTATTACATTTCACCACTGGAAAGAAACGGGAAGTTGTAACCCGATTTTGACTGAATTTTAATGTGCGAAATATCACGATCTATGGGAAAGGCTCAGAACCTTATTTTTGGAAAAATAGTGACTTACGGGGTTTTGCAGTGTGACTGTCGATATGTAGTAGAGGTAGACGTCCTGTCTAAATGCGAGCTCACTGTCCCCCCTTTTACAACTCTCCTTCCAATCTTTCTTCGCCTTCACTCTATCTCCCCCCTTTTTCTCTTCATTACCCGCTTTCCTTTTACCCCGCCCCTCTTCCTCTATATCCCATTCGTATTGGCCCCTGTTAATTTAGGCATAATTCTACCCACTTACCAAATTTGAAGCAAAACGCACAATGCATAAGATATTTTTGAATGGATCGGTTCCCTGGTCCACTTCCCGGAAGTAAGAAATTGTGAATCTAAACAATTCTCGAATACACCTAATTCATATTTCGTTATTTCTGAATTTAAGAAGTTAACTTCTTTCACGTGTACTGGCTACACGCGGTTTTTTTTTTTAAACCGAATCCATTCGTTTCTGCTTGCTTCTGAGCAAAATTAAACAAAGATCTAAACTCTTGTTCGGCATTTTCTCTTATCAAGCATAAATCCTTCAAAGTTATATCGGCTAAGTTAACTGCTTGTTTTAAGTCAATACTTCGAGTTTGAAGAAATTAAAAGCCAACAATATCCCATCAAAAATTTCTGTAGAAACAAATACTGAATTATATCTTTCAATCCACCTAGTAAGACACATTTTTCTAAATTTTTTGTGGTCAAAAATCTTAAATTTTTCCAGACACTCCTGTAAAACACTCTGCCTTTTAGGTGTATTGAAAAAATCATACAATTTACTTATAACACCAAGACAAGACACATTCCCACACGAACTTGAAACGGCCAAGTTTAGCGAGTGCGCTTCACAATGTACATATAGAGTACATATAGAGTTAGGGTACCTCCTAGAAATGTGAGATTGTACACCCTTAAATTGGCCACTCATTGATGCAGCACCATCGCACCCTTGGCCGCGCATTTTATTTAGGTCCAGTCTAATTCTCTCCAACTCTTCTAAACTTATTTTTGACATACTCTCTCCTGTCAAATCCTTCAGTGGAACGAACTTAAGAAAAACTTCATTAATTTCGTATATACCATTATCAAAATATCTATCACAGAGTGACATTTGTTCCACACCAGATGTTTAAAATGTTGAATACTCACTGCGTTCACTTGGCTATATATGTGCGAATGCTGGGCTTGTTGATAGTTTGGTTGTTGGAGTCAGTTGCAGCTACGCTGATGCTGTTGTTTCCTTAAATATTTTCACTTATTGCCTGTCGAATTAATTTAGTTATAATTGCATGCGCAATTGATGCTAAGTTTTGGTTGCAATGCAAGACCGACTGTGCAATATAAACACTAGAACGAAGTTCACTATCCTCTTTTGTTGAAATTAGGCATGCGCGCTAATGTATGTAGTTGAATATTCACTAAATTTTGCAGCGCTCAAAAGTCAGATAGAAAAACAAAACACTTCTAACTTCTGCAAACTTCCTTAACAACTTTATTTGGGGTTTTGATAATAATAATCGACTTATAAAAAATATGCACAATTTTCGCGAAACGCTGGTGTATATACAAAGGGTAGAAAATTTGTAATAATAATAATGATGGCCGCCCCCACATCAGCTGATTTGCATGCGGCGAATTGGTGTGGGGTGATTTGCGCGAGGGTTGCCACACGTCCCAAATGATTCCATATTTCATACTTAAGCTAAGGGTTTGTTTATATGTTGAGGTGAATAATATAATATAATTCAGAATGAGATATAGTATAAAGATGAGATATAATATATGAAAATAATTGTACTAAAATATATAAAATGATATAAAGAGGTAATTCAATGCAAATTATTATATTTGTACAATTCATTAATGGGTTTTATTATGGTTTTGGGATTGGGACGGGTGGCTACCTAAGTCGCGTAAACACCAGATATATCAGCTGTCTCATCAGAAAGAACGGAGAAATAGTTTGCGGAGTTAACTTGTTCAGACATTGCATTACTGCTGCTCTCCGACAACACACTCTTTAAATGTGTATCATACTGCTGTCTGTACTTCAAAAGCTCCCTAAAATTGCTCTCATTTATTGCACTTGTGTCCTCTATACGCCCCCAGTCCCGATGTCCTCTAAGTGCAAGTCCTTGCTTTCCACAAAAGAAAACTGTTTCAATGATGGGCATTAATTTGTTCCGATATTCTAAAACTTTATGTTTGGCCATCTTGTCAATCTGAATTCGAACGGGTTCTTGTTGCTTGCTTACTGTTTTCATAATGAAATGAGCATTTTCTACCCTATTTTTGTGGTAATTAGTTTTACTATGATGTGCGAAATACTCTCGAGCTTTTTTCCAATTATTGAACGGCTCATCCACCAACTTTCCCATTCTTTCTGTGCTATGTTGCCCGCACACATTTTTATTTTTAAAAAGGACACAAAACTTACAAAATGCTCCATTTACTGCTTGAGAGTAGCAAAGCCAAACCCATTCCGCTATTCACTTATGCTGAAACCTAAGATTTCGTGTCCCGGTTGAAGGAAAAGCAAACCTCATTTGGAAACCAAACCTTATTCAACACCTCTACCTTTTCCTCATTACTAAACTTTCTTTGTATGAAATTTGAAACATCATGTAGACTGCTGTCCTTCGAGTTGTCATTTCCTACGACCGTAGTGAACTCTTCTGTAATTTCAACATAAGCTAAAATCTGCAAGAATGAATAATGCATCTTTTAATTTTTATTATTACCAACTATTTTCCTGGAACACGATGGTTGCTCATCATTTGCTTGGGTTTTTTTAGAAAAAAAATTCAGTCAAATCTAACCGACGCTGAACTCATATTTTTCGTCATGTAGCAGCTACATTGTAGGTTTGGTGGAACGAATGGGATTATGGTGAATTAAATATTCGATATGTTGGTGAATTATTTTAAATTAAAAAAACCTCAGCTAATATCCACAGCATACTTTTGGGGAAATGTCTCCACACTGCTTGTTTATAAACATAATCAGTAGATATTGACAAACATTGACAATGTACATCCACGAATATTCATAGATTTTACAACATGTATTTACACAAATATTTATGCATGTACCATCTTTTATAAAATTATTTTTTGTATGGTGTTTTGGGGCTTTAACCCCCTCCCCCCCCCCCCCTTTAGTGCGCCAATGGGGATAGGATGGCCCCAGGTTTCATTTACATACAACAGTTATATTATCAACCTCCTAGGAGATTTTTGCACCGAGTTTATCTTCCAATTTGTGGTGTGCCGCTTTAAAATTTTTCCTACAAATTGGCGGAACCTACGGTTTTTCGCCGACTCCGAACGGCATCTACAAAGCAGATGAATTTTTACTGAGAAGCCGTTCATGCCATAAAATACACTCGGAGAGTTTGCCGAACCATTGCGGCGGGGCGACCCTTTTTTGAAAAAACTTTTTCATCCACTTTTTGATATAACCTGTACCAGGGCTCGAAGTCGGACCTTCGGTGTGGTAGGCCGGCAACACTACCTCCCCACGGTGGTCGCCAGGTTTCATTTGGACTTCGATATATTTCGTTAAATTTATCGACAACGGAGTTATCGGTCAAAATGCAATTGCCGAAAAACCTTACTATTACCCTACAATATGGGTATCAAATGAAAGGGGATGAACCCAGTTTCATTTGGACTTCGATATATTTCGATAAATTTAGCTATAACTGAGTTATCGGTAAAAATGCGATTGCAGAGAAACCTTAATATTACAATACAATATGGTATCAAATCCACATTTGAATTGTATTCATCCTGGCATCCTGGACTTCGGAATTGATTGATTGATTGTTTATTTAACATTTCCTGACACAGCAATTTGACAAAATTGTTATTATAGTGCCAGCCAGATAAAGCATAAAGATTACAAAATTAGATTACAAACCTTAAAATGAAATAAAATTAAAGTAAATTAAATTATTATTACTTAAATTAAGGTGGAATTTACATAAATAAATAAATAATTAATTAAAATTGTCAGAAAAAATTGACTTAAACTAAAAGCAGAGAAAGGAAAACGAATATCGATAGGATAGTAGTATAGGATTACGTTAGAGAAGTAAAGGATAAAACGGTCAAGATACGAAAATGAATAGGATTACAGAGCATTATAAAAACAAATAAAATTTTCTTTGAAATGCAGTGCATTACTTATCAGTCTAAGTCTAGAAGGAAGAGAGTTCCAAAGGCAGATTGACGTAATGAAAAATTGTCGCTCAGACATGAGTTTACGATATCGGATATATGTGAGAAACACTGACCAGGACGATTGAAGAAAACGAAGCCGTTCGTAAAGGTCATGGGGTTCTTTCGTATATATTATCTTGTGAAGGGTAGTTAGCGTTCTCACTTTCAAGAGATTTTCGAAAGAAATGTTTACCAACCTTTCAGAATAAGATGAGACTTTTTAACCCATAAACATATCTAGCAATGTTGTTGTAAATCTCACAACTATATAGCAGCGTAGGTATTAGATACGCTTTCGCTAAAAGTAGTCTTATATGCAATGGAGTAAAGTACTGAGTTAACCAAAGTGTACGGAGCAGCGCCGTGCGAAGGAATTAGCTTGGGGGGGGGGGGGGGGGTTAATTTAGATTTGCATTCGCATACATTTTTCACTAAGATAAACATATTTGTAGATACCTAGACCCATACATCATAAATTTAAATGTTCTTTAACTTTTCTGAAACTGCATACTCTGATACCTAAAACTATACCCAAGCAAATTTTTTTGGTTGTACACATTTTTCTGTATTTGATAGAGAATTGGTGATATGATGGCATATCCCAGGTAACTAAAAGTGCAAAAAAAGACTTCTTTCGGAGCCATAAAACGCTCATTTCTCAGAGCTTTACTCTCCAAAATGAGCTTCTTTCGGAACCCAAATGGAGCGAAAAATCGCTCTACACGGGCACTCCAACGGAGTCATAAAAAAGAGCCCGAAATGAGTCCGATTACGATGATTTTGAAGCGTTTTTTGACTCTTTTTAAATGAACTGCGGAGCCCTTTATTGGTGCTTTTCTGAACCTTTTTCGGAGCCTTTTATTCCTCCATTCTGAGGGTTTTTGGAGCCTTTTCAGACGCCTTTCGGAGCAATTTACTTGGTGCTTTTCTTTTGTTTATCCATTCAGAGGGTTTTTGGACTCTTTCCGGATCCTTTTATTGGTGTTTCTCTAAAGCTTATTTGGAGTAGTTTTTTATTTCTTTTGGGTCATAATTTCTTTGCGCAATTTTTCACATCTAACTATTCTGCCGTCACCAATTCTGACTTTCTAAATTATCCCTATGAGCTACATGGGAATAATTTAATTAATTGTCCAACTATATGCGCCAATGATGTTCTTATTTATCTGAAAACCTTGAAGGAATCTTTTAAATGCGGTCCTGATAGGATTCCTACATGCTTCTTGAAGAAGTGTGCTAACAATATTTACCAACCCCATACCAATTTGTTCAATCTGTCACGAAAGTGTGGTGTTTTTCCAAAAGCATGGAAAGAGTCGTTTCTTCTACCGCTTCATAAAAGCGGAAGCAAGGCTTCTATAGAGAACTATCGTGGCATAGCAAAGCTTTCTGTCATCCCAAAAGTGTGTGAAGCTATTGTTACCTATCAGCTTACGAATCCTATCTCTACCTTGATTTTCGACTGTCAACACGGGTTCTGTAAGGGAAAGTCCAGCGTTACAAACTTGCTTGAATTTACCTTGATTTCAGCAAAGCTTTCGATAAAGTGTGTCACTCTTTACTTATTCATAAGCTGGATCAGTTGGGTTTCCAGCCGGGTCTCAATCGCTAGATCTCTTCTTACCTTAGCGACAGAACACAAAAAGCAGTGTTTAAAAATTTTGAATCCGATGTTATTTATGTCTCCTCAGGAGTTCCTCAAGGAATGTTGGCCCGATTCTGTTCTTGTTGTTTATAAATGATATTTCTACAGTAATATAATTTTTGAAAATTTTAATGTATGCCGACGATGTAAAGCCCTTTATGTCATTCGAAGAAGCTTCAATCAGATCTAAATACACTAGTTACTTGGTGCAATTTAAATTATATGCAGCTTAATCTAAAGAAATGTAAATACATGCATTTTTCGGGAGCAATTTCACAGCCAGCTTCCTATACAATTAACAATTATAGTCTTGAGCAAATGTATGATTTTGTTGACCTTGGGGTTACTATGGATTATAAACTCAGTTTCAACTGCCACATTAACGTAACAGCCAATAAAGCTAGAGGCGTTCTAGCATTTGTTAAACGATGGCCTAAAGAATTTAGCGACCTTTATGTAACCAAAACTCTTTACTACATTAGTCAGACTGATACTTGAATACGGTTCTATAATTTGGAACCCACGTTACCAGGTCCACGTGGATCGCTTAGAATCAGTTCAAAAACAATTTTTAATATTTTCCTTAAGAGATCTTGTATAATTTGCCATCGTATACGAGTCGCTTAAAACTAATTAATCTTCACAGCCTTTCTTGTCGGAGGGAAATGCTTGGAGCTGTTTCCATGATTAAATTACTCTCAGCGCTTCTCCGCTGTCCGGCGCGTCACGGCGGGCGCCGCCCCGCCTTTTTATGTATACATACATACTATTGCATATAATGACAAAGGTTTTCAAATAATTTCAGTCGACAAAATGCTTTACTCATTTCTTCAATTACATAAACTTTAATTTTTTCGTAGCACGTATAGTAAATCTTACCTTTAGCTTCAGACTTTTTTATATAGCACTCGTTTTCATCTTTTATATAGAAGATTTTACTATTAATTATTTTTCCGCTTATTATTTTAAACTTAAGATTGGACATTTTATTTCTTTATAGCACCGACCTTTATCTTGAATGCGTGAAAAACAATAACTCATTGTTTTTCTAAAATCTTACCTTACTACATTTATAGAAACAGTTACAAAAACATTGAAACTTGTTAAATTACAATCTTAAGAGAAATGAAATAAGTCCCAACAAATATGAAATAACCCCCAAAGCAATTTTAAGAGAAATGAAATAATTGGGAGATATTTCATATTTCTTGGCACTTATTTCATTTGGGAGTTATTTCATTTTTTTGGGGACTTGTGGTTTCATTATGAAATAACTTCCAAATATTGGGAGTTGTTTCATTTCGTTCTTTGGGAGTTATTTCATTCATTTAAGTTGGGAATTATTTAATTTTTATTGGGACTTATTTCATTGGAAGTTATTTCATGGGAGTTATTTTATTTGGGAGTTATTTCACTGCACCGCAACAATTTGCTTTCATATCCTTTGATTCTTATCTTTATTCTTTACAATAACTATTCGCTGTCAACTAATTACACTGGATCACAAATTCCAACTTTTTTTCTGCACCAGAGACGCCATAGTGAAATTCCTATGTAAATTCACCTCCTAATTCCGATAATCAAAGTTGTTTTTACTTGAATGGTACCGTTTTTGAGATATTTACGATTTACCGTTATTTCAAAAAACAAAAAAGATGGCTCCACTTAATCGTGTATATCTCAAGAACAAATTGAGCTATTCGAAAACGGTTTGCAAAATTTGAAAGCTTATAAAAAGTGCTATAATCAGTCTATACAACACTTTTTGCTAGGTCCTGCAGATTCAAACATAGTGAACAATCATTACGGATTTTTTAATTTTTTTTGGAAAAATATAAAAACTTTGTACTTTGCGAGGAAGCATCTCGAAAACTTTTTGTTTTTTTGCAGATATTTTTCCCCCCTCCAAGCTCTGTTTTATTGCAAAAAAAAACAAGGTATCAGTGAACAAAATCGATGAACTAATACAAAAGTTATAAGCATTCAAGTAAATATATCCATTTAATGCTTAAGTACCCTACTGGTACATATGTGTTAGTATTCGTATATCAGTTAGTTAGCAGGTAGATTTTCGAAAAGTTATTAGATACAAAAAGCTGTTAGTGTCGTTTTCTCAAACCTAGGTACATTTTAAACAAGAGCATATTTTTGAGGCAGGTAGTGTTTTCTTTTTAGAACTTTTTGTTTAGGTAGGCTTTAATTTTTACTGGATCTAAGTATAAATAAGAGTACATGCGCCTTGTTCCTTCATAATATCTGCAAGACTCGCCGGATACTGTTCAGTTTATAATTGCAGTTTATAACCCGTCATTTACTTAAAAATAAAAAATGAATAAAAGGGCGCGAGAGTTTGAGTGTACAAATGATCCAGATATGTTCTGTTTCATCTGCGGTCAATTTATTGTTAAAAGTATGAGACGTGTGTTTTCAAATCCTTTGAAAGTTACATACTATAAGTGTTTTAAAATTGAGCCTAAAAACAATGAAAAACCATGGACACCGAACACTGTGTGCACCACATGCCGAGTCGAATTGATTTCTTCGGAAACCGGAACAAAAAGGTACGTTGTAAAAATTAGGAATTTGTTCCCTTTTAATGCATAGCTGACTAATTTCTGAAACTATCTATTTAGGCGACGTGTGAAATTTATTACACCAATGAAATGGAGGGAACCAACTTGCCATTCAACGGACTGCTATATTTGTACTACAAAAGTACTTGGGGTTGGAAAGTCCAGAAAAGTAACCTATGCGAGCGTATCTACAGTGTCATTACCAGAACTAATTTCAACAGAAGCGACATTGCCAGAATCAAATTTAACTTTAGTTCCGGCTCCAGTTTCATTGTCAACAGTAGTATCTGATTACGCGGCATCATGTTGTACTGAATTTCAAACAGAAAACGAAAGAAATTCTTTGTCACAAGCACAACTCAATGATTGGATAAGGGATTTGGAATTGTCAAAGGAAAAGGCCGAACTACACGCCTCTCGAATGCAACAATTTAAATTTGTTTCATCCGATGTTAAGGTAACATATTATAGAACTCGTCACGAAGAATTTTCCAAGTACTATACGAAGGAGGACAGTGCTTGTTACTGCAAAGACATTGCTGGTCTATTCAAACAATTTGGTGAACCATATGATTCAAAAGAGTGGCGATTGTTCATAGACGGCAATAAATTAAGTTTAAAGGCCGTATTATTGCATATTGGCAACCAAAAGCCATCTATCCCGATCGCGCATGCAGTAAATACGAAGGAAACATATGTGATAATGCAAAAATTGCTCAAGTTAATCAAATACGAAGAACATGATTGGAAAATATGTGCCGATCTTAAAGTGGATACACAAAATACTGTTGCTTTCTATGCAAATGGGATAGCCGAGCTCGTCAAGACTACTACATCATACAGGATTGGCCAGAACGAATCGAGTTTCAAGTTGGGGTAGATAACATTATATACTCTCCACTTATAAAGAAGGAAAAAATAATTCTACCTCCGCTCCACATCAATCTCGGCCTTATCAAAAACTTTGTGAAGGATTTGGACAAAGAAGGTGAAGCTTTTCATCATTTGAAGACAATCTTCCCAGAGATTTCAGAAGCAAAAATAAAGGAAGGCATTTTTGTGGGACCGCAAATAAGGAAAATGATGACCAATAACCATTTCAAAGAACTATTGTCACCAGTGGAGGCAGCAGCGTGGGATTCTTTTGAAAAGGTCGTTACTTCTTTTTCAGGCAAACACAAAAGTCCTAACTACGAGATGATAGTGAACGACTTAACCAAAAACTATGCGGAAATGGGTAAATAAAAAAACATATTATAATAAATTATATATTACATAAATTTACATGAGAATATATAGCCATAAATCTGAATTCATCGCCCAGTTCCGAACAAACAAGAACGGGAAAAATATAAACAAAAAATTTGTTCTGAATTGAAAGATAAATCCAGCCTAAGAAAATTATATACTAATGTGTCACTTATGTATTTATCTAATTTACTTTTTTATTTTCTTTCAGGAGTAAATATGTCTTTAAAAATTAATTTCTTACACTCCCACTTAAATTTTTTCCCGCAAAATCTTGGCGAGGAAAGTGACGAGCATGGCGAAAGGTTTCACCAGCAAATGAAAGTGATTGAAAGTCGGTATCAAGGATTCTGGGATGTCGCTATGATGGGCGACTACTGTTGGTTTCTCATAAGAGAAACCGATCCTAATCTAAATAAGCGTCAAAACAAGACACATAACTTTTTCAATTATAAAATAAGATCATAGAGTTAAGACAGAATCATATGTACATATGCTATTATTTGTAGGGTACTTAAGTATTAAATGGATATATTTACTTGAATGCTTATAACTTTTGTATTAGTTCATCGATTTTGTTCACTGATAGCTTGTTTTTTTTGTAATAAAACACAGCTTAGAGGGGGGAAAAAATATCTGCAAAAAAACAAAAAGTTTTCGAGATGCTTCCTCGCAAAGTACAAATTTTTTTATATTTAAAAAAAAAAAAATTTTAATAATCCGTAATGATTGTTCTCTATGTTTGAAAAAGTGTTGTATGTACTGATTATAGTAAATTTTATAATCTTTCAAATTTTTAAAACCGTTTTCGAATACCTCAAGTTGTTCTTGAGATATACACGATTAAGTGGAGCCATCTTTTTTGTTTTTTGAAATAACGGAAAATTGCAAATATCTCAAAAACGGTACCATTCAAGTAAAAATAACCTTGATTTTCGGAATTAGGAGGTGATTCTACATAGGAATTTCACCATGGCGTCTCTGGTGCATTTTGGCTGTAAACCAGTGTTCTTTATTACTTGTGTCATCTATCTTTTATCTACCTTACTTAGTTGATGAGGTTTTATCTGTAGCTGAGCAGTTTTAGATCTCGACGATTAACAAACCAAAGCCTTTCAAAGACTCGGCACTAAAAAACAATCCACGTGTCATGCGGATGCGCCCCTGGGGCCGATCGGGCGGGATATTTTTGGATAATCCGTTTGGAATTATTATTATTATAAATAATAAAAAATAAGGTTTATGAAGTTTTATTGACACTATTCGGAAAATATGAAATGTGCTATGTTTATTTTCCACAGACTAAGCTCCCTTAAGCTAGCCCAACCTTTGTAGCCCAATCAAAACCGGAAATCGTACTAAATTGCCCAATATTTATTGCTAATTTAGTACGCTTTCATTTAATTTATTGCACTTGCCTTTTAAAAAATATCGAGGGTTGGGCTACCTTAAATTTAAGCTAACCCAACCACGAAAAAAATTTTACAATAATCAAAAAATGAAAACGTACTAAATATCCCTATATTTATTGCTAATTTAGTACGCTTTCATTTAATTTATTGCACTTGCCTTTTAAAAAATATCGATCCCCCTTGGTCAGCCCAACCAGCCCAACCTTATATTTAAGCTAGCCCAACCATGAAAAAAATTTTACAATAATCAAAAAATTAAAACGTACTAAATATCCCTATATTTATTGCTAATTTAGTACGCATTCATTTTATTTATTACACTTGTTCTTTAAAAAATATCGATCCATAAATTTAAGCTAGCCCAACCACGAAAAAAATTTTACAATAATCAAAAAATTAAAACGTATTAAATATCCCTATATTTATTGCTAATTTAGTACGCATTCATTTTATTTATTACACTTGTCCTTTAAAAAATATCGATCCCCCTTGGTCAGCCCAACCAGCTCAACCTTATATTCAAGCTAGCCCAACCACCAGAAAAATTTTACAATAATCAAAAAATTAAACGTACTAAATATCCCTATATTTATTGCTAATTTAGTACGCATTCATTTAATTTATTACACTTGTCTTTTAAAAAATATCGATCCCCCTTGGCCAGCCCAACCAGCCCAACCAGCCCAACCTTATATTTAAGCTAGCCCAACCATGAAAAAAATTTTACAATAATCAAAAAATTAAAACGTACTAAATATCCCTATATTTATTGCTAATTTAGTACGCATTCATTTTATTTATTACACTTGTCCTTTAAAAAATATCGATCCCCCTTGGTCAGCCCAACTAGCCCAACCTTATATTCAAGCTAGCTCAACCACCAAAAAAATTTTGCAATAACCAAAAAATGAAAACGTACTAAATATCCCTATATTTATTGCTAATTTAGTACGCATTCATTTAATTTATTACACTTGTCTTTTAAAAAATATCGATCCCCCTTGGTCAGCCCAACCAGCCCAACCTTATATTTAAGCTAGCCCAACCACGAAAAAAATTTTACAATAATCAAAAAATTAAAATGTACTAAATATCCCTATATTTATTGCTAATTTAGTACGCATTCATTTTATTTATTACACTTGTCCTTTAAAAAATATCGATCCCCCTTGGTCAGCCCAACCTTATATTCAAGCTTGCCCAACCACCAAAAAAATTTTGCAATAATCAAAAAATGAAAACGTACTAAATATCCCTATATTTATTGCTAATTTAGTACGCATTGTCTTTTAAAAAATATCGGGCCCCCTTGGTCAGCCCAACCAGCCCAATCTTATATTCAAGCTACACCTTTTCCAAGTGTACTTCAGAATGCGTAAAATGATTTTCAGAAACCGTAAAATGTACTTCAGCATAACCAATTGTACTTCAGAAATGGTAAAATGAATTTCAGAATAGTCAATTGTATTTCAGAAACTGTAAAATGAATTTCAGAATAGTCAATTGTACTTCAGAAATGGTAAAATGTACTTCAGAATTGTCAATTGTACTTCAGAAGCCGTAAATTGTACTTCAGAATTGGTAAAATGTACTTCAGAGATCGAAAATTGTACTATGGTTGATCAACCAATATGAGGCCTCTCACCCCTTAATACCTATCTTACCTTCCTTAAGATCCTAAAATGTTTCACTGCTCATTAAGCCAGTCGGGAAGTACCGGGGCGAACCGGGTTCATATCCAGCTAAGAACGGTCCCGGTCGGTGAAGTACAATTGCCTATTTTAAAGAACATTTTGCAGCTTCTGAAGTACAATTTACCATTTCTGAAGTACAATTTACAGCTTCTGAAATACATTTCACAATTTCTGAAGTACAATTGACTATTCTGAAATTCATTTTACAATTTCTGAAGTACAATTGACTATTCTGAAATACATTTTACAATAATAAATAAAATAAATAAAATGAATGCGTACTAAATTAGCAATAAATATAGGGATATTTAGTACGTTTTAATTTTTTGATTATTGTAAAATTTTTTTCGTGGTTGGGCTAGCTTAAATTTAAGGATCGATATTTTTTAAAGGACAAGTGTAATAAATAAAATGAATGCGTACTAAATTAGCAATAAATATAGGGATATTTAGTACGTTTTAATTTTTTGATTATTGTAAAATTTTTTTCGTGGTTGGGCTAGCTTAAACTTAAGGTAGCCCAACCCTCGATATTTTTTAAAAGACAAGCGTAATAAATAAAATGAATGCGTACTAAATTAGCAATAAATATAGGGATATTTAGTACGTTTTCATTTTTTGATTATTGTAAATTTTTTTTCGTGGTTGGGCTAGCTTAAACTTAAGGTAGCCCAACCCTCGATATTTTTTAAAAGACAAGTGTAATAAATAAAATGAATGCGTACTAAATTAGCAATAAATGGTATTTAGTACGTTTTCATTTTTTGATTATTGTAAAATTTTTTTCGTGGTTGGGCCAGCTTGAATATAAGGTTGGGCTGGTTGGGCTGACCAAGGGGGATCGATATTTTTTAAAAGACAAGTGTAATAAATTAAATGAATGCGTACTAAATTAGCAATAAATATGGGGATATTTAGTACGTTTTCATTTTTTGATTATTGTAAAATTTTGTTCGTGGTTGGGCTAGCTTGAATATAAGGTTGGGCTGGTTGGGCTGACCAAGGGGGCCCGATAGTTTTTAAAAGACAAGTGTAATAAATTAAATGAATGCGTACTAAATTAGCAATAAATATAGTGATATTTAGTACGTTTTCATTTTTTGATTATTGTAAAATTTTTTTCGTGGTTGGGCTAGCTTAAATTTAAGGTAGCCCAACCCTAGATATTTTTTAAAAGGCAAGTGCAATAAATTAAATGAAAGCGTACTAAATTAGCAATAAATATAGGGATATTTAGTACGTTTTCATTTTTTGATTATTGCAAAATTTTTTTCGTGGTTGGGCTAGCCTATATTTAAGGTAGCCCAACCCTCGATATTTTTTAAAAGGCAAGTGCAATAAATTAAATGAAAGCGTACTAAATTAGCAATAAATATTGGGCAATTTAGTACGATTTCCGTTTTTGATTGGGCTACAAAGGTTGGGCTAGCTTAAGGGAGCTACAGACTATAGATAAACGTCCATGAAAAATGCGATCTTTATCTTCTGTTAGGTAAAATAAAAAAAAGCCTCAGAAAATGTTTGAAAACATTCAAATAATTGAACGTTTTCGCTCATCTGCTCTCCAACGTTCATTTTCTCACAATTCTCTTTACGCCTACAACAAAAAGGGTCAGAAAACACTCGAAATCTATACATATTTATATAAATGAATTAGCGTTCGTATATACCGTAAGATCTCCGTATCGGCTCAACCGATTTTAAATATTTTTTCTACAATGTTTCCAATCTGTTTCATGTCTCATTTACCACATAAATTCTTTTTTTTCTAATCTCAATTTAAAATTTTTTTTGCTAATACTCAATAACGGCTTAACCGATTTTCAAAATTTTTTATTTTTTTTATTCTATCGGACATAGTGTTTATTTATATAAAACAAAACATTTGCTAAATCCTCAATTTAATCTTATATTAGCTAAAGAAGTTTAGATACCATATAAATTGTAGTCAGTTGAGATCACTGGTATTCTAACTGAAATGTTCCTGTAGGGAACTTAACTGCCGTACAGATTTTTCCCGTTTTATATTTAAATACGAACGGTGAATTCCTTTTCGCTACTTTGGCGAATGTTATATAAGTGAAAACAACAACCAAAAGTTTTTATTGTGAATATAGGTTGTTATTCCGTCCTTTTTCATAATCTATGTCATGGGGAAGAAGTTGTAATCTATATATATATAAATGAATTGGCGTTCGTATAACCCGTAAGATCTCCATATCGGCTCAACCGATTTTAAATATTTTGTCTTTAATGTTTTCAATCTGTTTCAGGTCTCATTTACCACATCAATTTTTTTTTTCTAATCTCAATTTAAATTTTTTTTAGCTAAAAATCTATAACGGCTTAACTGGTTTTCAAAATTTTATTTTTTTTTATTCTATCGGACATAGTGTTTATTTATATAGAACAAAACATTTTCTAAATCCTCAATTTAAGCATTTATTAGCTAAGGAAGTTTAGATACCATATAAATTGTAGTCAGTTGAGATCACTGGTGTTCTAACTGAAATGTTCCTGTAGGGAACTTAATGCCGTACAGATTTTTTCCGTTTTATATTTAAATACAAAATTTACTTGACCAAATGGTGAATTCCTTTTCGCTACTTTGGCGAATGTTGAAAAAGTGAATACAACAACCAAAAGCTTTGATTGTGATTTGGCGCATGTTGAAAAAGTGAATACCACAACCAAAAGCTTTGATTGTAAACATAGGTTTTTATTCCGTCCTTTTTCATAATCTATATATATAAAAATGAATTGGCGTTCGTATGTCCCGTAAGATCTCCGTATCGGCTCAACCGATTTTAAAATTTTTTTCTTTAATGTTTCGAATATGTTTCTGTGATGATGCTTTAACGTAGCGTTTTCATCAAATAATAGCCGGTATTCTTAACTGACTAAACCTGGGTAAGTTAAATAGTTTTGTTCAGATACTGCAAAAATGTGGCTGAAATGCATAAGAGCTTTTGGTTGGTAAGTCCAATGAACTACTAACAATTTAGCAGCGTCTTCTAAGTTAACTTATTCAACGCAAACCATGTAGTGCAGGATAATTTTAAGACAAAGGTAACCCAACAAACAATTTTGTTTGATATCAACTTGAGATGCATTTTAGGTCAGATGCCTTTCTCAAATCTCCAAGGTTAATTCTCAACAGCACTTCAATAGTTTAGTTATAGCGTTCTCAACTTCAAAGCACTTTTTTAATATAGGAATTTCAGTGATTCTCAAGTTGAGAAGGCATTAAATCTCAACTTCATCTTAAGGGCAAATCCCTATTTGGCAATTTCTCAACTTCATCTCAAAAAATGCGCAAGTTGAGAAATAACGTTGGAGAACAAAGCTTAACCTCAAGTTCTGAGGAAAGCTGAATCTCCACTTGAGAATCAAGGTTTTATCAAAAGTTGGAGAAAAAAATTGTCTGTGTTTGTTGGGAACTTAGACATATATCTTTTTTTTAAGCTATACTTTTTTTAGATACAATTGCTTGGTAACTCAAAAAAATTCACTTCAAGGGTTAATTTAACAGCTACAACAGTTAAATTCCGGTTATCGTTAACCCTCTTCTGTGAAAACAGCTCTATGGAGTTAATGAGCTAACCAGTCCCATGAGAAAACACCTGTTTGGTAGTTGCGGGGAGAGTGGTGTTAGTGGAGAGATCTTTAGTACGTAGGTGCAACTGAGGTTGCAAGTCATGCATACAGCTATGCCGGTGTAGCTGTAGTCATGAGAGTTTCCCGAAACAAAAAATAAATAAAGTATGTCCACCAAAGCTGATAAAAAATCAGAAGGTATACCCGAGAAGCTCACTTTTTTGGTTATGATATTATTTCATTGGAACTACGAACTTGAACCTGGAGAGCATAGAGGTGGATACCGCTAATTTACCAAAAATGAAACTACTATTTTTAAATGTGAAACTTCTATTTTTAAAGTGTGAATTTGGGTGTAAGAAAGAATATAAGAAAAGTTAATTAAAATGTTTGTTATTTTCAAAAGGTCTCAAGGTGTAAGGTACTGAACATGGTGTACTAAGAAGGTGACCGCAAGAAATCAGCTGATTTTTACTTTTTTTATTTGAAGCTGAATTTCGATTGTCAACCTAGAGAGAAAATCTTCGTGTTTCATGATAAGTGTGGCAACATTGGCATGTTGTTGTACGCCGTTGTAAGTTTGACAATCGAAATTCTAAATTACACTAACAAAATACATGGCAATTCAAGTTGCTCTCACCTTATCAGTACACCATGGTACTGGAAAATTATAACTTCTCAGTTCCCTGCTAGAAAAGTATGAACAAACTTTAAAGAACTATACATAAGGGAGTACCTTGGCAGAACAACGTCTGTCGGGTCAGCTAGTCTTTAATATAATTGAGCCTTGCAGTTCATTCGCTCTGTTAATTGAAACTGCTCACTGTTTCCATCAGTAAAATTAAAAAAAAAATGCCCATACGCTACACAACTTTGTAATTTCGGAAAGCTCCAAGTGAAATTCAAAGTGCCGGACTTATGTATTGGCCAACCTTATTCTTTGCGACTATCACCAATTTCTTCTTCCGTAAAATTATGTTAACTAATTTTGTCAAAAATTATTAGTCAAGATTCAATACAAGATGTTGAAGTTACTTTATAATAAGTAGGCATAAAATGCAACCCTGTATTCTCTCCTTATATTATCTTAAACCTTTCTACATGTACACACATATATCTAAAGTGAATAAAGAAATAAGAAATGTATTGCATATTCTTCGTTCGAGCAAACAGGTGTGTTTTTCGTTACTGTTCCGAATATATTTCCAATAGGTTATGGGCCCAGGTATTTACCGGTGAGTAGAATAGATATTTAAAGCTCTGATACATAAAAAATGAGTAAGATGGCGGAAGGTAACTCTTTTTAAAAAATTACTAAATATTCGCATGAGGGAAGGTGACAGCATCCAACAGCACATTATGAACTTCAGCGACGTAGCGGATAAATTGTCCGAAAACGGTATCACATTCCAAGAAGAACTTTGTTCAATAATGTTGTTGGCCAGTCTACCAAGTTCATACGAAAATTTTGTTGTTGCCCTTGAATCGCGCGACCAACTTTCCAGCTTCAAAGATCTAAAAATTAAAATCGTTGAGGAATTCGCTCGACGTGAGAATAACGAGCACAACTTTGAAGGTGCTCAAGCCTTCGTGGCTCGCGGCGAAAACAATAATTTTAATAAGAAAAGTAATAGCGGGACGAAGCGTGTGATGAGAAACAATAACTTCAAGTGTTATAGATGCGGTATAAAGGAGCATTACGCAGCAAATTGTAACGAGAAAACCAGAGAAAACACTCATGCTAAGAATCACAGGGAAAATCACTCAAGAGTAAGTTCGTTCGCTGCATTTGTTGCAACCAACAATGGTATGAGTGGATTTGCATGGTGTTTAGACAGCGGCGCATCAACTCATATGTGTGCTCATAGAAATTTGTTTGATTCATTTGAGTCACAAAGCGAAGTAATAGAGATTGCCGGCGGCAAAGTACTGAAATCTAGTGGCCCTGGAAATGTTGTATTGAACATGACTGGAAACAAATTCATTTTGAAGGAAGTATTATATGTACCCGAACTGCAGTGTAATTTTATATCGGTTGGAAAAGCTATAGCAAATGGTTGTAATGTGATTTTCCGTAAAGATTGTGCTCTTATTAGGTATATGTAAAGGCAAACAATTAATAAAAGCCGCTCCATTTAATAATTTGTTTGTGAGTGAGATGCCCAGCAAAAAATTGTTTTTCTCTAACAATGGTAAACATGAGCTTATGAAATTGCACGAACGGTACGGACATCTAAATATGCAAAGCTTGCGTGAATTACAAAGTAAACAATTAGTTCGTGGATTAAAGTTTGATTCGGTAGAAGCTGAAGAAAGCTGTATAAATTGTTTAAAAAGCAAGTGTCATGCAAAGCCATATGAAGAAAGCTGTATAAATTGTTTAAAAAGCAAGTGTGATGCAAAGCCATATGAAAGTTCACAAACAAAAACAGCTGATTTATTAGAGTTAGTGCACACTGACGTGTGTGGGCCAATAAACAAGTGTTCGATTGGGGGTGCAAAATATTTTGTTACTATGATTGATGACAAAAGTAGATATGTGCACGTTTACTTTATCAAAAACAAAAGCGAAGTGTTAGAAGTTTTTACAACTTACGTGAGTATGGCTGAGCGCCAAACGGGTCGAAAATTAAAAATGTTAAGAAGCGACAATGGGACCGAGTATGTTAATACTGAATTTGATAATTTTCTTAAGCGCAATGGTATCAAAAGACAATTGACAGTCCCCTACACTCCGCAACAAAATGGTGTCGCGGAACTCTTTAATAGAAATGGCAAGAACAATGTTGGTGAGTGCATCTTTGAACGAATGTTTTTGGGCAGAAGCCATTGCATGTGCAGCTTATTTAGGAAACCGATCACCTACAAAAGCGTTAGTAAATACAACACCGTACGAGGTTTGGATGGGCAAGAAGCCAGACCTTAGTTGCTTGAGAATTTTTGGTTCTACTGCCATAGCTCTCGATAAAACGCAAACCAAGAAATTCCGCAGCAAGGGCAAAGAGCATATAATGGTGGGATACTCGGAAACCTCAAAAGCATATCGTCTTTATGACAAGACCAAACGCAATGTAATTTTAAGTCGAGACGTATATTTTATTGAAAACGTTGAGCAAAAGCAAATTATTAACGTGGAAGAAGAAATTTTAAATAAGGGCTCAGGAGAGGATGTACAAATTATGCCAGTAGATTCCCACAACGTTGAAAATGCAAAAGCGACGAACAGTGATGCGGAAATAAAAGCAGATGATTCAGATACATTCGAATCACCAATGGGTAAAATATTTCCGAAAGAAACGGACTCAGATAATTTTGAATCGCCAGCAGGAATATACGGGCCAGGTCGTCCGCGAATTTTGCGCGACGGTTTAAAAGGCAGGCCGAAGAAACAGAAGCACTTAGTGAGCTTATTACGAACAGCAGATGTTAAAATACCAATGACAGTGTATGAGGCAGATGAATGGAAAGTTTCGATGCAAGAGGAGTACGGCGCATTGCAAACGTCAGTTGCATTAAGCAGGACAGGCGCCGAGTACATGGCTCTTTCGGCAGCGGCAAAAGAAGCCATATATTTACAAAAACTTTTTAATGAAATAAATTTACAATTTAATCTGAATACTATTGATATTTACGGGGATAATCTTAGCGCAATGAATCTTGTTACAAATCCCATTTACCATAATGTTATAAAAATAATGTAATTGAATTAAAATACTGTTGCACTAAAGATATGGTAGCAGATGTATTTACCAAAAATCTTTGTAAAGTAAATCATAACAAATGTACAACATTACTTGGACTTACAATGAATTAATTATATAAAACGGGTCCTGCATTTAGAACTTATGTATAATGAAGAGGAGTGTTGAAATTACATTATAATAAGTAGGCATAAAATGCAACCCTTTATTCTCTCCTTATATTATCTTAAACCTTTCTACATGTACACACATATATCTAAAGTGAATAAAGAGCAAACAGGTGTGTTTTTCGTTACTGTTCCGAATATATTTCCAATACAAGATTTATAAACTGGATTTTGAAAATTTTTGCAAAATCATTGCAACTTAGATTTGGCCATGGGGGGGATTTTAACCCCCCATACCCCCCGTGCGCACGGGCGTGGTACGGAGCATTCCATACACTTTGCCTACCGTGCTAAAAATGTGGTCTTTCCATGACAAAGTTTTGTTAAAAACTACACCTATGTTTTTTGCAGTTTCGACCTATTCTATACCAGAATTGTCAAACATGATACGGTCTAAAGCATTTGTATCGAGTGATTTTTTTATTGATAACAATACATTTAGACTTTTTAGGGTTCAGACATAAGCCGTTCCTAGAGGCCCACAGGCCAATTCGTTTTAGATCTAGGTTTATATTATTAATACACGAACGATCATAAGGACAACATGTATACAATCGTACGCCATCAGATTATATGTGCACATTACAGTACGTTAGGACACCAGGAAAGTCGTTAATATACAAAACAAATAGCAGAGGGCCAAGAATATACCCTTGCGGAACACCTCTAGAAACATTTAAAAAATCTAACGTTCTGTTACCTATACTTACAGCCTGAGTTCTTTCGCGAAGATATGATCTGATGAGAGCAGTTGCATGACTGGAAAAATTTATAAGTTATCCAGCTTCTTGCATAGTAGAGTATGGTCAACAGAATCAAAAACTATAGTGCATCTTCTCTTAAATCTGAACCCAGACTGCCGATCAGTTAATAGCTTATTTTCATTCAAATACTTAGAAATCTGCCCATGCAAGATGCGCTCAACTACCTTAGATAGGTACGGCGGTATGGCTATTGGCCTATACTCGTTGTTAGCCTTTCGGATTGGGATGACCTTGCCAGCTTTCCAGCATTTTGGGAAGCCACCGGTCGTCAGAATGGAGTTAATCAAATAGGTAACGTGGGGAAGAATTTTTGGAAGGATAAGTTTTAAAAATTTGGCACATATACCGTCAAACCTACATTCAACAGCACATTCATCATAACGAACAAAATCAAGAGGACTATCACGAACATTAGCACGAACTTAATAAATATCTACACTTGCATTATTTGTTAAAATTGGAAGATTTACAAAATTTACATTGATGTCATTAATATTTACATCACGGAGGACAGACTCTCCTTTGGATTTCCCTACTCCGATTTCCTTGATCTTATTCCAAGTTTCCTTAGAATTCAAAGCAAAGCTAAATTTATCTTTGCAGTAGTTTTCTTTGGCCATTTAGTTATTTCGATAAATTTATCTACAACTGAGTTATCGGTAAAAATGCGATTGCAGAGAAACCTTAATGTTACCCTACAATATGGTATCAAATCAACATTACCAACGAAAACCGCAAAATAAAATTTTTGAAAACCGGTTTTCAGTACTCTTTTTTCAAAATTTTTTAAATATTCGAATTTGTTAAATTCTTCAGTAGGCAATAACCTTCTTCTTTGCAACTTTCACCAATTTCTTCTTCCGTAAAATTATTTTACTAATTTTGACAAAAATTATTAGTCAAGATTCAATACAAGATTTATGAACTGTATTTTGAAAAGTTTTGCAAAATCATTGCAACTTAGATTTGGCCCAGGGGGGGGGGGGGTTAATTTTGTCTTCTGCTAAAAGTTTGTCTATTAACATACCAGGTGCTTCCTCTTGCACCCTTCCCCTGCTCTGCCCCGCACCTCCGGCGCCGTCCGGAAAGTGAGCTTCCAGCAGAATGTCAATGGTTTCCGCCGCTGATCCGTCCCACGTGCCATCGCCCGTTTCACGAAGGTTTTGTTTGAGTGCTCCCTGTCAAGGATTTTCCCCGAGTCTTGCTGAGTCCTTGGTGGACTCAATAGACTCGCAGTGCTCCTGCCAGGATTTTGCCCTTGGAATATGCACGGCTTTCTTATATTCCCTTTGGGAGACCCTGAACTGCTGAAAATCTCCCCTAGTGTGACAATCGTTGAAAACTTTCCTCATTTTTGACCTTGGTTCGCTAAGGTTTTTGTCCCACCACGGAAGGAAAGACTTTTTTACTCCTTGATGGTGGACAGGAAGCATTGTATGCAACCCGAAAACTACTTTCCAGAGGCCTAACTCGGTCGTCCAGAGAATCTGTCGATTGAATGGGTATTTTATTTCTACTGAGCCTATCATTGACTATCTTTTCGAATAGACCCCAGGACGTCCGTCTAGGATTCCTATATGGTTTCTTTATCCCTCTCTCCCAAACCTCCCATTATCTTTCCAAAAGTTCCTGGGAGTCAGATGATACTGTGTCGAAGACTTCTTCCCACCCTGCGAGCTTCTCTGAACCAAGAAACACAAAGGTGGGAGAGCCGCCCTTATTACATAAACTTAGATTATTAGATATTAAGAATTCAAAAAGAGACTCACCCCGCTCGTTTATCTCACTGCCTCCCCACAGCGAATGCGTTGCATTTGTGTCACAGCCGATGACGATCTCTTCTTTTCCTGTTAGTTCCTCTGTTCATTTTTTCACTTCCTCGGGAGGCGCGGGACGTTCATGAGCCATGTATGCCGAGGGGACTGCCAAGCAGCGTCCGCCTTTTGACTCAATCCTGACCACTGCCATGTCATGTGTGCTGAAATTAGGTAAGAAAAAAGAATTAATGGTATCCCTAACGAGGATGTACGCTCTCGTTTTACCATGTCCATGTGTGTAAAACATATTGTAATTTCTGGTATGGAGGCCCTTGACTTTTGACCGCCATATCCAAGGCTCCTGCACCAGGCAGATATCTGTCCCTCCCTTAGGAGGACTAGAAGGTTATCCGGGGCAATTTTAGCGTGCTTCAGGTTTGTTTGCGAAACCCTAATCATCGGACCGGGTGGGCGCACCTGCATCGGAGAGCGACTCAGTACCAGCACCGGCTGAGTTTCCTAAGGAGCTTATCGGTATCATGGCCCTGGCGTTAAACTTTAAATAATTTTTCCGTTTTTCAAGTTCCCCCAGGGACTCGTAATTTATCAGCAGTAGCACCAGCTGACTGTTCTTCTGCTGGTCTTCAACTTTTAAAATTTCCCAGTCGTCCATCGGGACGCCCACGCTTTGCGCCTTACGGCAGGGGATGATGCTCCCCTCATCCACCTTCATTTTGGGTAGCCAAATGCGCGCTCGGGGCTTCTAGGAATTTCCAAAGCGTTGATGGTCTAAGATCAGCAACGCATCGCTCTAAAAACTCCCGGGAGAACCCGTCCGCGCACTTGAGTACCCTGCAGCCTCGGCAGATCTCCTCACAGTCATAGACCGGCACTGGGGTCCGATTCTCTATCAGGTGTGCGAAGACCATCTCAGATAGCCGTCCCTCAATGAAGGTCCAGACCGCCAACACCCGCCTCCCATTATTTCCTGCAGCATCTACCAACGCTACCTGCAGGTGATCCCAGACCACCTCACTGTAGTTGTGCCTCGCTGCAGCACTAGTAGAGGGGCCCTCATTTTGTTGGCTGTATCTGCCCCTTTTGCCATTCCGTTCGTTCACTTCATGTGACCGGTTTCGTTTGGTCGACTGCCGTACTTTCGGTTGTTGTTGCTGTGGCTGCTCGGCGGGATTACATGTGAGAGCGGCCTCATGGTCCTTGACCACAGCCTCATATCTGACTCTGTCCTCTTTATATCGCGCATGGACCTCCCTCCTCATTTTTTGTATCTTATTAAGGATATAGAGAGCCCTCTGGTACCTAGCTTTCTCCTTCTTTTCCTCCCTGGTTTTGACGCTCCGCTCATCCTCTGTGGTTTTTGTTAAAACTATCCATATAAGTCCCAAGAATATACTGGACGGGGTTCGTCCGCCCCGGCAGAACCAGTGTACCGGTTTAAGGCACTTATACAACCGACCTTGCCCGGGCATCGGAGGGGACCGTACGCAATCAGATATTCAATATACACCCGCTGAATATTCAGCCCGTCGGCACGGTGCCTTCACACCTTGGACTTAGGGTGGAGTTGGCGCGGACATCCTTGCGTTCCCTAAAACAACCGCTGGTGCGTACACGTGCATGCCGCCTGCTGCTGTAGGAAATAAAAGGTGTTCCTCTTAGTTCGTCTCGCATTAGGACCCATCCGCCAAAGTGATCCCAATACGATACTTAAGCCCCTTCTCCACGTCAAGGGGTGCAACATTGAAGGGGATTTATCCTGGCACAATTTGTCAAAACTGAATTCTTGAAAGGCCCCCCCAACGCTGCCAAAGAATACAGGAAAAGAAAATTTTTTAAAACCGGTATTCAATACTCTTTTTTCAAAATTTTTAAAATATTCGAGTTTGGTAAATTCTTAAGTAGGCAATAATCATACTGTTTAGGCCAGATGCCTAAAACCTTAAACTTATAAGTTCGCCCTCGTATTTACCTTGTAGCTCCTCGATAACAGAGTTGGTCGAACGGTTTAACTTATTTATGCTAAAATATCGCACGGATAAATAAACCGTACGACCACAACGAGTTAACATTTTCTTCTTGTCATAAACAGTCACTTGGAGAAGCCGTAGCTGATTTTCAAAGGTAACCTAAAATAAGTATAATTAGTAATTTGAATTAATGTGACTTGTATATTAGTTGATATATATATACATATTAAATACTTGAAAATTAATAGCACATTTCACATTCTTTTCTTTTAACCGTAAAATTTGGTCGGTCAAACTTTTGAGTTTGCAATCCGAGCAAAACATTTAGTCCAATCAGAACCGTTTTATTTATGCAGCGACCTTTATCCATCCAGCGACCAAAGCGAAAACCAGGAACCTAAAATCCTACAACCGTCACATTCATTTTTGGCCTCAAACGTTCAGCGATTTTTACAGGATATTTTGATAACATCAATCGAAGTTTTCTTTTAACATCAGCACCAAATACATTGAACAGCAAGAAACAACATCAAAATGCTAATAAATTCAATCAAGCAATCAACAGTCCGCAACAACAACTACAACGAAAAAAGTAAGTGGTTTTAAAATTCAGTGCGCACATATATTATTATAATTATAATTTATTTATTTAAAAAAGTGTTTCGCGAGTGATTTTCTTGTGATAAATTAAAAAACTAAAACATTAAATTAAAGTTTGTGAGTGTCAATTTGTATAGATAGCCCTTCTGACCATCAAATATTACTCCCCACCAGTGGCAAAGAATATTTGACACGGCGTAAGGGTTTTCAGTGCACCGAGCGCACATATCTATACAAATCAGTGTTGAGAAAGGTCAACCAAAAGGTTCACATACTCCCTGTAAAGGAGTTTCTCGTTGGTTTAACTTTTCACAACAAAAACAATGCACAGTGACGATAGCCTCACATTCAGCTTTAAAATTTCGTTTGCACAAAAACACAAAGGCTAACAAAAAATCACTCTTGTAAAACACTAATTGCACTATTTTATATATATAAAAATCACTTTTTCGTAGTTTTTTTTTTTAAAGTCACATATACCAAACAAATTTTGGTTTATAAATTTCCGCCAAACTCGTTGCACTTGTTCTCGTTCTTTGTTACTTAAGATTGATTTATTTTGCCCACCGAACAGTTTTTTACCTGATATTTTGGGTTACCAGAAAACAGATTATGTCTCTATGCTTTTTTCTGGAGTCATATACCAAGTCCCGTGCAAGAGTCAAAGGTTTGTTTTAGAATTTAACCATACCCTTTTTTTTTGTTCATCCAATAAGGACTTATTCAATCGACTAGCTGACATTGTCATTGGGAAGGAAGGGATCAGGAAATTATAAGCAATCCACGAAATCTACATCTCCCACCCTGTGATACATATGTAGGTATTTAAGGGAGATTATTTATCACGGCCAACATTTCGACACATGTTCACAGCCATATACATATGGTCTTAATAAGGGTCTTACACCAATTCAAAAACTTTATTACTTGACTCTAAAGACTCAAGGTGAGGCCAGGGACATTGTCAATAAATGCGAATTGACAAACGAAGGTTTTGAAGTAGCATGGGAGAATATCTATGACCGATAGGAAAATAAAAGAGTCCTTGTTAACACCCAGTTGAAGATTCTCTTTCCAAGTGTACTGATATGGAAACCTTAGAATCGGTTTCGGGTTTAAGAGGAACAAAGACTGCAAAACCTCCAAAGGTACAAAGCAATAAGCAGTCTTCTGAACAACCGCACAAAAAAATCGGGTCTTTTCAAGCGCGTGTCGCAAAAAAAATAGCTTCTATGCCTGCGACAAACTCAAAAAATTATCAGTAAGCGAAAGAATTGCATTTCTCAAAAACAACCGATCTTGCTGAATTGTCTCTCATCGAAGCATTCGGTGTCGAAGTGCAGTAGTAGCTCCAACTGCACCATCTGTCAGTCAAGGCACAATACCCTTCAGCATTTACCAACGAATAACACTTCAACGGGGGCCACAGATTCTAGTGATGAGTTACCAACTACGTCCAAATCGGCTCAAATACATAATGAGGCCACAAAGGGGAAGAAATCGGCAAAACCGCTTAAAGTAAAATCGAACTTTACCAACACGACTAAAGGCGTTTTAGCAGGAACAGCTCGGGTATCCATTTATTATAATGGTACCAACCATTCGGCTAGAGCTCTCATAGATTCGGGATCTCAGTGTTCTTTCATTACAGACAGACTCAGGCGAAGAATTAACTTGCCAAGTAGAAAAATGCATGTTCAAATTTCGGGCATCAATAACACAGTTTCTGCGCAGGTTAAAGAGGTAAGTGCCATACAATTGCGGTCACCCGTTGACCCTTTTATTTCAATCGAAACTGTTGTGCTAGTTGTACCACAGGTAACTGGCAATCTACCTACATGCGATGTCAGTGCACTAACACAACAGGCATTCCTCGATCTGGTACTAGCGGACAAAATGTTCTTCTTAGATGAACCAATCGGCTTGTTTTGGGCGGAGACATCTACCCTCAAATCATTTTGAGCGGTATTAAGAAAAACATTCTTAATAATCTCCTGGCCCAGGAAACAGTTTTCGGTTGGATACTGACGGGTCATGCCGATGTAGTAAACCCAACTAACCACAATATGGACTCTTTCTTCAATGAAGTTGCTTTAGACAAACAGTTAAGCTCTTTCTGTGAAATTGAAGAAATCACCAAATCAAAAGCCCTCACAGCCGAAGAGGAAATAAGCGAACAGCTGTACAAACGCACAACGCAGCTCAATTCTTATGGAAGATAAATCGTTTCCCTTCCTTTCAAAGCAGATTACCCAGCAAACATTAGCTTGGGTACTGCATTAAGAATATCATGCTCTCAATTCTATAAAAACGAGACACGAGTATGAGACATATGTTAAAAATTAATGCATTACAGTCGGCCGAAGCAGTCGACAACTATTATGTGCCGCATCACGCGGTTACTAAAGAGGAAAGTACATCAACGAAAGTTAGGGTGGTTTCGCATCTTCCCGTTCTTCGAATGGTACCAGCCTGAATGACGTTATTTTCCCGGGTCCTGTACTCCTGTACTCCAGTCAGATCTAGCTGATGATTCAGAAGTTTCTCATCCTACAGCCTATAATATTTTGCGTAAAAATATGTATGTTGACGACGTCTTGTCTGGGGTGCATTCCGTTGAGTCTGCAATCGAAGCTAGGGATGATATCTGCAATTTTGAAATCAGCGGGTTTCCCATTACTCAAATGGACCGCAAATAACAACGAAATATTAAAGATTTTCTCAAATTTGAGGACTCCAGTTGGAATTAGGATAAATTCTATTTCACTCTCAAACCAATAGATGAAGATACTAGTCTGACAAAAAGAGCGATATTATCGACTATCGCCAAAACTTTTTGACCCGTTAGGTTGGCTAGCACCCACAATTATAGTCGCTAAAATTATTATGCAAAATATATGGCTAGAGGGTGCTGGATGGGACGACCCCGTATCTTCTTCAACATTGGACAGGTAGAAAAATATTACCGGAACTTATAACGAAATCGAGAAATTACGAATACCCCGATGGGTCTCCTATTCCCCGCCAGAAAACGTAGAAATTAACGGTTTTTGCGATGCTTCCGAAAAAGCATACGCGGTCTAATTGCGCGACGAAAGGTATAACGAGCTACTTGTCAATCTGCTTTTGGCAAAAACAAGAGTGGCTCCAGTTAAAACCATTTCACTTCCGCGACTGGAGCTTTGCGGGGCGGCATTATTAGCTGAAATCGTCCAATGAATTTGTAGCAATCTAGATTCTACTAACACGGGATTGGATTTTGAAGGACCGTTCGACATAAAAAGTTATAGGGGGCGGGCCTGTCGTACCTCAAAAGCTTACGTTTGTCTTTTCATTTCTTTCTAGACTAAGGCTATCTATGTAGAGGCCACCAGCGATTTCAGCACTTCATAGCTTTTTGCAGCTTTTTCTCGATTCGTAGCCAGCAGAGGATGCCCTTAGAACATCTACTCAGATAACGGGACGCACTTCGTCGGAGCTTCACACGAATTAGAAGCAGAATTTAAAGCTTTTCCAGCCGACTCTCGGGCAAAAACTATTTCCAAATTGAATTAACCTGGCATTTCAAATCAGCTGGGGCTCCGCATATGGGCGTGCTGTGGGAAGCCGGTGTGAAAAGCTTTAAAACCAATTTCAAAAAGGTCGCGTTGGGCTCGAAATTTACTCTTGAGGAGTTTATTACGCTACTTTGCAGAATCGAATCCTGCCTTAAGAACCCCTGACGCCAGGTCACTTTTTAGTCAGCGGACATTTATTAGCTTCACCGGAGCTAGAAGTCAATGAAAACCCGGCCTCAATAGTGAATCGATATCAAAAATTAAAGGCATTGCACCAGAGCTTTTGTCAAAGATGGAAAACCGAATCTGAGCTACAGAAGCGGGTAAAAAGGAAACATCGAACATCAATGTAGGAGAGATGGTGGTCACCAGAGACGACAATTTACAGCCAAATAAGTGGAGATTGGGTCGAGTGGTCAATGTTCACCCCGTTTCCGACAACCGTGTTCGCGTCGTAGACATTAGGACAGAGAAGGGCCAAGTTACAAGACCACTTGTCAAACTGGTATTATTACCACCAGTCGTATCGGAATCAGATAACTCAATTCTAACCACCGCTCAAAATCAGCATCAGTCTAACAATTAGACGGACAAAAAAAAAAAAAATTTTTTCTACCCGGCCTAATGTACATATGTATGCTTGTGCAAATGGTGACGTGATTTTCGCATCAAAGAAGCTTTTTTACATGCTCCCATGCAGACCGGCTTTACTTCATTTGCACAAACAGACACAATACCGTTATTTATATTAGGCCAAATCACAAATCACAATTTTTCTATTTTTTTTTTTTTTGTCTCCGGAATTATCAAACACTATTACATTGTTTTTTTCTTCACAAACTAATTCACTATCTCACCACAAGCGTTATTTTTGCACAAATAGCCAGTTATATTAGACTGAACAAAAAAGTGGGATATTACAATGGCAAAGGTAGCTTTACGTAAAATAAAATTCATTCGCCACCAATCGCATTGCATTAACCCTTTCTAAACAAAAGGGGGATTTAAAAAGTAATCGCATACACTTTCGTCAACTATTCATGCAGAAGTTCAGGGAAAATGAGGTAGGCTTTTGGTTGTCAGAAGAACCAAAAACAGGCACCATTTTTCTGTGAAAAAATATATTAACAACAGAATTTCGAAAAGGAAAAAAACAGAGATAGCCTAGTGTGTAATCGGTACTATTAAATAGCAACATCCGATTTTACACAGTGAAACATAAGGGCAGAAAAAAAATACATGTTTTTTTTGGAGCCCCTTTAATATACATAAAATATACCCGAGACCACGATCGCTTTTTATCCACAAACACAAAAACAACCACACACACAATTCATAGCGGCACTTTTCGTCACTATGCACATTTTTCTTTCAGGAATTTTACCTTAATCAAAAGTTTAAAATTGATATTTTTTTTAGTGCATCTAACGTGTTTTGGACTTCATTTTCCTGTATTATGGCGAAAAGGTCATCAACAAACATGTTTCGTAACTACTCTTGGATTGTGTCTGAGTTTTACCAGTGACGTGTTTATTAGTTCTTCCATTATTATATCAGTCTTTCAGTATATTGCTGATGGTGAGGACCTAATACAGACTCTCGAAGAAAAAGAGATACAAGAAGAAGCGCTTACCAAACTAACATTTTTAACACATTTAGCATTAGACATAATACAGAAAAAATGGACTAGTTATTATCAAAGAACACACAAATATACCGAAACAAACACTTATGGAAATATTAAAGTTTTGTATTGAAGAGAGCAGATATTTTAAATTTAGTGATGTTGTATACACACAGCTAAGAGGAATGCCGATGGGATCTCCTGCATCTCCAGTTATTGCGGATATAATAATGGAAGAACTAATAAACGTCACTGGTAAAACTCATACATAAACCAAAAGTAGTTACGAAATATGTTGATGACCTCTTCGCCATAATACAGGAAAATGGAGTCCAAAACAGGTTAGATGCACTAAATTTGTTCGACAGACATATTCGGTTCCCGATAGAACTGGGCCCGAATCGTTACAGACGTGAACGATCAACTCGCTATGTAAAAATGTCGAAATTTTGGATAATAACAAACGTGAACGAGTAGATAAACGTACTAGTTCGTTCAAATTGCCGCTCGTTCACAAATTGTCGATCAAAGGCGACACGAATAGAAGCAAATATTTGAAAATGAATGCGTATTGAATTTATATTTGTATATATTTCTTATTTTAAATATACTTAATTTAAAGCAAAAGGACATAATTGTGAAATTTATTAGCGAACATCCCGATTTGGCCAAAACTTTGATACCAAACTGTGAGTACGAAAGAACGGCTGCAAAACCAATTTGGAAGGAGCTTTGAGGCATCCATTAACTGAAAATTACAAAATATTAAATAGCACCCAAAAATTTGCTCTAATTTAAATCAACCTCGAAGAATTCTATGTTTCTCCACAAACGAATCATGCGTTTTTAAACGTAAAAACTCCGGACACAATTCTTTCTCAGATTTGAAGGAATACTGTAGACGGATATGGTGCTCCGAAACATTTCAATCAAATAACCTCTGCCAATAGCGTGTTGATCCCCGCTACTCGCAAGGGCTGAGAAAGTTGTAGTTAGTTGCAGGACTGAAGGAAACGACTTTTGGTCATGACACATAAGACATAAGGTTAATTTTAGTAAGGACATAATTCGACACCTCTTGTTCATCCCACATCGTTTAACAAAGCTGCAAAATATAAACAAGAACAGAGGTTAATTGCTAAATGTGTGCATATGTGTAATTTTTGATCGTACGATAGTGCACTCGTTCACGTCTGTAACGATTCGGGCCCTGGAACAAAAAGAAAAATTACCTTACCTAGATTCGATGCTAATTAGACGAGACAATCAGCTAAAAACGAGGTGGTATAAAAAGCTTACAGCGTCAGGACGAATCATGAGCTTTTATTCCAAACATCCATAGACGAACTATACCACACAGAAATAAAAAATGAAATTATGTTACTACTAAAAAACAATGACTTCCCGGAAAAAATTATAAAAACATTAAATGGATCTACCAAACCAGGCCAATAAATCGAAAACCCCTACTATTTTTTAAGCAGTTACATAGGTACCTCACCTATCAGAACGGATAACCAGGTCAGATTGTTACGACAAAGAAAAAATTAAAATAGCCCATAAACCTACCAATACATTCACAAATATATTTAACAGGACCAAATCCAAGATACCTATAGCGGACAAAAGCAATAATATTTACAAAATTCACTTTACACTGGAAATGCTACATATGATAAACACTCCACCAAACATAAGACTAAACTACAAAACGGGCACTGATAACGTCGCTCACGTTTACCACAGATCGAACGAACTATATTTTTTTTCAGTCCTTCAGACATAAGTTTTCTTTTCAATATGGACAAAAACTCGGGAGGAGTTAGCCGTTCAAAAAAATATTATTATACGCATTCCAATACAGCTACGTAAAGGACTAAATGAATAAAACAGACACACACACAGACCAACTTATCATCAGATCCCTTTTCGGACACTGGGATAAGAACCAGTGTCTGCACCAAAGCCGCTCTTAGAAATCTAACAACTTAGCTATGATGCCCTGTGACGTCACGATGCATTCATCTCCACTTCAATTTTCCTTTGGTTTTGTTGTTTTGGTCTTCCCAACAGTATACACACATTGCTTAGACTACCAGTATATGTATCAACGAATGTGTTGTGATTATGTTGAACCAATAATATTTTATGTGAGAGTGTATAATAGGTGTCGCAACTTATCTAATTTGCACACGAGGCGAAAATATGCCGACGATTCAATATCTGCAAACGAAGCTATTTTGCTGAGTATTTTGTTAATAATAGCTGTATTCTGTAAGTCTGTCTCATCTCAAGTCACTAAATTTGAGATTTTTCATTAGAGAAAATTTTTGTGACTTTCGCTGATTTCGGTATTCTGTAAGAGAAAATCACAAAAAGTTCACCATTGATGTGTGGTAAAAACAAATATGCATAAATCTGAAGTACAGCATTTGACAGCGCTCAAATAAATGGTGCAATAGCAAAGGTAGTAAGTGTGTCGGGGTACAACGTGAGCGGTGCAGGTTCGAACCCAGGATCGGGGACAATTTATTATTTTTATTTTTCCTTTTTTATTCATTAATTATTATTTTTTTAAATATTTATAAATGATTTCAAACTTAAAAAAAAAAATTTTTAACTTAGTTAATTTTTAACCGTATATTTTCTTGTTTGTGACCTGCCAACAACCAGCTGACAAATTAGTGACTCTTTTATGAGACTTGAGATGTGAGACAGCTTACTGAATACCAAAATGTCTCAAAATTGAAATTGACCACAAAATGTCTCTATTAGTGACTAGAGACAGCTTACAGAATTCGCCTATAAGACTAACTTTTCTCCAATTGGACCGATTTCGTAGAGTCCAAAATTTTTTCTCATATCAATTTACCAACAAAATAACTAATTTACTAAGCTATTTTCATGTTTGAAGTAAGCAGTGGCACATCATCCAATATTTTTCATCATCTTTTCTAAGCGTTTATACGTCTAACGACCAGAATTCCCTACGAGAACACTGACTATTATTTGACACAACATCTGATCTTCAGTCCTGTCAGTCTAATTGTCAGCGCTCCATACAAACTTTAAATCACAGACACAAGGGGGCTTGCGCAAAGCTGATGTAAGCAACTGTGTACGTGTGAGCTTTTATTTCACTCTAACACAGTGAAATCGCCTTTTAATTAAGCATAGACCTGTTCTGTTCACTCCCACATGTTTTATCGAATCACTGCTGTCTATAAGACTGTCATTTACTGTAATAAATTATACAATACTCTTTACACCAGTGCTGACCATAATAATGTCACTACTGACCAATGTAAAAAAGTACTAATGTTGTTGCATACAGAACAATTTATTTTTTTTACATCTTAAAATTTCCTGAACATTTGTTTTCTTCTATGTTTCAACTAAAATAAGGACGTTCATTAAAAATTACAAAAATTCAAAGGTAAAATACTTAATGTGCGCCATATTTGCTGTATGTTGGTGGCTTTGGAAATGGCTGCCGGCATATCCTCCTCGAAGTTCAGGGAACCTTGCCCCAACAATCCCAGAAAATAATTTTTTTGTTATAAAGGATGTTACTAGCCATTAGCATTTTATTTACCCTGTAACACTGCACTTTTAAAAGTTTTCGCTTAGAATGCGCGATAAATACAAATTTTCCAGGAATTTTGAAAATGCATCACTACTGATAATCATTTGATATTAAAATGACAGTCACTAATGACCATATGATTCAATTGAACGAACTATTCTAGCATACAAGTTATCGGCGAGAATGATTTAAAGCCGAAAAAAAATTTAGTTTTTTGGTCAGTAGACCTTTATTTCACAAAATCGATAATACAACTGAACTTAATTCTACTTTTCCCTACTTAATTATACCCTAATTCTACCTGTGTCATCAATTGGTGTTGGGTCGGCGCATGCCGGATGTTGTTTCCAAATATTTAGGCCACTGCATTCGATCGGCGCATGGCGGATGTTATTGCCGATTTTGCTGAATGCGCGTCTGGGCTGTTTCTCAATAATTGTTGACTACCCTTATTGCTGACTTGGCGCTATAGTCTTGGTGTCAGCTTGAGCTACAACTTAGCTGGTGCTAACTCTTCCGCCGCCAAAAACGATCGTCCTCGTTCGTTTGAACTAAACTGGACTTGTGGTTTCTATTGAATAAGGCATTTCGGATATTGTGACTTTTTGAGTATCGGCCTCATTGGCTTTCACATTGTAGCTCGATAGCTCTGGTTCTGCTTTGAAATTTATTTTCGTGGATAACTTGATAATCAAACCTGCTATGAAGATAATGCTGATGATCGCTAGCGAAAAATTTGTTATTAGAGCTGCTGTGTGGGTTGTTTTCAGTGCGGCCAACCGCTTGGTGTTATTAACGTGAAGTTCTTTCATCATTTCTAAGCTTAAAATTTCTTCTTCCTTGTTTAACGGGTTATTTGATTGCAGTATAGCAGGCAGGGGTTTGCTGGTTAGTATCTCGTTAAAAGAGTATTTTTGATTATCGATTATAACCGTAGAATTGTGGAATTGGATTGCATATGATCCTTCAAGGGTTATTTTTTGGCTGTCAATTTCAATTGTTCCTTTGTACTGGTTTAGTAGGATTATTCCGGGTGAGATGTTTTCCACTGAAGTGATGTGTTGATTGTTGACTAATGTGCACTCTGCTGGTTTGCTTTTTAGCAATCGTGGGACACAGGTAGTGTTACTAATGTCTATAATATTCTTATGACTAAAAATTTTAATATTATTGTTTTCTCTACATTTTAGCTTAATAGCGAATATTTTTTTATCATTAAAGGTTACAATGTCTTCAAAAGGTATCTTATTAATATATTTCTTCTTTTTTATTGGTTTAATTAGAATTGATTCAAAAATTTCTTCATTTGTCAATGGTATGCCTACTATGTAAAATAACATTGTGTCATTTGAAGCAATTTTTATATTCGCAAGTTCTAACGACTCTTCAACGTTATTTAATGCAAGGTTGTTTCTTAAAATTACAGATTTAACTATCTCTAATTCCTCATTTGATAAAATATAAGAATTGACAATTCCGGCTTTAGCCCAATGAATCGCATAATCTATATTAATGATTTCTTCCTTTATAACTCTAAGTTTGTATTTTAATTCTAAAGCAGCAACGTGCTGTATGTTCTCGCTCGATTGGACAGCTTTCAAAATTTTATTAGAAACGGCTGTTATTTTATTTATCCTATCAAAAACTATTTTATTTATTGTTACTTGATTGTCGTTATTGTCTATTATATGATTTATTTGGTTCTCTATTGTAACTAGGTCATCATGATCGGGATTTCCAGCGATCCATTTCCAGGTTTTTCCTATTGCATCTATAGATTTCTTAAATCTTTTGGGTTTCAGCCTATCTAGGTAGGTTTGTGTTAAATTTAATTCGTTATTAAGGATGGGCAAAAGGGAGTTTTCGATAGAAATTTTGGTTTCTATAGTGGTGGCTATTTCGTTCAATGCATTTTGGCATGCATCTAGATCAGTGACGATTTTTGCCTAGCCCGCGGGCGCCGAACTTTATTGCTCTCTCATAGATTCGCTCACACGTACAATGCAAGCGCTCTCTATACATTGTGGAAAATTAGAGTGAGTTTGCCAATCACTTGATCAACGACTGTTGACTGCTAAACATGCAATTTGTATTTACGCGCTGATTGACAGCTTTGGGATGTTTAATATTGAGTTGGAAGAATTTTTGTAACTGATAAAAAATTTAATAATGAAATGTTTAAGATTATTTGGTTCAAAACCATAAAAATATTAATTTTTAGTTTATAATAAAAATTAGCTTAGGTTTTATATTATTCTACGGTTTCCTTTATTCTCCTTTTATTTCTTTTTTACTTTACTAATTCCCTTTCGATTTTTTTTGTTTTATGCACAATTTTTTTTGTCGCGTTTTTTGGAAATTTTTTTTGGGTGTATCAGCAAGTTCTCTCATATTTCAACACAAGCTCAGAATTAGGTAGTGTGCGTTTGAGCATCACTGATCTAGATCAACTCTGTGTATTATCCTGTAGGTTCCGGTTTGAATCTTCGTCAGTCCTGTCTCGAATGTTGCTAATTGTGAGTTCGTCTTAAAGTCTGCGTACACTGAATGTACGAGGAGTCTGTAAAAAAAAGGTGAGAAAAGAAAGAAAAAAAAAATTTTTGAACGATTAGTAGTTCTAGGTCTTGATGTTACTCTTATGCACTGTCCGTCCTTTTTCAGTTAGTACTACGCTAGATTTATGTTCCTTTACTATTTCTTTCCTATATCTAGCGGTAAGTTTAGATCCTAGTCGTTTATTTATCCTGACGTAAATTATGTCACCAGGGGAATATGTTTTCATGGGTTGTCTTGCTTTGTTATGGGTTTCTAAGTCTTTTGCTTGTCTTTCCCTAAGTACGTCCATGTTTTCTCTGCGTGCGTTTTCGTATTGTTCGGGGTCTATTGAGACTCGTCTGCCAAAAAATGTCTCTATCGGTCGTTTTCCTGTTGCGGAGTGTATGGTGTAGTTGTATTCGTATGTGGATCTGTCTAAAAGTTCTTGGAACGAGCGATGAGTTTGTTCTGTTTTGAGACAACGCATAATTTCGGAAAGGGTGGAGTGAAATCTTTCCACCTGACCATTGACTGTGCTTGCGTAAGGGGGTGTTTTAAATATTTCAATTCCAAGTTGGTCTTCAATCATGAATTGAATGGAAGCTAAGTTTAACGATTTCTCGTTGTCGATGACTATGTTTTTCGGTATTTCCAAAGAAAAAATTATTTCTCGTAGTGGTTCTCTAATGTCTTCTATTGCCCTTGATTGTATTAATTTAACTTGTGCGTATTTTGAAAATTTGTCTAGTGCCGTTAAGACCAAATGTTTTTCTGTAGTATAGATATCTATGTGGACTATTTCACCAGGATATTGGGGAATTGGGGTTTCGAGTAACTTCGGCTTGTTGGGATGGCGATCGTATTTGCGTTCCTTACAAACTTTGCACTGCTTTATAATATTTTCTATTTTTGCTTTTCATTTTGGGGAAATAAACTTTTTGTATGAGTTGTTTTTTTATTTTCGTCTCTATTTCTGTGTGCTCGTTTGTGTTCTTTTAAAATTTCTTCGTTTTGGGAGTCTTCGCTTACTAAGTCTTCTACTTTTGTTTGCGTATAGCGGATTTTATAATTGGAAAAATGTAGGGGGTAGACTTCTTGAATTTTTCCCATTATTTCTTCAGAGGTAATTATGACATTTATGACTGAAGGATTTAGGTAACGTTTTAGTAATGCCATTAGGTTGTCTATTGAAAAATTGGGTTTAGTAATTAGATGTCTATGGTAGGTTGGGAATGGTATTTTAAACTGATAGCTGTCTTCTTCTCCTAAAGAGATCCAAAGTTGGTTTTTGAAGGCGTTTATGGGTCCTTCCACAGCTGGAATTAGATTGTGTGATGAGCTTTCATCGGAGTGGGTAGCGACTGATAGTGAATTTAATTCGAATGGTCTAGATAATGTGTCTGCAACTACGTTCGATTTTCCGGGCTTGTATCTTAATTCGTAGTTATACTCTTCGAGTATGGCTTTCCAACGTTTTAGCTTTGAATTATTATTTTTGTTACTTAGGGCATATGTAAGGGGCTGGTGGTCAGTGTGTATTACCACTTTTGCTGTACCGCATAGGTAGTTTCTAAAGGAGTTGAGTTCCCAAATTATGGCAAGCATTTCTTTTTCATTTACTGCGTAATTTTCCTCTGCCTTATTTAATGTTCTTGATATAAAGGTAATCGGTTTGCCATTTTGCTCCAGGACTGCGCCTATGGCATATTTTGAGGCATCTGTAGTTAGGTTGAATTCTTTGCTGTAATCGGGATATTGCAGAATTACGTCTTTAGATGTCAACGTGTTTTTGGTCTTATTGAATGCTGCCTTTGCTTCTTCGTTTAATTGTATTTGGATTTTTTGTGAACTGCTTTTTGACATTCTTCCTTCTTCACCTCGAAGTAAGGATGTTAACGGCTTTGCTAACTTAGCGTAATCTTTGATAAACCGTCTATAATAACCAGATAAGCCTAAGAATGATCTTAAGTCTTTGATCGTCTGAGGGTAGGGGAAGTTGGCTATTGCTTGTGCCTTGGATGGGTTTGTTGAAATTCCATCGGAGGATATTACAAATCCTAAGAACTCGACTTGCGTTTTAAAGAATTCACATTTGTCGACTTGTACCTTCATGTTTGCTATGTTCATGTTTCTATATGTTTGAAATGTTCCTTTTCGTCTTTGCTAAATATAATAATGTCGTTTATATATACGTAGCATATCCGTCCTATATGTTCCCTTAGTATATCGTCCAATGTTCTTTGAAAAATGGATGGGGCGTTTTTCAAACCAAATGGCAGTCGGGTGAACTCGTATTTTCCGTTGTTCACTGAAAAAGCTGTCTTCTCCACGTCAGATTCCTTAAGAGGAATTTGATGGAAACCGCTTGTTAAGTCAATCACAGAGAAAATTCGGTTTTCTCCTAGCTGAGAGAGAACCTCATTTATTTCGGGTATAGGATACCTATCTGCAATTGTGACTGCATTTAATTTTCTGTAATCGATAACCATTCTGAACTTTTTTTCGCCTGAAGCGTCGTTCTTTTTGGGTACGATCCAGACAGGTGAGTTGTACGGTGACCTTGATTTTCGGATGATTCCGTCTTCCAATAATTTGTTTACTTGGTCTTCCACCTCTTGTTTAAGGCTTGTAGGGTATGGGTAGGATTTTGAATATATGGGCGTGTCGGAAATTGTTCGTATTTCTGCTACTACTTTTGTTGTGTATGTCAGTTTTTCGTTCGGTTCTGAGAATAGGTTGCAGTGTTTTTGTGTTAGCTGGCTTATTTCGTTTTTACCTATTGTTGTTAGGTGTTCGTCTCGAATATGTATTGTATTCACATTCTGTATACTAAATTGTCTTAGATAGATTCTTTTTGTGTTTGCTATGACCATGAAATTTTCTCTTGTGTGTATAACTGCTGAAAGTTCTTTTAGACTGTCATTTCCTAATATAGCATGAAAAATCTTAAGTGTGGGTAGTAAGAAGAATTTGAGTCTGTAATTTTCCAAGTTGAAAAGGTTTAAAAATGTGTGTTGTGTAATTTTTATTTTCCCTCCAACTGAGTTGGCGAAAAAAGGGGTATCGTTTTCTTTTGCGTTTTTAACTAAACTGGATTGAATATAATTTTTGTTGGATCCTGTATCCACCAATATGTTAAGTATTTTGCCGCTCTCCGTTTTGCATTGAAAATAGGGTAACGAAGAGCTATTCAGTCTAAAAAATGTACGTCCGTTAGGTCATATGGTTCTTCGTCTACATTATTGTAAGTTGCTTCCTGACTGTAATCTGTTTGTTGGTTGTTATCGTATTGGTCATAATGTTGGTCTTTATAGTATGGATCGTAAGTCGTTTCATCCGTGTTTATATGAAAGTTCCTTTGAGCTTTCGCGGGGGGGTGGTTGATCATGGATGCATTTAATGGCCGTTTGCCAGTTTCTTGGGGCTTAGGGCGGTTCGGATAATTTACCGCTCTTGTTCTGATGCTTTCGTCCACTTCCATGGGTTGGGGGGGTTTAGGAAACCTTGGAGGAGGATAGTTTGGTTGTTGGTTATATTGATATCTGGGCTGGTTATAGGGAGTTTGTTGTTGGTAGTTATTGTATGGATTTGGATTTGGATTTGGGGTTTGGTACTGCTGGGAGCTATGAGGATTCGAATTTGGTTGGCGATGAGTTTGCTGAGGGTGAGGTATATGGGCTAATTCGGGATAGAATCTTGATTGAGGAAATTGTGAGTTTGATGGTTGTACCTGCCTTAGTATGGGGGGTTGTTTTCTACGGATGAAAGAGTTGAAGCTTTGATGTCTGGGGTTTGATGGTGCGTTTAGCATTTGGTTGTTGGCATGGTGTTCTCTAAAGCTTTGATTTTCTAGCTTTAGACAAAGGTGAAGTGCCTCTGGTAAACTCTTGGGTTCTTTTATACCCAGAAGCCTAGGGAGGTCACCGGAAAGTCCTCTCACAAAGGTGTCGAGGGCCTTGGCACGGTAGTTGTCCGTTAGTAGATGGACTGCTTCTTCGCAATTTCCATGCATCCTATTTTGTTAAGTATTAGGGATAATTGACTATAAACCTTCTGATAAAATTCGTTAATAGTGCTTCTTCCCTGAATAAGGCATGTCATTTGATATTCTAGAGTACAACGGGAGATGGCTGTCCAATCCAGGGGGGTGTTATATGATTCTAACGCTATATCCGCTTTTCCAACGATTTTGTTCCGGATAACATTTAGAATTCCGAAAAATTTTGGGGTGCCCTTTGAGGGTTCATATATCTTCATAATTCGCTCGACACTTGTTTTCCATGAGCTGAACTCGGAGGCGTTTCCTGAGAATTCTCTCAAGGATCGTACGACATCTGGTACTTTGTCCATTTCAGCCATATTGTTTCTATATCGTTCTTCTATGGTCTGATCTGTTATGATGGGGCTATTGTTATTACCTAGAGTACTCCTGACTAGCTCTGGCCCACTGGCTTCTTTAGCCTGGGAAACCATATCTCGTATCATGTTTGCCAAGTCTGGGGAAATTTGTTGGGCAGGGGGGGTTGAGTTGTTTCCTAACTCTGGTGGCCTGATTAAGTTATTCGGATTTGCCATTTTCTTTTGTTATTATTATCTGTCTTTTGTTATTAATTTATACTTTTAGATTTCTGTTGAATTGACAAATCACTGGAGGGTCCCTTGGGTGGTGAATCGCAGTGATTTTTTATGTTATAAGCTGGAGGGTCCCCCCGAAGGTGGTGAATCGCAGCTTCAGTAATATTTAATTTTATAGGCTGTACAAGCCAATTTGTTATTCTTGGATTCTAGCTTTATATTTTTCACAAAAAAAATTATTTATTTAAATTTTTCGCTTTTTTAAATTACTCAATACGTATTTCGAAAGAAAAAAAATCCTTTATTTAAACCCTTCGCTATGTACCTATTTTCCAAAACTTTCTTTATTTAGATTTTCACTACTTATTTATATTTTCCAAAAAAAAAAAATTATTATTAAATTTGCATTTTTCACTTTTCGGAAGTGTATCTAAATTATTTCTCTAACTATTTTTATTTCATTAAACTTAGGAATTTGAAAATTGAACTTATAATCTATTTTTCTTACATAAGTAGCAGCTGCATTGTTGGTAGATATGCAGGTAAGTGTGCTGATATCCTTTTTTCTTTACGGTACTCGGGAGCACTTGCTTACTCCTTGCTGTTTTTTACTCCGGGTCGGCTGGTGTCGTGCTGTCGTTGGGACGTCAAGGAAGTTCCACGTTCCTTTTCACGCCACTTTATGCTGATTTTATATTGTTTTTAACAATTTTCTTATGGTGTTATTACCTCCTTTTTGTGTGGAGCCGTTTTTTACTGTGGCACACTTTTTCAAAGTCTTTCTTCGGTGCTTTTTGTGGCACTTTTTTTTTTTTTTTTTTTTTAAGTATTTATTGGTTTTTGGCACTTTATTGTGGCAAATTAATTTAAAGTCTTTAGTTTGTGGCACTTTATTATTGCACGTTTTAGAAAGTCTCTTTATTTATTTGTGGCACTTTAACGTTCTTAACACTTTCAACGACTAACACTAGACGCCGCCGAGCTTATTTGACTCGGGCGCCAGTTATCGGCGAGAATGATTTAAAGCCGAAAAAATTTAGTTTTTTGGTCAGTAGACCTTTATTTCACAAAATCGATAATACAACTGAACTTAATTCTACTTTTCCCTACTTAATTATACCCTAATTCTACCTGTGTCAGCAATTGGTGTTGGGTCGGCGCATGCCGGATGTTGTTGCCAAATATTTATGCCGCTGCATTCGATCGGCGCATGGCGGATGTTATTGCCGATTTTGCTGAATGCGCGTCTGGGCTGTTTCTCAATAATTGTTGACTACCCTTATTGCTGACTTGGCGCTATAGTCTTGGTGTCAGCTTGAGCTACAACTTAGCTGGTGCTAACTTACATACAATTTCGTTCGCCATAGTCAATGGTGGGTACCACTACAAACAAATGTACAGCCCCTCTTGTGCTTGTATGAGTGTGCTTTTGAGAGGACAGTGGGGCCAACCCTGACTTTCACGAGTAACTATTTTGTTTTAGTTTCCATTTTGGTTTGGTTTTAGTTTATATTTTGCTTTTTTTTATTAAGTTTTCAAAATAAAGAATATATTTTTTTTGTTTAAAAATATTAGTTCATGTTTATATTTTTTCATATTGTTTTGATTTGTTTTTTGTAACAAGAAAATACTATTTTTTATTCCAAAGCAATAGTTAGCTTTTTTTTTGAAAATATACCCTTTCTTTGTTCAAAAGTAACAGGCAATCTTTTTAAGTCTTTTATATTTTTTTATTTGCAAGTAAGTAAGTTTGCTTTCGAAAGAACATATTTTTCGTTCATTTTTGCTAAAATCATTAATAGCCCTGTGGAACGCCAAAAAATGTTGCTTTAAATTGAATAATAAGATTTAACGACCTGGAGAAATTATGCATTGTGGCTTTTAGAACTACCTATATAAAAGAAAAATAACTTCAATTTCCCACCCAATTTCAAACATCATACAACTTTCATCAATATAAAATAAAGTTGCCCACTGTGTAACGTATAGGCAGAAACCTGTTTCTTGTACTCTTGAAATTGAATTGAGCGCATTTCATTCTCACCGTTTTTGTATACGTATACACGATTTTACTCTCGCAGCTCTGTAGAGCTGCTCTACCCACCATTGGCCATAGTATATCCGTCTCACACTGATAACAGCGACCTCCGGGGTGCCTCAGGGTAGTCATTTAGGCCCCTTGCTTTTTACCCTATTCATTAATGATCTACCTCAAATTATCTCCAATTCCCGCACTCTTATGTACGCGGACGATGTAAAGCTGTGTTACTCATTTTCCCCCACCGAACCATTTCGGGTTGATCTCCTTCAAGCTGATTTGGAAGCGTTCCGGAACTGGTGCACAGTCAATCTATTAAACTTGAATAGCTCGAAATGTAATCAAATGACATTTCATCGAGTGAAGCCATTTTTAGCATCCTACACACTAATCGGCGCGCCCTTGGAGCGTATCTCTGGGTGTCCTATTTGATCATAAGCTGAGTTTTAATATGCATATCTTATCGATCACGAACAAGGCCATGGGTGTGCTTGGATTTGTTAAAAGGTGGGCTAAAGAATTTGATGACCCGTACCTCACGAAAGTCCTTTACACATCGCTGGTGCGCCCAATACTTGAGTATTGTTCATGTGTCTGGTGCCCCGTGTACCGAGAGCATATAACGCGGATTGAGTCAGTACAAAAGCAATTTTTGATATTTGCCTTGCGTTGTCTCCCCTGGAACCCAGATATACACCTGCCTCCATATAGTAATAGGCTTCTCCTCATTAGTTTACCTACCCTAGAAAATCGCAGAACCTTATTAGGGGTAATGTTCCTCCATAAGCTGATTATCGGCCAAATTGACTCATCTGATCTTGTTAGTCGGCTCAATTTCACCGTTCCTGCTAGGACGTCGAGGCACTTTGTACCATTTCAAATACCCATTTATCGTCAAAACTTTGCCAGAAACAATCCTCTGAATGTCTGGTGTTTACACTACAACAAATTATATAGTTGTATCAGCTTCGAATGTTCTGTTGGCCATTTATCTAAAGCAATACTTGATTTCCTTACCGTCCGCCGATAAACAATAAAGGATTCACCCGCTACACCTACTAATAGCCATACTGTCCAAGTTATTTAATACAATCTAAGTAGTTGATGAAAGAGAGGGTGGATTGGAGACACGGCCTCTCCAACCACCAGTTTTTTCTCAGATTCCTTAGAATACACTCAACCTGAGCAATTAAATCAACCGAACGAGAAGGTGGATTGGAGACTCGGCCTCTTCAACCATCCAGTAGTTTCTTCAGACTTCTTCGTGCAACTTTAATGGATATATTGTTTGACTGTGAGGGTGGATTGGAGACACGGCCTCTTCAACCACTCAGCCTCAAACTTATAATTCGTCCGAACGAGAGGGTGGATTGGAGACACGGCCTCTTCAACCATCCAGTTAGCCGCATAAATGAAAAATAAGATCTTATAAGTAAAATTCTTGCTTTTCTCAGTTCTGTTAATTAATTTTTCTCTCTTATACATTTTATATACATATGTATTTGTATTCACTATTGTAATATTGTTTTGTAAACCATGTTGATATTTCTACAGTCGACCCCTGTTTTTAGCGTCGACTTAAAATAAATAAATAAAATAAATAAAATAAATAAAATAAATAAATAAATAATTGTTACTACTTTGGTCAGTACATGGTCAGCACTGAAATTTTGAGTGTGAGTGTGTTAGTTTAAAAAATCAGCTTTTCTGGTAGGGTTGTTATACCGTAAGCGACTTAAGATATTCTTGCTTTAGTGAGGATACCGATGTGTAAGCAGCTGTTCATATGAATTTCGCACGTAATATCTAAAACACTTATATTATTATTATTATTATTATACCTCGTGACACAATGTGCTAAAACTAATTAAAACAGGAAAATTGGTTCCATTCCGAACTGAAAAAAAATTCAACAATTATTAGCTTTGTTCGCGTACACTAAAATTTTTATAAAATTGTTACTGAGAAAGTGTTCGCGTACACAAAACACTTGCAGCGCGAGAGCGCATTTTGACATTTCATTGACAGAGAGAGCTACAAACTTTACTGTAGGAATTTTACTCCATAAAAATTGTAAGTGAAAAACAGCTGATCGTGACAAGGGAAAGCAACAACAAAAATTTAAATATTTGATTTTTTAACCAATCAAAATGGCAACAGCTGCTTTTGCCTCAAGTCTTTACTGACTCCTGTTCGGTTGAAACCTTTTACTTTTTGCGTTTCGAGAGAGGTTTATGTCATTCTCTCTTTATTTAAACTTTTTGCAAGTTTTGTACGCGAAGAGCTATTGTATTGTTACCGCTTTGACATTATGCACACATTTAAAGTGCGTTGTAATAAAGCAGGGATGGGCATATTTTCTGTTTCTAAATCAGTTTGAGTGCAGCGGGTGTTAGGTGAGACGTTTGTTTTTTTTGCGGTGTTGGGGGAGTAAAAAAATGCATTGCAAAAATCCTACGCTCCGCCCCAAATCATATTCATCGCAAGACGCATAGTGATATAGTAATAAAACTGTGATGAAAGTACGTCATATTGGTGAATTTTTCAGGGTTAGTATTCCTCGTAGTACGTCATCTCAAGGACGCATGTTGTATTTCCATATCAAAAAAAATGTAATCCTATAAGTGCCTTTTGCGCATATATTTTATGGAAATCCGATATTTTTAGAAGTTTGCGAGATATTTGCAGTTAAAGTTCACAATTTTCTGTCATTTTCATGTGGTTGTTGTAATGGCACATTAGGCTGAGCCAAAAAAGTGAAAAAGTGTGCGTACCGTGGCACGTTTTTTTTAAGCGCGGCCGAAGCCCGCCAATGCCGAAAGGTGTTCTGCACATAAATACCATGGATCACACCCCGAATTGGAGAACTGACCTGGGTAAATTTTTAACTTTTATTACTTTTCACTGAAACAAAATATGGCTTTTCCCCCTTCGGATTGTTGTTACGGAGGTCAAGACGCGTCTTTTGATACCTCTCTCGAGATTTTTGGACGTGTATTAACACGTGACGTTCGATGGAAAGTATTATTAAATGGATATTTCCGATCGGTTTGGTTAATAATGTTTATTTTTCAGCTTTTCCGATCTATTTTGGTTGAGTGCAAATAAAACGATTTATTTCACAATTTTGCCCAACGTTTCGATAATCTCCTTATCTTCTTCAGGGGCGTACTATATTTATAACAAATACCAAAAAAACAAAAACAGCATTAGAGAAGACACAACTTAAACACATGTTACATGGATATTGCACAATTTTTGATTTTAAATTTTAAATTTTACAAAATTTTTTACAAAAACTTACGTTATGACTAAATAGATTTATTTAACCTAAACGGAATGTTGTTACCATTGCAGTGTGGTATACTTGTCATACTAAAACTAACTATCATAAGCATAAAAGGTAAGTCGCGGCAATGTCTTGTGTATCTTCTTTAACATTAGATTGGTACACAAAACCAATGTCGTCTGGTCGCCTAATAAATTTCTTTTCCTCACAACCCTTTAAATATAAGTTAAACACCGCAAAAAACTATATACATAAAGTACTGACCATCAGCAATCAATGTTTTCATGATGCCAATATAGATAAAATTAAAATGACGCTAATAAATAATAATTATCCTTACCAACTAATATGCAATCTTATTGACCAAAAGAAAAGAGAAATCACAAATATAAATAAATGCAATTCGAAAGAATCTACAAAAGAGACAAAACAATATTTCAGTGTGACTTACATTCCCAGGCTCACAGAAAATCTAGCACAGCATATAACAAAAAATCAAAAAGTAACCCTTGCTTACAAATCAAATCACACTCTAGCAACACTATTCACAAAAACAAAAAGCCCGATCGACATACAACAACAAAGCAACGTGGTATACCAAATAGAATGCAAGGGAAACGAAACTGAAAACTGCAACAAAATATACACTGGCACAACGAAGCGGGCGTTGGGGACGCGACTAGCAGAGCACGAAGCTGACATAAACAAACAAAAGCACAACACAGCCTTATCACAACACGCAGTAGACAACAAACATACAGTAGACTTCGCAACAACAAAAATAATAGACAAAGAGAGGACAGAAAGAACAAGATACACACTGGAGAGTCTTAGAATAATGCAAAATAGGGAAAAAACAATCAACAAAAAAGAAGATACACAAGACATTGCCGCGACTTACCTTTTATGCTTATGATAGTTAGTTTTAGTATGACAAGTATACCACACTGCAATGGTAACAACATTCCGTTTAGGTTAAATAAATCTATTTAGTCATAACGTAAGTTTTTGTAAAAAATTTTGTAAAATTTAAAATTTAAAATCAAAAATTGTGCAATATTCATGTAACATGTGTTTAAGTTGTGTCTTCTCTAATGCTGTTTTTGTTTTTTTGGTATTTGTTATAAATATAGTACGCCCCTGAAGAAGATAAGGAGATTATCGAAACGTTGGGCAAAATTGTGAAATAAATCGTTTTATTTGCACTCAACCAAAATAGATCGGAAAAGCTGGAAAGTATTATATTTATTTGATTATGCGGCCGTATTTGTTATTAAAACTTTTAAAAGATTGGCTTTAGGCGTGACTTAAGTTCGTGGGCACCAACGAAATATCTGATTTTTCTGAAATTAACATTTATATATGTACTAAAGGGTTGCATGCGTTAACTCTGCCACGAATAAACAAAATAACTTTCTAGTCCAACGCATAACTCGAGTTATGCGCTGACGCCGATTGCGTTTGTTCGAATACACATACAGGCAATTTATTGTTGGTTGTAGTTTTTCGCTAGGGACCGTTCAAGTACCCCCTCCCGCCATGCTTACGTAAACATTTTACAATTAATGTGTTGTTTTTTTTATATTATAATTATAAATTTTAAAATAACAAAATAGATTTAGGATATACATAGTTAGATGTATTAGATTAACTGATTCGATTAATCTTACGAGCATAAATAACTTATTTTAAATTTTTGGTAAATATATTGAATTCAAATTAACAGTCTTCAGTCCATGAAACCCGAGTCCATGATTCTAAGTTGTCGATGACATTTTATTGCTGCTCAATATTGTGCAATATCTAGGTCATTCTCATCACACCATTCAACATCATGGTGCTCTAACTTTTGAAAAATGCATATCAGTTCATTAGCACGACGAGCAGCGACTCTTACAGGTCTAACTTTCCTGTCAATGCTCATGTTTACTTTTTTATGGATATTTTCAATGTGACGATTTAGTGAACGCGGTAATTCGTATACATTATTTGCGGGATTCCCCGAAAATGCGTTTCGTTTTTAAGCAAAAACAATGTGAGGATTGCCATTCGTGTAAAAAAGTAAATAACTACTGTTGACGTAATCATCATCCAGACTCCCCCACCCCCATGTCATCGAAAATAAGCAAAACAAAGACCCGCCCGCCCCCCAACAGCGCTTACCTAATACTTGAACGGCCCCCTAGCAGTAACATAAACACAAATAAACCACCCCTTCAAGTTCAAGTACATTCGATTACAAGAAGTATTTGCACACATTTTTATGTGCACTCACTGTTCGGATATTTCTTTAAACTGGATTTAGTTAACTAGTATGTATCTTAGGCAATCAAATTATTGTTGTTTTCGGCTAATGCTAGCCTGTATTGTTGATTTGATGTTGATTGATGTCATCTAATTTTTGGAAAAAAAAAACAATTTTTTTTATTTGGCCCAGTCTAATACTCATACTAGCGTAGGAGCTAAAAGTACCCGTTTGGGCGAAAATTGGATTAGTCCTTTTGTACCCGTTCGGGTATAAATATGTATGTATAAATGTGTATTTGCCCCCAAGAAACTTAAGATGCAATCGTTTATTCGTTGAGCCAATTAGCAGAAATAATTATTCGCTGAATGAGCCTATTACAAGATGTGTTCCTCTGTGCAATAAATACGCCGATGTTATCGATTTTAATGTTAATTTATATTCTTTTAAACTTACCTTGTTTACCTTATTTAACTAAATATGTATTAATTGTTATTTGTTTCATTTTTATCAAATTCGTCTTTTGACGTTGATTTATAAGTTACCAACTGTCTAGTCTGTAAGATTCATGTAATTAGTAGACTGAAATAAATAAATAAATAAAATAAATAAATAAATAAATAAATAAATATATGTATGTCAAACGAATGTGAGCTGACATTAAACGCATATTCCCTTGCAACTGATCCCTAACGCATCCTAAACTAATCGCATTTTTTGCCAGGTTAGGACGCGCACATACATACATATGTATGTATGTATGTGTATGTACACATCTGCGTTGATTTTCTTGCCTAACTAAAAACTATGAGTTAACTGAGTTCACTAGTGCAACTTCATTTACTCGCACCACCTTTTTCTTGAACAGTGTTTACTCACAGCAAACGAGTTTGTTGCGTACTTGTGCGAGTATTTTTAGTTAAGCGCACCAGTTAGAACAACAACTAACAATATTTGCTTCATATTTTATCCGAACATGCGAGTTCATATTTTTGTTGTTTGTGTGAGTTGAAGTTCAAATTTTGTATGAGTTATCAAAAGTTAACTTTTTTAGGACTTATGCAGCTCTTTAATATGTACGTTCTCTGACTCACTTCTGACAAATTGCCTTCTTACTTTTCAGAGATTTAGACAGAGATAAATGCACAAGTCAAAGATTAAATGCGGTTGCCAGGAATACTTTTCACTCATTTACCAAGTCGTTAGACTCCAAACATATGTATTTTCAATTTATAAACCTATTAAAAGCTAAAATTACATAGAAATCGGCATACATATTTCGAGGGAAAATGTTCTAACACCTTTGGAAAATGTGATTTTAAAACGTGAAATCTTTGCAAATCGTGGTATTACGATCAGAGATCTCGCAAATAATATTTTAATTGTTTTGTAAACAACCTTTGCCATATTATGCGTCAAATATGTTTAAAAGTTTATTTCTAGTATATCTGTGTGCAAATGAGACACATCATTCAACGTAACTACCAACATAAATATATTTGTTCAACACTTTGTCATAAAAGTAAAGCGTTATGATTTTTAACCTTTAAATGAAAAATATAGTAATGCATTTTTAGCAATTTCTCCTCATTCAATTTGCAACACAAAACCCTAAAATGCTCAAAAAGAGTTGACTGAAACCCCAAGTACACGAAAAAGGTGAATATAACGGGGATCTGACCACAGTTTTACTACTGTATGTATTATACTGTGGCAAGAAGGTTGGGCAAACACTAAACAACTGAACGGGAAACATTCTCTCGCTACCCATATGGGTCAATTTCAAAAAAAACGTACACAACGAGTTTTTTTTTGCTTATTTTGAAAGTTTTTCCAATTCGCCTGTAAGAGTGACCAATTTATGTAGACATTGATGAAGAATCCGGTGGTACCTTTAGGCTCTCAAAAAAATCAATATTTTTGGTTTTTTTTTAGGTTTTCTATGATTTCTATCTTGAGCGTCACACACCAAATATGTATAAAAAATCGCTGAAAATGGAAAAATATTTGAAATTCAAGTTTACTATGATGTTCTTTTGTTTTTCAAGATTGACTTTAGCGAAAATAACATTTTCGATTATAAACACAAAATCACGATTTACCTTGATTATGTTTTTTTTTTTAAGTGACTAGTTATTTACAAATTTTAAGATGAAAATATGTAAATTTTTTTTTTTTTGGTAAATTTTGCTGGCTCGAGGTCTGTGTTTGTTTAAATAAAACACGGTAGTTCTTTTGACAAAACCAATATATTTCGATTGCTCTACGGCAATCGTCCTCAGGGTTACAAAACACTAATAAAAACATAAACATCAACAATTAACAAAAATTTTTTAACATTAAGCATAAACATAAATATGTATATATGTACATACGTTTATTAACACGTCTGCTCTGCGCGACGTGGAGTACGATACTGTCTTTCGGTAAGTAAATGTTTGTATATATGTGCGCAATTGTCCGTGTCACTCTTAAAGTTGAGTCGTATGTTTGTTGGTACGTTAATGATATGAAGCATTTCCAATGTGAAGCGTTTATTGTAGTGTTGTTCTTGTTGCAGAATTTTTGTTTTTTCGAAGTTTGGTGTGTGTCCGCTAGCTGCACAGTGTGTCATTAATGCTGTTTTTTGATTGTTTACTTGATTGCATTGTTTTAAGTCAGATTTATGTTGTGATAGTCTTGTTTTAAGTTTTGACTTTGTTGTTCCTACATATAACCTATTGCACGTCTCGTCATTATTGCCATTACAGGGAATTTGGTATACAATATTGTTTTTATCCATATTTTCTATTTTCGACTTGGTTCTATTGAAAAAGTTTCGTAGTGTCAAAGAGAGTATATTAATAAGAGGCACCAGACTGTTAACGGCGGCAGAATTCTCGTTTCACGAAAACTCGCTGAACTTGTCCTTAGTTGCCGTACCGTCTCAGAGGTTCGGGCAACCTGCTTCACATCAATTTTCGTAAATTGAGTTGCCGAGCATTTCTACTTTCCACTCATGTCTGCAAAGACATTTGAGTAAATTGAATTGGGTTTTAATCGAGTGTAAAAGTGACAGATTTTGCGCAAAAGGAATATGCGTAGAAAAAAGAAATTAGAATGACATATTTTGCGCAAAAGGAACTTGCGATAACAAGAAGAATGCCGTGATTTCTTTTGCACACAATTTATGTAACTTTAAGAAGTCAATAAATTGGAATTATGACCTATACAATATTATGCCCATATTTGGCAATATTAATATCAGCGGAAATCATTTTTTAATCAGCCATTAATTTAGTAATTTAGAAATCATCCATTAAAATTCCTATTTACATAGTATGTACATAAATATATACATAGTATACAGGTGGCCATTAAAATTCCTATTTACATACATAAATATACACATATCCAGGTGGCCATTGTCCGCACAAATATCTACATAATCCTCAAATTGAACACAAATGTACGCTGCATATTTGTATGTACATACATATGTATGTCTCAAATCAAGAACAATGCAAATCTTTGACGAAATGACCAAATGACACATTGTTTGTCGTTTGCACGACCTTTTGTCGAAGTCGGCAGTAGGTACATATGTATGTATGCTAGCAAAAAGCAAAAGTCTTTCAAACGATTCTTTGCCGAAATCACCAAATGACACATTGTTCGTCGTTTACACGATCAAAACACGACCTTTTGTCGAAGTCGGCAGTAGCAAGCAGTAGGTTTGTTAGCACAACAAGCAAAAGTGTTTCAAACGACACAGGTTGTACAAATTAGCAAATCTTCTTATTGAAAAAGGGTGATTTTCAAAAAATAATTAAAAATAGTTAGAAAAATATTTTCTTAATTATTTTTTTACTAGAATTTCGGTTTGCTAATGGAGAATAAATGCATGATTTTTATTTATTTTTCTTTCATATGCCCAATCACCAAACTCAAGTTAAAGTTTTCTTTCAACTTTTGTTCGTAAAAATCCAACAATTTGAAATAAGACAAAAGGGCGAGTTATTGAATACCCTTCATATGGATTCAAGTTGGATTTTATAAAATCGACAAAAATTGAATTTTGTGATATTTGCTGAAATGCTTTGTTGCATAATTTCATTTTAGCTTTGTTGCAACACTTCATTTAAGCTTCCTCGACAAAATATTGTACATTTTCGTGATTGAAGCAAAGAATTGAAGCACAATTGAAGTTTTTGTAGTTGGAATATGCGTATGAATATTTTTTGTTGTTGGTTAGAATTTTTGGTCAGGCAGCATATATGCATGAAGAGGGGTTAGAGCGGTGATGTAAGGAAAGGTATACGAATGAATATTTGTATGTTTGTATTTTGTTGAGGTAGGTCATTGATTGTAGCAAAGCATACATATGTACATAAGTATGTATATTTATTTTATGATGGTGTTGTTGGGGTAGGTCAATGATTTTTAGCGAAGCATACATATTTATGTATGTAGGTACAAATACGAATTTTGCAATCTTGTTGGGATAGGTCAATGACTTAAGCAAAGCGTATATACACATAGCGAAATATTAGAATATATTTTAGTGGATTTAAGAATATGCCTATAACCAATGAATTGAAAACAAAAGTTTTATATTTTAAAAATGTATTATTTTTATTTTTAATATGCCCAACGGTTAGTAAATCAATCTCCTCTAGAATTACGAAATTGACACATATAGTGACAATTTCTCACACAACTTAACCTGAGAAGATTAAGTATTTGTGTTTCACCTGTATTTTGAAAACATTACGTTGTGCTTTGGTTGTGCTATCGTCGCCCGGATAAATGATTGTCGTATGTTATATGAAATCCCATACGACATACGACAATCTTTTATCCGGGCGACGATATGACCTAGCTAATGTTTTCAAAATACTAGGCTCAGATGGAGTATAAATAAAAGGTTCCAGGTTAGTAGAAATACCTACTACCCATTGTAAATATATAAATATATAAATATAGAAACCTGAAAAAGAAGAGAAAAGCTGAAAAGAAAAAAACCTGAAAAAGAAGAGAAAAGCTGAAAAGAAAAGAAGTAAAAGTAAAACAACCGTCTGTCCTCTTGCGATGCACTTTAACCCTACACAGGAGCCCCCCCTCACTCTATGGGTTCGTCCGTAAACTTGCCGATCGTTGTTTTTTGGCTTCTTCAGCATTCAGTTTCTTTAACTTTGCTTTGTAACGTACTCGTCTGGTTTCCTGTTCGTCTGCCCTAGCCACCCACTTGGCATTCTTATATAAAAGTACCGTCACCATAAAGTCCAGTAATTTAAGTCGGTGCTCTGCGCACTCCCCGGTAAACCACTCCGGGTATTTATCGTCAGTCTTTTGTCTTATCTTGTCCAGTATGGTTTTTTTAATGGAAGGTTCGTGTGCGCAGAGCTGGAAGGTCTCAAGGTACCATGTCATATGGTCCGTACTTATTTTAAAGAAACTGTCCGATGGATTGACCAGTCTTAAGTCATTGTACGGCTTGTAATTTTTGGCAGCTATCAGCGCTTCTGATCTATTTCCTGGCTCGATACAAAGTTTGCACATGACTTCTGCGCATTTATCACAATTAACTTTCTGCAGCAGGTTTTGATAAATGGCATAGCCAGTGAAATACCTTTGTATCTGCTCCTCCGCATTCTTCATAGGCTTTTGGCCAACGGAGAGCTCGCCAGGAATAGCTGATATGGGAATTTCACCCTGCCTCAGTACGTCGTCTATGTTATGGTCAATCGCGTCGCGTGGTTGTACGTCCTTGTCCTTGTCGGTGGTTTTTAGTGGACATTCGATTGCCATGAGTACATCCCCGGCTATCTTCTCCGCAGGATTGCATGGCAATGTACTTTCAGCCACGCAACTGTTCGAATCGACAATAGGGTTCATCCAATCCAAAAATGTGTCATCGTCGTCCTCACAGTTGCTACCCTTGCTCTGAAATGGATGCCTTAGTATGTTCATTGAGAGCAGACGGCCGTAGATGTACTGCATTTCGTAGGCCGTCGGGTGATTGTTGATCCCTTGGCTCGCTCTTACTTTGTAAAAGAAATTCTCCAATGCGTCCTGATTGAGCTTGCCAAGCATGATGAAGTCCAACGATGGGTGCTCCTTGAATAGGTCTTCCGCCAGTTTGACCATTGACCTTATAGTCAATACAAATCCGTCCAAGCAGTTCACTTTATTTACAAATCTAATCGTCTCCAAGTATGCTATGTGTTCCATCAATCTGTTTTTTTTCTCATTGCTCCCTCTGAGCAATGGCCTTCTTAAAGGATTTTTGTCGCTCAAATTCTTACAATTTAGCTCGTCAAACAAATCGTTCATCTGTTTTATAAAGATTTGTGTGGGCTTGACCATACTTAAAACTGCCGTCTCTTGTCCAAACAGCTTTAAGTCCTCCATCATTTTGAGGCCGGCATAGACGGAATTACTCAGTAATTGTGTAGCCCTCGAAACACTCATTTTTTCGAAGTTGTTCGGGCGGATGTGGGCTTCAGTCAATTTTGGACATACCTTGTAATTATTATTGGCCTTATCCAAATCAAATAGTTTCTCGACTACTACCTTATGTACAGTGCCGTCCCTGGTTCCTACACTGTATTTACCTATAAAATTGTTCCGTACATTTTTAATTAGGTGGCAGTAGTCGAACATAAAGTGAGTCTCTACACCCTTGTATGCAACTATTTGATTTTCTTTGGTAACATTTAAATTCTTGAAAGCTCCTCTGTTTTGTGGTCCTTGGTCGCATACAGCAGCTTTCACGTTCAGTCCCATACTACGTGCTACGTCCATGTTCCGATAAATTAAAGTTGTTAAATCCTCCGCGTTGACTCCATTTTTGGCTACGTAGTAGGACATTACGTATTTCCAGCTGCTGCAGATTCCTTTTACCATAAAAAAGAGGCATTTGTCCGCAATCTGGTTCTTCCGACGGGCTTCTCCACCGTCTACAAAACCGTCTATGACATCACTTGTGCGGTTGTATGTCAGATCTTTTTTTATTGTAACCTCATCCCACATGAGAACGCATATGCGATGGGTTACTGGCATTGGAGCAATCATTTCCTGTAGATTCTTGATTACTTGCACATCAATGCCAGGACGGATAAACCTGATTGGGCGCTCTCTTAAAAGGGTACTCGAGCTAGGCAAATGGAATCCCAAGTCGTCTTTCAAGAAATTGTAACATTTTGTGGACATGTATCTTACGTTTTGAGCCAAAACCTTCTCGTTGGCCGTATACCAACCATATTTGCTACCAGTTACCATCCTGGCGAAGGTTATTGCGTCTTCTGTCGAGCCGGCTTGCGGTACAATCGACTTGTCCATTAAACTCCTCATTTCCTCTCGTAATTTTGTTGTTTCCTTCCTTATGTTGCGTATGGTCTTCCTTAAATTTTTGATGATGTCCTTCTGCTTCCTATTTATTTTTTGGTAAGCTCGTTCTTTTCGAGCGAATTTTTCCCTTTCGCTGATCCGAACGAGCTTGAAGCCAGTGTCTAGTCCCTCGTAACTCCGTCGAACGTCTAGACGCTGGCGTTTTTCTTCTAGGTCGGAGAACTTTTCAAACTCCTCCCAAGTTAAGTCAGTGGGCGACGGTATCGCGCGCTTCGCCGGTGCAGGTTTTTGTACCGGCGAAGGACCACTGCTGCCTGCCACATTGGGCGGCGATACTCTGCGCTCCGCTACTTTAGGGTTTTGCACCGGCGATATTATTCGTTTCGCCGGTGCGGGTTTCGACCCAAGCGGAGCACTACCGCTTGCTGCAGTGGATGTCGTTAGTTTGCGTTTCGCCGGTACAGGTCTATGCACAAGCGAAGCACTACCGCTTGCCACTTTCGTTTTTATCCCATCCCCGAATATGGTCGGAATTACTCCTGGTTTCAGTCGTGTCTTCAGTTTGTCGTCCGTTGCAAAATGTCCGTTGCAAATATAAAGGGATTTACCGGCTGACTTGTCAATCGGCAGTTTACAAGCAAATTCCCAAGAGTTTCGGAGAGGTCCTGCTTTAGGGAACTCGTGCAGCATGGTACCCTCAGGAGAGGTACATCCAGCAACGCAACATTTCCTCTTCATCTTGGGGCTTTCCATAAAAGTATGTAGGGGTGGATTTTCATGGCCTTTAAAATCAAAAAAAGTGAAATTTTACTCTTTGCCTAAGTAATCTTAAATTTCCTTCCTATTGTCGCAAACATCTGAGCTAACCCTCGTATACCTATTACTTGCTATCACAACAAAACCCAAGGAAATCCCAGCTAAAACATGACACACAAAAATCTATGTACATATTTATGTATGTATGTATGATCACATCATCTTTGGCACATCTAAAAGGGTGGGTAGGTTTTTTTCCTGTTACGGTGGTTACGGCAAAAGAACTTACAAAGGATATAAAATAACAAAATTCACATATTTTTCCCATGGACAAGGTACTTTAGACATACGTATTATATAAAACTCTGGTAATTTATGAAAGTAGTTTATTTTACTTAAATATGTTATGTTGGTTATTAACACGCATACACACATTCACACATATTCAAAAATTTATAAAATTTTGTGTAAAAACAACGATTAATTGAAAAACTGAAGTTTGAAATTTTAAAAATCTTACTGAAGCAAAATATTTTAGCCCAGGTCTGCAAAATTACAAGCCAACCCTCGTATTTGCCACGAAACAAAAGAAACACACATACGCTTACACACATGCACAATAACACAATAACAAAACCAGTCAAACAATAACACAACACAAAAACATATGTTTAAACCTGTTGGTTAACAAATCTATGCAATCCACCCAATTTACCCCACTGAATTTTTAATTGCATAGATTTTGTTTATCCGACGGATTTACACACATTATATTTCAACACTTACAAAAAATTAATACTCACCCAAGTTGATTGTTGGGACGGCATTGTCCTTGAGACGCCCATTGCCAATTGCTTCACTGGAAAAGTGCAGCCCGCACACCAAGCTTTTCTTCTGCAGGAACTCCGAAATCCCTAGATTCTCTTTCCATTTGGAAGCGAGCTGGGGATTTGAAGGAACTGCAAACAGAGAAATACCGCGATTAGAATTAACCGCGCAACCGTGAACGCAACATCTTTTTATCGAAGGCATATTAAAATCGCACGAATTTTTAATTAAGATCGTTTTTATAAAAACAATTTGTTGAATTAGCACAGATAAACTTCTTTTCACCGCAAAATCTAAATAAGATTGAAGTTTTGGCTCCAAACTCTTCAATTTTGGCGCAAAATTTCTTTGCAAATCTTTGAGTTTTTGGGAGGAACCGTTAGATCTTCCCACTCAATTCTCATTGCAAACACAATCCTTATTAGAAATAAACACCTATTTACCTTTGCTCCAAATTGGTGTCAAGATGTCAACAAACCACATACACATTCATATATAATTGCAGAGATTTTTGTATACACAACTGCAATACTTATATGAAATGTACACATGATCACAATCACATCAATTTATTAACACTATTAACTATTTAACACTATTTGCATTCAACCACTAACTTTTATTTTCACAACTTTCTGCAATTCCATTTTTTCTAAAATCTGAATTTCTGTCTGAAATTCTTATTAGCACACACACATTCTTTTGCTTTGCTTTTGCCAAAAACACAACACAATTTTCACAACTTCTACTTCACTTTTTAATTCACTTCTATCCACTTTTTACTTCACATAATTTATTTAAACACTTTTCAATAACTCACTTAACAATTTCAGTATATTTTAAACACTTTTTATTCTATTTTTACTTGTTTTCACTTTTCACAACAAAACTTGACACAGCAAAACAAAACACAAATAAAACTTCAAGTTCTTCTTCAATCTTTGACACTTGTCCATGTCACCAATTTCACTCATTTCTGCATTTGCAGATTTTTCCAAATTCTGCAACTTCTGCAAAGCACTCAATTTTTCTGCGGACAAGATCAAAACGGATTGCCCGAACCCCTGGGACGGTACATCGAGTAATTGTCAATCCAGCGAGTAAAAATAATGAAATTTAACAGTGAGAGGACTGGTGCCTCTTATTAATATACTCTCTTTGGTAGTGTATTGGCTGGCTTATGTGCTATTTTTATATTTTCTTTATTGTAGCATTCCGATTTTGCTAGTCGCTCTGACAGATGTGGTACGTACGACACCGATTTAAATATGTGTGTTTTTTCGGGATTTTTAAAGTTATTTGAAATTTTGGTTCTTCTTAATAAATTATTTATAGTGTGTTTCGGAAAATCATTGTTTCTTAATATTGTAAATATATCTTTCTTAACTTCGTTGTGGTATATTTCATCCGAGGTCTGCAACATCCTCCGTATACAGCCCATTGCTGTATTTACAATCATAGATTTCGGGTGTTTTGAATTAAAATTTATAATTCGTCCTGATGCTGTAGGCTTCATATACCACTTTAATTTTAATTGATTTCCTCGTCTGTTTATTATGGAGTCTAAGTATGGTAATTTTCCATTGTTTTCTAGTTCTACAGTAAATTGTATATTCTTGTCAAAATCGTTTAAAGTGTCAAGTGTGTTTTGTACTTCATTTTGGTCTACTATCGCGAATAAGTCGTCAACGTATTTCGTCAGTAATCTTGGTTTGCATCGTAATTTTTCCATAGTGTTCTCTAATAATTTTTCCATAACTATATCCGCTATTATTGGGGATGTAGGTGCTCCCATTGGCATTCCTTTCAATTGCGTATATATCTTCTCATTGAACTTGAAGTATCTGCTTTCCTGAATGCAGAATTTTATTATCTCCATAAACAGCTGTTTTGGTATCTGTGTAAATTCTTTGATTATTGTCCATTTTTCTTGTATTGTATCAAGTGCCAACTGTATCGGTATGCTCGGAAAGAGCGATACCACGTCAAAGGAAATGAGTTGTTCGTCGTCACATATATAGGTATTATTCACCCTTTCTTTGAAGTCTATTGTATTTTTTATATTATACGTCGAGTTAGCAGTTACATTTTTCAGGATTTCTGCCATATATTTGCACAAACCGTGAGATGGCGATCCAACCGCCGAGCAAATAGGCCTTAGTGGGGTTCCCTCTTTATGGATCTTCGGGAGTCCATAGATTCTGGGTGGCAGTGCTGTGGTTGTGGTGAGTGTCTTCTTCTCCATCTGGGTAATTATTCCTAGTTTGAAAAGTCTGTCTACTAAGCAGTTGTTTTTGTTTTGTAAACGTGATGTTGGGTCCTGTCTCTGAATTCTATATGTAGTTAGGTCATTTATGTTTATGCTTAATGTTAAAAAATTTTTGTTAATTGTTGATGTTTATGTTTTTATTAGTGTTTTGTAACCCTGAGGACGATTGCCGTAGAGCAATCGAAATATATTGGTTTTGTCAAAAGAACTACCGTGTTTTATTTAAACAAACACAGACCTCGAGCCAGCAAAATTTACCAAAATAAGGAAAAAGGTCGCCAAAAAATCACAATTTATACAGACGGAAGGCACGCCGTGGGCATAATTCACCAAAATGGGATATGCTACAATTAAAAACTACAATGAAAACACTAAGTCAACAATCAACAAATTGCAGTCAACATCAAAAAAGTTGGTAAAAATCAAATCAAGTATTAAGTTTCTGTTAAAATGTAGAAAGTCGAAAATTGTTCCTAATTTTATAAAAAATTCCACTAAATGTAAGAAATTATTTGTATCTAACTTGGACAAACACACGGACATAGATAAAATGCTACACAGACATACACAGTTCTACTTAATGAAAATTTTAAGCTTACTTATAAAACACAAACACAATACATTACAACAATTAAAACAACAGAAGGATCAAGCAACAAATAGACTCAAAGAACAACTGAGTGAGAGAGATTTCACAGAATTAATGGAAAGGGAGGTATATGTCGCAAACAAAACAACAACAACACTAAAGAAGAGTCAAGAGCAGAAATATGAGAAACTTCTTGCGAAGCGAAATGAAATTTTCATGACCAACAATAAACATGAGGACTGGTTTGTAAACACAACGAAATTAGAATTCCCGCGAGAGATAAGAGCGTTGCTAGCAAAAGGGCCGAAATTCGGACTACCTGTGGACAACAAAAGTTTTCCGCTTTTCCAATACATAGCAGACGGAGAGGATTTGGTGCAAACCATAAAAAACAAAGCTCAACAAGAGGAGGCTCGTACTAAATTCTCAATGTTAATAAAAAATCACGCAACAACAAACAAAACAAGTGCAATAGACAGTGCAATTATGGATACAGTGGGACAAACCAAACAATTTTTGAAGGAAAACAGCAATATAAGGATTTTAACATCGGACAAAGGGAATAAAACTGTGGCAATGGAGATTAATGAATACAACAAGAAAATGGAAGATATTTTAAATGACCTAACTACATATAGAATTCAGAGACAGGACCCAACATCACGTTTACAAAACAAAAACAACTGCTTAGTAGACAGACTTTTCAAACTAGGAATAATTACCCAGATGGAGAAGAAGACACTCACCACAACCACAGCACTGCCACCCAGAATCTATGGACTCCCGAAGATCCATAAAGAGGGAATCCCACTAAGGCCTATTTGCTCGGCGGTTGGATCGCCATCTCACGGTTTGTGCAAATATATGGCAGAAATCCTGAAAAATGTAACTGCTAACTCGACGTATAATATAAAAAATACAATAGACTTCAAAGAAAGGGTGAATAATACCTATATATGTGACGACGAACAACTCATTTCCTTTGACGTGGTATCGCTCTTTCCGAGCATACCGATACAGTTGGCACTTGATACAATACAAGAAAAATGGACAATAATCAAAGAATTTACACAGATACCAAAACAGCTGTTTATGGAGATAATAAAATTCTGCATTCAGGAAAGCAGATACTTCAAGTTCAATGAGAAGATATATACGCAATTGAAAGGAATGCCAATGGGAGCACCTACATCCCCAATAATAGCGGATATAGTTATGGAAAAATTATTAGAGAACACTATGGAAAAATTACGATGCAAACCAAGATTACTGACGAAATACGTTGACGACTTATTCGCGATAGTAGACCAAAATGAAGTACAAAACACACTTGACACTTTAAACGATTTTGACAAGAATATACAATTTACTGTAGAACTAGAAAACAATGGAAAATTACCATACTTAGACTCCATAATAAACAGACGAGGAAATCAATTAAAATTAAAGTGGTATATGAAGCCTACAGCATCAGGACGAATTATAAATTTTAATTCAAAACACCCGAAATCTATGATTGTAAATACAGCAATGGGCTGTATACGGAGGATGTTGCAGACCTCGGATGAAATATACCACAACGAAGTTAAGAAAGATATATTTACAATATTAAGAAACAATGATTTTCCGAAACACACTATAAATAATTTATTAAGAAGAACCAAAATTTCAAATAACTTTAAAAATCCCGAAAAAACACACATATTTAAATCGGTGTCGTACGTACCACATCTGTCAGAGCGACTAGCAAAATCGGAATGCTACAATAAAGAAAATATAAAAATAGCACATAAGCCAGCCAATACACTACGAAACTTTTTCAATAGAACCAAGTCGAAAATAGAAAATATGGATAAAAACAATATTGTATACCAAATTCCCTGTAATGGCAATAATGACGAGACGTGCAATAGGTTATATGTAGGAACAACAAAGTCAAAACTTAAAACAAGACTATCACAACATAAATCTGACTTAAAACAATGCAATCAAGTAAACAATCAAAAAACAGCATTAATGACACACTGTGCAGCTAGCGGACACACACCAAACTTCGAAAAAACAAAAATTCTGCAACAAGAACAACACTACAATAAACGCTTCACATTGGAAATGCTTCATATCATTAACGTACCAACAAACATACGACTCAACTTTAAGAGTGACACGGACAATTGCGCACATATATACAAACATTTACTTACCGAAAGACAGTATCGTACTCCACGTCGCGCAGAGCAGACGTGTTAATAAACGTATGTACATATATACATATTTATGTTTATGCTTAATGTTAAAAAATTTTTGTTAATTGTTGATGTTTATGTTTTTATTAGTGTTTTGTAACCCTGAGGACGATTGCCGTAGAGCAATCGAAATATATTGGTTTTGTCAAAAGAACTACCGTGTTTTATTTAAACAAACACAGACCTCGAGCCAGCAAAATTTACCAAAATAAGGAAAAAGGTCGCCAAAAAATCACAATGTAAATTTTTGTTAAAAAAAAGACTTGAACTAATGGGTTAATTGCAAAGTAATAGGCTTGTAACAATTTATTTAAAAAAAACTGCAAATATAAGCGTTTTAAGGAAAAAAAAATAAGTGTGACGCTCAAGACATTTTGTGACGATCAAGAGATTTTGTTGCACGTAAACAAGAAACAATGCCAAATTTAAAGTGTAACGAAAAAAAGTTAATTTTTTACAAAAAGTAAATAAAAGAAAACAAAAATTCTTCAAAAAACAAAAATTTTCATACAAAACTAAACATGTACATATTCTTTGATGTCTTTAACAAAATTTTAAAAAAGGAAGTAATTCTTGAAGAAACTTATACACATACGCGCTTTTTCGAGCTTTATTTTCTCTCGATATTTCCGTGCTCTTTCAGCCGCCGTTAATTTTGTTGTTTTACTCTTGAAAATTAAAAAATAAAATCAAAATTAAGCATTTTAAGCTATGAAGCAATTTGTATGAAAAGTGATGCTCATGAAATGCTTGCCTATTTTGGTTTTTTCCGTAGGCAATTTATTTCCCAAATTCACAAATTAAAAAAAAATGAGTTGAGACCATGTAAACAATGATTGTCAACTTTAATTTTTTACATTTAACATATTCACTTTTAAAAAAATTAGCGTGACGCTCAAGAAATTTTATCGCGCCCTCACCATGGTGTTCACAAAAACTACGCAAATCCACACTTTTTTAATAGTTTTTTTTTTTCGCTTTTTCACTATTGTAATAATTAAAGTTTGTACTTTTCTTACGTTATTTACTTGTATTTAAATGAAAATTGAAAACTGCTGATATTTCTTGATTTATAAAAAAGTGACGCTCAATGCAAATTGTGGGGACAACTTTTCTTTTCAACGCCAAATTTGCACTAATTAATTTTTGACAACTATATCAAATGAAAACAAAAGAAAGAAACCCAATAATTCGAAAACTGTTATTAAATGTTGCCCAGTAACTTTTTTCTTGATTTTATTTTAATTTGTTTACTAAAAATCCTAACGGGGGACACATGCTTTTGTATGAAAGGAGTCAGAGGGAGAAAGAAAACACCATTCTGAATAAACAAAAAAACAAACATACAAATTTGAGAATTATGTTTTTTTGTTACATATTCCTCGGTGATCACTCTCCCATTTTTTTTTTTTTTTTAAATTTGTTTTTTACCTAAAATAGTAGTGTAAAGTGCAGGGACACAAAAATTGCGTTTTTTTTGAAATTGACCCATATGTTAGCACAATATCCGTACCAGCACATGATGTTGACAACATATCGACACATAGGCAATATTTTTCCCACCATTCTGTCGGCAACATGATCCCGATTGCATGAACACCTGCAGACGGCAAATACGCTAACCATCAACAACACCAATCGTGGGAAGCGCGTCATCAGCAGTTTTGGCAGCTTAGCGGATTAGGAGATTTAGGTTTAGAGCTAAGCAAAATAATTTTGTTAAGTTAGTTCTAAGTTGAAGAGATAGAAATAAAGAGCTTAAGCTCCAAAAAATATATTTTTTTAACCGTTCGAACCCAATATAATTTAACTGGCGCCCGAGCAGGGACCAGCGCGCGAATGTAGTAAAGTGCCCGAAAATCAACAAGTACGGCCACGCGTTATACCGTTAACATAATTAAAGTGCCCGAAAAACAAAAAATACGGCCAAGTGTTATCGTGTAAAAATAACAAAGCTGCTTCGCAAAGACATCAAGGAAGGACAACAGTGACGCCAAGGGACCGGAGTACGAAAGAAAACGGAGAAACCCAAACGTTCGAAATCCCCTCCGAGGAAGATGCCACGCTGGTTTTTAATGTAAGGATTAGTATTAAGGAATTTTTGAGAAAGTAAAGGATATTGTGTATTACTGTGAAGTGTTTTTAAAAGCAGATATATCAAGGAAATTACAAAACGAATGAAAAGAGTTATTACAGAAAGAAAAATTGTGGAAGTTTAAGGAAAAATTAGAAAGAAAAAAAATTGTAAAAAGAAAGAAAAATTCAATTAAAGGAAAATTGTGAAAAAGCCAGAAAAGAAAAAATTTTGAATAATTAAGAAAAAAAAAAGCATGAAAGATTAAGAGAAGAAATTGTGAAAAGAAAATCGAGAAAGGAAAAATCTAGGTTGAAAAGAAGATTGCTAAAAATAAATCAAAAAGAAAAGAAGGAAAATTTAAAGGAAGATTGTGAAATATTTGTTGAAACAAAAGGAAAATCGTGAAAGGTTAAAATCGTGAAAAGTCAGAAGAAATATTGAGAAGCTACCAATAAAAATAAAAAAAAGGAAAGGTTTTCGTGATCTAAGTAACAGAACAAGAGTAAGTAATTTCCAATTTATACATTAACAGAGAAGAGATGGCAACCACTTCTGCAGAAGAATTGGTGGAGCGGATAAACCAGATGCGACTCGATTACGCAGGTGAACCCGATCCCTCAGAAAATTCAAATCCCCCTGCTCCTAACCCTACTATTGGCCCCACAACTTTAGAGTCCGTGGTCCGAGAGGTGCTTACGCGAATGAACGCACCAAACGTCAGGGATGTAAGGGAAATCGAGTATAACATTTCGTTAAATAGAGCCAACATGAATGAGCTCGACAGAATACCAGATATGGTAAAATGCCTACGAGAATTTTCCGGTAAACCCGGAGAATTCAGTTCATGGCCCAAAAGCGTGGACAGAATCCTTAAGGCATACGAAGCCCTAAAGGATACGCCAAAATACTTTTCAATCCTCCATACCATAAGACACAAAATAGTCGGCGATGCCGACACTGCTCTTGAGTCATATAGTACCCCACTTGAGTGGAACCAAATACGCAAGTGCCTAATGATGCACTACAGCGACAAGGGAGACATCGGTACCCTTGAGTACCAGATGACGACGTTGGCCCAACGGCAGGACGATATTTCTACCTTCTACCAGAAGGTCTACCAACACCTGCCGCTAATCTTAGACAAGATCGCATGTCTCGACCTTGGCGAGGAAGCCATTAGAACGATGACAAATTCGTATCGTGAAAAAGGTCTCGATACCTTCGTACGCGGGCTTAATGGCGACTTACCTCGTCTCCTCAGCATTCGCGAGCCCACCACATTGCCACAGGCCCTCAACCTGTGCCAAAAACTAGACAATATGTCTTTTCGCATGAATCATGCCCACACTGTGAATAGATCACTAAATCAACCACCTACACGACCCCCCCGATATAACACGAACAATAATAAACCCTTTTACCATGAAATAACCAACATGAATAATAACAGACCCTTTTACCCCGAACTAGCCAACTCGGTACCCCCACCGAGGTATGGCTATAATAATACAAGAAACGGAAACTATAATAATTATAATAACTATCGACCACCCAATACGAACCCCAGAGGGCAATCAAATCAAGGTAATTTTGGAAATCGCCCAAACTTCCAACAAAATACTAACTTTGGGGTGCGTCCCCAACAACAATATAATGCGGGCTTCAACAACCGGCCCAACCTACCACCAAAGCCACCAGTCCCAATGGAGGTAGACCCCTCCCTGCACTCTAGGCAGGTTAACTATCAGAATAGACCTAACACCAATTATAGGGCCCAACCCCAGCCCCAGAAACGCCCACTCTCCTCACAACATACCCGCCCTCCTAACAAAATGCAGCGTAACTTTCACGCAAACGCAGGGCCACTAGGCACAAATGACTACCAGGGAGATACGGACCCGAACCAGATCTACGATACCTATCCCCAAGACGACTATTACGGAACAGCCCAACACGTAGATGGGACTACAGGGGGACAAACCCACTACACTTCCGAAGATCAAAACCAAACGGACCTGAATAATTTTTTAGATTAACGCCGTCCTCGCTCCATTATTACGAATTCAAGACAAAACGCGGGGACACAGTGGATTTCCTGATAGACACAGGATCCAACAAAAATTACGTACAATCGACTAGGATAAGAAACCCATTACCAAACGAACCCTTCAAGGTGGAATCAGTAGCAGGCGCTATTGAGATAACCCACCACACATTCATAGACGTCTTTGGACCGACCGTGGAAAAAATTTAATTCTTTATCCTACCACCCCTAAACTCATTCCACGGAATCATCGGTAACAACACTCTGAGAAAGCTTAAGGCCATAATAGACGCTGAGAAAAGCACGATGACCATATTTCCGGGAATCGTCATCCCCCTAAAACTGCAAGTATCTCAGCAAGTTAACACCGTCAATATAAATACTCCACACCTGTCTGCGAAACAACAACTTAAGATAAAGAACATCATTACGAGGTGCCCCAATTTATTTTCCGACCCCGACGAAAAACTGACCTTCACTACCCTAGTAAAGGGAGAGATACGCACAACTAGCGACACGCCTGTCTACTCCAAGCCCTACCCTTACCCAATGGCACTTAAAGAAGAAATCGAACGGCAAATAGAAGAGCTTCTCGAAAATGGAATAATCAGAAAATCTAAATCCCCATACAACTCACCTGTGTGGATTGTTAACAAAAAACCGGATGCATCCGGCGAACAAAAATATCGCATGGTTATCGATTATCGCAAACTTAACTCAGTGACCATCCCAGACAAATACCCCATTCCCGAAATAAGTGAAGTCCTATCGAACCTCGGAAACAATAGACTATTTACTGTAATAGATTTAAAAAGTGGGTTTCACCAAATACCACTACGCGAATCAGACATAGAAAAAACCGCATTCTCCGTTAATAACGGAAAATATGAATTCCTTCGACTGCCTTTCGGGCTGAAGAATGCCCCGGCAACTTTCCAAAGAGCTTTAGACGATATCCTTAGGCAGCACATAGGAGTTCGATGTTACGTTTACATCGACGACGTAATAATTTTTGGAAAAAACGAAGAAGAACATTTAGAAAATCTGGAACTGGTTTTCAAAACCTTAGAAAGCGCTAATATGAAAGTGCAATTAAACAAATGCGAATTTGCCAAGCAAGAGGTGGAATTCTTGGGGTACGTCGTCAGTTCAGAAGGAATTAAAACCAACCCTAAAAAGGTGGAAGCTGTTGCGAATTTCCCAGTTCAACAAAATCTGAAGGAGCTGAGATCTTTCTTGGGCATGTCAGGTTACTATAGAAGGTTTATTAGAGATTATGCGAAAATCGCTAAGCGCCTAACAGCACTCCTCAGAGGAGATGCTGGCAACGTCTCAAAACTAAACTCCAGAACTCCACCCAAATTTCAAAGAGGAATTTGAACTTACCACAGATGCTTCCGACTTCGCTATAGGAGCAGTTCTGTCACAGGGTAATCGCCCCATAACCTTTATTTCACGGACACTTAACAAAACGGAAGAAAACTACGCAACCAACGAGAAAGAAATGCTTTCTATAAGCTGGTCCCTAAGCACGCTAAGAAGCTATCTGTACGGATCTAAGAAGGTGAGGATAATCACCGACCACCAACCCCTAACATATGCCCTTAGCCATAAAAACGCAAACAGCAAAATGAAACGATGGAAAGCAATACTAGAAGAGTATAACCATGAATTGATATATAAACCGGGAAGATCAAATGTAGTCGCAGACGCCTTATCAAGAACGCCTCCCCAAATAAATCCTCTTACCCCGACAACCTACAGTGACGACGAAACATCTTCATATCAGTTTCAGATAGTGTTTCCAACTGTCCATCGTCATATAATCATAGAGCCACAATACGACGAACAAATTCTCACTACCCACCTCAAACGATACCTTAACTCGTCCGTCATAAACGGAATTAAGACAGATTAAAGGATAATGGGTATGATTCAGAATATATACCCTCTCCACTTCAGTAATTACATGATACGCTATACCCAAAAATTAGTAGACGACATCACTAACGAACAAGACCAGGAAAACACCATTCTGGACACCCATAAACGTGCACACAGAAATGCAGTTGAGAACAAAATGCAAATCCTAGCAAAAAGCTACTTTCCCGGAATGCTTAGTAAAATAAAAAGAATTATAACCAACTGCACTGTCTGCAAAGAGAACAAATACGAACGCCATCCTAACCGACCCAAAATTGGCGAGACGCCATTACCCACATACCCCGGACATACAGTACATATAGACATATTCTTAACGGAAGGAAAAGTAATTATGACTGCCCTGGACAAATTTACTAAATACGCACAAACAAGGAAGCTTCCAAGCAGGGCAACAGTAGATGTTAGAGGTCCTTTAAGAGACCTGATATTTTATTTTGGAGTACCAAAATTAATTGTAATCGACAACGAACCCTCATTAAATTCTCCCTCAATTAAATTTATGATGACGGACGAACTGGGAATAGAAGTTTTCACAACGCCACCCTACACAAGCCAGGCAAACGGCCAAGTGGAAAGATTTCACTCTACACTGGTTAAAATAATGCGTTGTCTCAAAGAGAATGGAGGACACAGAAATTTCGAGGAGCTCCTAGAAAGAGCAGTGTCAGAATACAATCATACTATCCATTCGGTGACGAAAAAAAAGCCAGTAGACCTATTTTTTGGCAGAAATGTCACGTTTACCCCAGGGGACATAGAAAGAAGTAGGCAGAGCAACTTAGAAAAATTGGCACGTAAACAGAGAAAGGACTTGGAATATCATAATAAAAAAAAGCATAACTTAAAATCATACCTACCAGGACAAATAATCTACGTCAAGAAAAACAGAAGGTTAGGGACTAAATTAAGTAAGGCATATACTAAGAAAATAGTTAAGGAGAACCACAATAGCACAGTAGTTACCGAAAGAGGACAAGTTATACACAAAAGCAGGATACGAAACTAACGATCAGGAACATTTCGTTTCAGAATACTCCTAATAAAGGCATGCCTCGCCGAAGTACAGATACTAGACTACTCGAACTCGCAGTTAATTACCATAGAAAAAGGACATGCAAAATTACAGACCGGAACATTCCGAATAATACACGAAATCGACATCGAAAAGTACGCCGAGATCCTCGAACACATTGAAGCAAAAGCAAAGTCGAAAAGCGTATCCAAAAACTCCAATTATCCTTTCATAGCTCACCTTATATCTCAGATAAAAAGCCATATAAGCAATTTAAAAACACACAAGGAACATAAAAGATCATTAAATTTTTTGGGTAGCGCGTGGAAATGGATCGCCGGAAATCCGGACCATGAAGACCACGAAATAGTTTTAAACAAATTAAACAATGTCCTTGAGAATAACAACAACCAGGTCCTCATAAACAGACTTACAATAGGAAAAATTAATGATATTACAAATATAACGAATCTCATTATAAAAGAGTTACAAGATAATAGAAATGAGGAAATAGAGTTGTTTTTAAAGCTAAAGTATAAGTTGGAAATTTTGAAAGAAGAAATCGTGAATATTGTATACGCAATTCATTGGGCAAAAGCCAATATAATTAATTCATACATAATATCAAATGAAGAAATAAGCATTGTGAAACAAATTTTTGACAGAGATAATATCCCTTTTGTTAATCTGGATGAAGCTTTAGAATTTGCAGAGGTTAAACTAGCAACAAATGGAAAAACAATACTCTATCATGAGCCTACCTACTGTGGAAGACCAAATTTGTAAAACAGTTGAGATTAGACCAGTAAAAAAGAACAACAAAATCAATAAGATAAAATTTAGTTCCATCCTCAGTTGTCAAAATCGTACTTTCGGTATTAAGATCAATTGCAAACATTATAACGCATTACAAATATGTTCAAAAAGTAGTTTAATAATAAATCACGCAGAATCGGCAAGCCAATTAAAACATGCTATCAATATAAGTTTTACTACAATAACAATAATAGCTATTATTATGTTCATAGCAAGAACAATGCTACTAAAAAAAGAGATCAAACAACAAAAGCCTATCGAATTAACAGAAGCCGCAATAGAGGGACTTAATCAGATTTTTCAAGAAACCGACACCTCAAACGCGGACGTTTGAATTTTAGGGGGGGAGTTGTTAGCACAATATCCGTACCAGCACATGATGTTGACAACATATCGACACATAGGAAATATTTTTCCCACTATTCTGTCGGCAACATGATCCCGATTGCATGAACACCTGCAGACGGCAAATACGCTAACCATCAACAACACCAATCGTGGGAAGCGCGTCATCAGCAGTTTTGGCAGCTTAGCGGATTAGGAGTAGGGATGTGACTTTGAGACATAAAAATCGATTATTTAATAATCGATTTTTTTTTGTATAGAGATTAATCGATTTGTAAAAAATCGATTTAAAACAAAAAAATCGATTTTCGTTCGTATTTTTAGATTTTTTATACGAAAAATGCCTATTTCATGTATTAGCGAAATATATTATGAAAAATTAATTTAAGTGAAAATCATTTAAGATAATAAGTATTTAAAATTGCATTAAGTCAAGAATTTCATATTTTATTGAATGTTTATCATAAATGTTCAATACTCTGAAATATTGAAGCAGCTGCAGTACTTGGTTTAGCTCGTTTTGGCGTTGAAAATAAGGCCTGATTTTCTTCCGATGAAGATTGAGGCAGTGAATTATTATTTTCCGAGTTGCTGGTATCCTCAATATCAGCTTTATTTGAATTCTGTAGTGATACAATTAAAATTTCAACTTAATTGAAAATTGTAAACATTTATACCAAATGATTTGTGCTACCTCATCAGCTTGCAACAGTGCAAAATGTTTTCTTTCCATATGCTGTTTCAAGTTTGTAGTGTTATTACACGTTTTTAATACTTTTGGACAATATTTACATTGTGCAGTGGCATTATTCTTTTAATTATAAAATGCTTTTTCCAGCAGCTCATTGTCAATTTTTCTAGCTACCTACCAGTCTACTGGAACTGTAAATAATTATTAAATGTACCTATACTAGTCGTGTTCCCTTTTGCAGACCCAGAGCCATATAGATCAAGTTTGCATGCAAACGCAACAACCATAATGATGCCATGTTCACGTACATTGTTGCATTTTGTAATACGTTTTTTCAAAAAATCTCTTTGCAAAAAAATCGTGTTATTTTAATAATCGATTCATTAAAAATCGATTTTTGCTATCAATAAAATCGATTCAAAAAAATCGAAAAAACAAAAAAAATAATCGATTAAATTAAAAATCGATTATTTTTTAACAACCCTAATTAGGAGATTTAGGTTTAGAGCTAAGCAAAATAATTTTGTTAAGTTAGTTCTAAGTTGAAGAGATAGAAATAAAGAGCTTAAGCTCCAAAAAATATATTTTTTTAACCGTTCGAACCCAATATAATTTAACTTATATATGTCTCCACCAATTCTCAAACGGTGTTGCATTAGTACGAAAACAAAAACATACATTTTTTGGCAAGAAATACGAAAAGTGGAATAAATATAGGCTGAAGTCGACTTTATGTTAAGCAGCGCATTATTGACATCCATTTGGCCTTCACATACATTTAATTACACAGTGCTACAAAAAAAACAAATCTAAATACACTTTTGAAGCGACCTAGCCGAGATTGTTCACCTGGTCGAGTTATACACGAAACGCCCTTTAAAAAGCAAACACCCCCAAAATCTGGTTTTAAGGCCAAAAAAATTCATTTAACAACCAATTTTTAACCGATTTCAAAATTCTCAACGGTTTTGGGTAAAGAATTCTTGACACTTTCGAAATACATAAGGTGTTTTATTCATTTGAAAAAGGTATGATATGTTTTTTAAGCCAAAAGTTGAAATTTTTGGAAATTTCCTCAAGTTTTCCGTTTTCGACGTCATTTTTTTGCCACTTATTGACATGAATGAACCTCTTTGGGCATATGTCATCGAGAGGCATTCACTACTTAAATATACATGTTTTTATTTTTTGAGAAGGACTTCGAATTTTCAAGTTATGCAGCCTAATCCAATAAAGGTTGGTTCTAAAATGCATCTGCTGTAAAAAAAAATTATTGTAAAACTTCATGGAATCAAGAAATCCTACGCTCCGCCCCAAATCATATTCATCGCAAGACGCATAGTGATATAGTAATAAAACTGTGATGAAAGTACGTCATATTGGTGAATTTTTCAGGGTTGGTATTCCTCGTAGTACGTCATCTCAAGGACGCATAGTTGTATTTCCATATCAAAAAAAATTTAATCACATAAGTGCCTTTTGCGCATATATTTTATGGAAATCCGATATTTTTAGAAGTTTGCGAGATATTTGCAGTTAAAGTTCACAATTTTCTGTAATTTTCATATGGTTGTTGTAATGGCACATTAGGCTGAGCCAAAAAAGTACCGTGGCACGTTTTTTTTTAAGCGCGGCCGAAGCCCGCCAATGCCGAAAGGTGTTCTGCACATAAATACCATGGATCACACCCCGAATTGGAGATCTGGACTGGGTAAATTTTTAACTTTTATTACTTTTCAATGAAACAAAATATGGCTTTTCCCCCTTCGGATTGTTGTTACGGAGGTCAAGACGCGTCTTTTGATACCTCTCTCGAGATTTTTGGACGTGTATTAACACGTGACGTTCGATGGAAAGTATTACCTTTATTTGATTATGCGGCCGTATTTGTTATTAAAACTTTTAAAAGATTGGCTTTAGGCGTGACTTAAGTTCGTGGGCACCAACGAAATATGTGATTTTTCTGAAATTAACATTTATATATGTACTAAAGGGTTGCATGCGTTAACTCTGCTACGAATAAACCAAATAACTTTCTAGTCCAACGCATAACTCGAGTTATGCGCTGACGCCGATTGCGTTTGTTCGAATACACATACAGGCAATTTATTGTTGGTTGTAGTTTTTCGCTAGGGACCGTTCAAGTACCCCCTCCCGCCATGCTTACGTAAACATTTTACAATTAATGTGTTGTTTTTTTTATATTATAATTATAAATTTTAAAATAACAAAATAGATTTAGGATATACATACATGTATTAGATTAACTGATTCGATTAATCTTACGAGCATAAATAACTTATTTTAAATTTTTGGTAGATATATTGAATTCAAATTAACAGTCTTCAGTCGATGAAACCCGAGTCCATGATTCTAAGTTGTCGATGACATTTTATTGCTGCTCAATATTGTGCAATATCTAGGTCATTCTCATCACACCATTCAACATCATGGTGCTCTAACTTTTGAAAAATGTATATCAGTTCATTAGCACGACGAGCAGCGACTCTTACAGGTCTAACTTTCCTGTCAATGCTCATGTTTACTTTTTTATGGATATTTTCAAAGTGACGATTTAGTGAACGCGGTAATTCGTATACATTATTTGCGCGATTCCCCGAAAATGCGTTTCGTTTTCAAGCAAAAACAATGTGAGGATTGCCATTCGTGTAAAAAAGTATATAACTACTGTTGACGTAATTATCATCCAGACTCCCCCACCCCCATGTCATCGAAAATAAGCAAAACAAAGACCCGCCCGCCCCCCAATAGCGCTTACCTAATACTTGAACGGCCCCCTAGCAGTGAACTCGACTCGTTCGTAACATAAACACAAATAGACCACCCCTTCAACTTCAAGTACATTCGATTACAAGAAGTATTTGCACACATTTTTATGTGCACTCACTGTTCGGATATTTCTTTAAACTGGATTTAGTTAACTAGTATGTATCTTAGGCAATCAAATTATTGTTGTTTTCGGCTAATGCTAGCCTGTATTGTTGATTTGATGTTGATTGATGTCATCTAATTTTTGGAAAAAAAAAACAATTTTTTTTATTTGGCCCAGTCTAATACTCATACTAGCGTAGGAGCTAAAAGTACCCGTTTGGGCGAAAAGTGGATTAGTCCTTTTGTACCCGTTCGGGTATAAATATGTATGTATAAATATATATGTATGTCAAACGAATGTGAGCTGACATTAAACGCATATTCCCTTGCAACTGATCCCTAACGCATCCTAGACTAATCGCATTTTTTGCCAGGTTAGGACGCGCACATACATACATATGTATGTAAGTTAACTTGTAACAAGTTAAGACCACCTACATTGCGTGAAACAGGATCGCCTATTACAAAATAGCCGATCCAACCCCCATAAACTATTCCTCAATAATCACCCATAAATTGCTCATAGTAATTGCCCATAAATTCTTCTTAATAATTGCTTACAACAAACTAAAATCATTCTAAAGAATTCTACCCGAAATATGATCACTCATAATTCGGTCAACTCAAATAAATTCCCAAGGATTGCATTTCTTCAACATGATCACCTACCTACAATGCAATGTATTTATGCAAAGTCAAAACATTTTTCTGTAAGAAACAACTAAAAAGCAATTAATTTCGTGAGTCGCCTGAAATATGACTACTCATCATAATCCAGCCGCCTTAGCATATCCACTTCAAAGCGGCACTCAGCTACGCTAAACGGTGACATAGCACAAACATTCACACAGTGCTTGCGCAATATTAAAATGCTGAGCTAACAATAACAGAAATGGGTCATATGGGAAAATGCAACTTAAATAAACAAACTATTTCCCAATTTGACTGTTACTCACCAATACAGTCAATTACTTTCGAATATGGTGAAATGCTTTCACAAGAAATACACACACAGAAATTAGGTCACCCGCAGTTGCAGCGCAGGCATATTTCTAGTATAAATAAGAAAATTCTTGTAAATAAGTTAAGTCTATTTTTGATCTTCAATAAAGAAAGTGCTCCTGAGCGAGAGCACTAACACACAAAACATTCGTTTTGTTAACTTGTATGTATGTGTATGTACACATCTGCGTTGCTTTGTTTTCGACTAAAGAACAACTTGCATACATATATACGATTTATGTACAGATTTTCTTGCGTAACTAAAAACTATGAGTTAACTGAGTTCACTAGTGCAACTTCATTTACTCGCACCACCTTTTTCTTGAACAGTGTTTACTCACAGCAAACGAGTTTGTGGCGTACTTGTGCGAGTATTTTTAGTTAAGCGCACCAGTTAGAACAACAACTAACAATATTTGCTTCATATTTTATCCGAACATGCGAGTACATATTTTTGTTGTTTGTGTGAGTTGAGGTTCAAATTTTGTATGAGTTATCAAAAGTTAACTTTTTTAGGACTTATGCAGCTCTTTAATATGTACGTTCTCTGACTCACTTCTGACAAATTGCCTTCTTACTTTTCAGAGATTTAGACAGAGATAAATGCACAAGTCAAAGATTAAATGCGGTTGCCAGGAATACTTTTCACTCATTTACCAAGTCGTTAGACTCCAAACATATGTACTTTCAATTTATAAACCTATTAAAAGCTAAAATTACATAGAAATCGGCATACATATTTCGAGGTAAAATGTTCCAACACTTTTGGAAAATGTGATTTTAAAACGTGAAATCTTTGCAAATCGTGGCATTACGATCAGAGATCTCGCAAATAATAGTTTAATTGTTTTTTAAACAACCTTTGCCATATTATGCGTCAAATATGTTTAAAAGTTTATTTCTAGTAAATCTGTGTGCAAATGAGACACATCATTCAACGTAACTACCAACATAAATATATTTGTGCAACATTTTGAAATAAAAGTAAAGCGTTATGATTTTTAGCCTTTAAATGAAAAATATCGTAATGCATTTTTAGCAATTTCTCCTCATTCAATTTGCAACACAACACCCTAAAATGCTCAAAAAGAGTTGACTGAAACCCCAAGTACACGAAAAAGGTGAATATAACCGAGGATCTTACCACAGTTTTACTACTGTGTTATACTGTGGCAAGAAGGTTGCGCAAACACTAAACAACTGAACGGGAAACATTCTCTCTCTACCCATATATATAATACTATTATATATATGTCTCCACCAATTCTCAAACGGTGTTGCATTTGTACGAAAACAAAAACATACATTTTTTGGCAAGAAATACGAAAAGTGGAATAAATATAGGCTGAAGTCGACTTTATTTTAAGCAGCGCATTATTGACATCCATTTGGCCTTCACATACATTTAATTACACAGTGCTACAAAAAAAAACAAATCTAAATACACATTTGAAGCGACCTAGCCGAGATTGTTCACCTGGTCGAGTTATACACGAAACGCCCTTTAAAAAGCAAACACCCCCAAAATCTGGTTTTAAGGCCAAAAAACCGATTTTCACTTTCTTCTTAAAAAAAAATTCATTAAAAAACCTATTTTTAACCGATTTCAAAATTCTCAACGGTTTTGGGTAAAGAATTCTTGACACTTTCGAAATACATATGGTGTTTTATTCATTTGAAAAAGGTATGATACGTTTTTTAAGCCAAAAGTTGAAATTTTTGGAAATTTCCTCAAGTTTTCCGTTTTCGACGTCATTTTTTTGCCACTTATTGACATGAATGAACCACTTTGGGCATATATCATCGAGAGGCATTCACTACTTAAATATACACGTTTTTATTTTTTGAGAAGGACTTCAAATTTTCAAGTTATGCAGCCTAATCCAATAAAGGTTGGTTCTAAAATGCATCTGCTGTAAAAAAAATTATTGTAAAACTTCATGGAATCAAGAAATTATGAATCAAACCATCGCACTGTGGTTTCAAGTACCTTTTTAAAGCGAATTTAATCAAAAATTTACAGGTGTCATATTAATTTTTTTGTAAACTAAACTAATAGTCGAAAGTATATACAATTTAAAAGACCAAAAGTTTTATGCAATAAGTGCTGTTGTATGATTAAAAGTCGTGCTCAAAAAGTGTGCACCCGTAAAATAGTCGGTGGAGTATTTTATATAAATCTTGCAATCGTTCGTAAATCCGCGCGTTTTTCTTGAATAACTGTATTTGTTTTTTTTTTTGCACCTCATGGACAAATCATCAAAAGGTAAGTTTTATAAGTTTTTAACCAATGGAAAAAATAATGCATTTGAAAAACTGATCAACTAAAAAAAAAAATTCGAAAATTTGTAAGGTTATAAAAAATTGCATACATTTGCATGTGTTGGGAATATTATAAAAAAATAGCTTTACCTTTTAGCAATACTTATTAACATAAATGGAAACTTTCTTCGACTTTCTGCAACTTTGAAAATTTTGTTTAGGGTGTCCTCAGGCAATTACCCATAAGGAACTGTTTGATGAGTGGCTTAAGTTTAAAGATTTAACTAGGAAAAACTGCTCCAGTGCCATTAAATGTGTTCTTTTGGAAAAGTATAATATAAATCTAGATAAAATTTAAAACATATTAGACAATTTTATTAAAAGTGTGGAAATACGGTGGAAAAGTGTAAAAACAAGTTTATCGCGTTTTCTAAAAACTTATAATGATTGGTTACTGTCTGAAATTGTATTTCCTATATAAAGCGTGGAATTTCAGCCTGTGCCTTCAAAGCGTGGAAGACCTACGAAGAAGTTTAGTGAAAGTGGAACTAGGGCGAAGCAAAAAAAAGCAAGTGCTCGCCTCAGCCTGGCCCATTCAAGAACTTTCTTCCGCTTTGCAGGCTAGTTTACGAAAAAACTGAAAACGAAATGCTGCTGCAATTGTTGAAAAAGTTACTACAAAAAAATATGGTCAGAATCCAAAAGTTAGCTCTTTTGTTTTGTATGAAAATAAAAAAAAATTAAAAAAAAAAATGTTAAATAATAAAATAAATTGTCTAGCAACAGGTATAGAAAGATATGCAGACAAGCTTTTAATAGTGCTAAAGCCTCTGGGCATTTTCAACATTTTCTCTATGGTTGACGGTTTTTTTGTATGTATATCCGTAACTTAACTTTATGTTATGCCGGCTCGAGGTCAATTTGATTCCTTTTCATTTTTTAAAACCGATATATTGGGTTGATGGAGATGAAGCTAAATCTGCTGGAATTTTTTTAAGCTGTTTGGGTTAATTATGAACTTATTTTTTTTCTCTCGGTTTTTAAACCCTATTTTCCAATTTTACAGGAACAACAAGTTGCTAGTCTGTTCACTCGCTCTTTTCAAATTCTTTTATATATTTTTTCTTATTATTATTTACATAGCTTTCCAAGTAAAATTTAAACAGATTTTTTTTCTTTTTTACTAATACTAAAAAATATAGCTCCTTCCGGCTCTGCTTCCTGACTCCTTTTTTTTATATGATTGGGTTAGTTATGAACCTATTTTTTTTCTCTCGGTTGTTAAGCCCTACTCCAATTTTATACCTTTTGCCACTGTTTTTCTTTCTCAACTACAGGAACAACAAGTTGCTAATCTGTTCACTTGCTCACTTCAAACTCTTTTATATATATTTTCTTATTTGTGGCATCCTTAGTAAATACTCCGTAAGATGTTATGTAATACTATATGCAACACTGCAGTAAGATTGATTTATTATAAACTTTAATAAGGTGGCATCTCTAGTATTGTGGAAGTAGGAGAATGGAACATTGCAAGAGTGAGGAAAAGGAATAACGAATAAAGAGTTTAGTTTGACTTGGACCAGAGAAGTGAGCGTTGTTACATCTCAGAAGTGATCGAGCACGCCTAATTCAATAATTAATTTTCTTCCAATATATGAAAAAATATAATAATGGAGAATTCGTTGAAGAAGCAGCAATTAGTGGAAGTTCTGGCAGCCGCCGATATAGATGTGGACAAAACATTAACCGTGGCAGATTTGCGAAGGGTATTGGCAAAAAATCGCAAAAAAGCAGAGGAATTTGCACGCCATTTGCTTTTGGATTCCGTTGATTCGCAGGAAAACCGATGTGACGCAGCTAACGATGACGAAATAGATGACAGCGCAGCGACTGAAAACGCTACCGCATGTATTAGCGCCGCTCCCGCTACTGCCGTTGAAGTTGATTTCGCTGTTTCAAAAAAAAGTAGTACATGCACAGACGGAGTAGCCGAAGTTTTAAATCAAACCGACGAAAACATAAACGCCGATGCCGATGAAAATACAGTGGTGGCGAATACTAATGAGACATTGCATTTGGATAAAGCTTTACGTAAGCAATACGAAATTTTAAAATTAAAGCAAGAAATTCGAGAGATGGAAAATAGCGAGATGCATGCGCGCGTACCAACCCGCCGCATTTTATTTCAAGATATTGAGCATGCAATAGTAAAATTTGATGGCGACAATCGCATGTACAGTGCAGCGGACTTCATACGTCATCTTGAGCAAATTTTTACGCAGGGTAAAGCAGACGAACTTTTTAAGTTTTTGGCTTTAAGAAATTCGTTGAAAGGCACAGCCCGTTTGCTTTTAACTAAAGGCCCAGTAACTTACGATGAATTAAAAACCAATTTGTTAAAAGAATTTGGTCATTCAGTGTCTCGCCAAGAAGTATACCAAGCTTTGCAAAATCGTAAAAAGAAAAGCGACGAAACTGTCCGCCGATACATTTTAGAAATGGAAGCTATTGCACGTAGTAGCGATGTTACACAATATGAACTAGTTGCGTTTATTTTGCATGGTTTGGAAGGTCGGTCAGCAGATTATCAACTATTTTGTAATGCCAAAAGTGTTGCGGATTTAAAGGATGCTGCTAACATGGCGGAGCATCGTAGCGCCGTGCGTAAACAATGGGCGGGTGGCCAAATATATCAAAAATCAGTGGCACAGACTGATAATGCAGTTGAAAAGAATCGTTGCTACAATTGCTCCAAATTTGGTCACTTAAAATTTGATTGCCCATATGAAGAACGTCCGAAAGCAGTTTGCTTCAACTGTTGGAAGCACGGTCATGATCATAAGGCATGTACAAACCCAAAGTATATGCAGCGTTTGAAACAAGTTGCAGCTACTATAACCAGAGGTTTCGATGGAAATTCAGCGAGTGTCATAAATTTTATTGATGAGGTAAGTGTTACGTTTCTGAATTGTAAAGGCATATGTACAAAAACAACGAATCTTTTATCCCTTTTTGACACAGGAAGCCCAATAAATTTGATTCAGAAATCAGAAGCGCCATTTAATACAAAAAATTAATTATTTGATACGACATACTGCGGTTTAGGTAATGCGCAAATACAAGCATATGGCACTGTTAATTGCAACATTAAATATAAGAATCATCAAAATAATGCGATTTTTTTGTAGTACCAAATAATGTGCTCCCGGTTCCTATACTTTTGGGCCGGGAATGCCTAAAAAAACTTAACATAGTACTTTGTAAAATTAAAACTTTGAATACAAATAATAATAAAAGTAATGAAGACTCGTCTTTTTGTACATATCAGCCTCTGTCGACGACCACACGAGATAAGCCAGTTGATAAAAATCACGTTGAATTTGGTGGAACCAAAAGGGATGCTTATGAAGTTTTACATAGTTTTACTTTACCATTAGAAGATGAAGTTTGTGCAATTATGAATATTGATATTGACAATAAAGAAGATTCACTTGATATAAATTTGCAGTTAGGTAATGATGTAGTGACACAAATACGAGATATAATATTAAAGAACTATGTTGAGAAAAAAGGTGATATTGAACCTCTTGATTATAGCATGACTATAAATTTAACAAATGAAGTGCCCTTTCATTTCGCTCCAAGACGCTTAGCTATAGAAGAACGGGTGGGTCTGCGTAAAATCATAGACGAACTATTAAAAGAAGGTATTATAAGAGCAAGTGATTCTCCATATGCATCGCCGATAGTTATGATTAAAAAAAAAATGGAGATTTTCGAAAATGTGTTGACTATCGCACATTAAATAAATACACCTTGAAGGATAATTTCCCAATTCCTTTAATTGAAGATTGTTTGGAGTACTTTGCAGGAAACAAGTTTTATTCTTCTTTAGACCTTCGTAACGGGTTCTTTCATATTAGCATGAGTGAGAATTCGAGAAAATATACATCCTTTGTTACACCTGACGGGCAATACGAATACAATAAAATGCCTTTTGGCTTAAAAAATGGGCCTGCAGTTTTCCAACGTTACATACGTCGCTCTTTACAAGACCTCATAGATTCAAAGAAAATTGTGGTATACTTAGATGATATATCTATTGCATCGATTGATTTACAATCGCACTTAGAAGTCCTGATAGAAGTTCTCACACGTCTGGCCAAGCGCGGATTAGAATTAAATATGAGCAAATGTAGGTTTGCGTACCGAGCAATAAATTATTTAGGATACTCTATTAGTGAAAAGGGCATTGAACCAACCCAGGATCATATTTTGTCGATAAAAACGTACCCAATGCCGAGGAACATAAAGGAGGTTAAAGCTTGTTTGGGATTATTTTCTTATTTTCGCAAATTCATTCCAAACTATGCTAAAATCGCTCATCCATTACAAAATTTACTTCGAAGCGGAGTTAATTTTGCCATTACCAACTTATGTGTCAAGGCTTTCGACGAGCTTAAATCTAAGCTGGTGTCGGAACCGATTTTAGAAATTTATAGCCCTGATAAAGAGACCGAGCTGCATACAGACGCTAGTAAAGTAGGATTTGGCGCTGTGCTTCTACAGCGGCATGATGATGGCAAGTTTCATCCAGTATTTTATTTTTCCAAAGCAACGCAGCCACAAGAATCACGATTACATAGTTTTGAGCTAGAGACGCTAGCAATAATACATGCTTTACGAAGGTTTGATTGCTACTTAAGAGGGGTGGCATTTAAGATTGTTACAGATTGTAACGCAGTTACAATGACATTAAATAGGAAAACCATATGTCCAAAAATAGCCCGTTGGGCTCTCGAGCTACAAAATTACGATTATGAAATACAGCATAGAAATGGGGTAATAATGGGGCATGTAGATGCTTTAAGAAGATGCTATCATTCAGACTCAGTAGGGAAGCATGAAGAATTATCAAATAACGAGAAGCGGTCAGAGCTAAAAGAGACTGCGTGTTTGACTACGAGGAGCAAGAAAACCTATTCGTGTGACACAGTGATGCCTACGAATGAAACCACTACATATGACCTTAGCAATAGCATAGAGGAGGAATTTATTGATATGCCAAGGAATACCAAAGTACAAGTGATTTCGCCAGCAGAAATTAATGAACTAGATTTTAATATACGGGCAGCTCAAAATAGGGATAAAGATATTTTACAACTACGGTTACGTTTAGAAAGGGAAAGCGTAACTAATTATACGCTTAAAGATGGAATTGTTTTTCGGCAAAGCGAAGCTGGGGGTTTTCAGTTATATGTTCTATTGGAAATGGAATATAACGTATTGCTTCTTATTCATGAAAAAATTGGTCTCTTAGGAATAGACAAAGCATATGATGAAATTCGAAATTTTTATTGGTTCGCTGGAATGAAAGGAAAAGTTGTTAAATATATAAGTAACTGTATAAGATGTATTATGTGTTGTTCGCCTATTAGAATTCGTGAACAAAATCTCCATAGTATACCGAAAGAGCCATTACCGTTTCACACTTTACACGTAGATCATTTTGGTCCTTTACCTTCTATAGATTCGCAGCGTAAACATGTATTCGTAATCATAGATGCTTTTACCAAATTTGTGAAACTATTTGCTGTTAAATCAACCAGTACAAAAGAGGTAATATTATGTTTAGATAAGTATTTTAGGAATTATAGTAGACCTAAACGAATAATCAGCGATCGCGGATCCTGTTTTACTTCTCTTGAGTTTAGCACGTATCTTTTGGAAATGAATATCGAGCATGTAAAAATTGCTGTCGCTTCAGCTCAAGCCAACGGTCAAGTTGAGAGGGTGAATAGCACTCTAAAAAGAACACTTTCCAAATTAAGTAACCCCTTAAATCATGCGGATTGGAGCAAAATGTTAAACAATGTGGAATATTCAATAAATAACAATAAGCACAGTTCTACAAAATACACACCATCTCAATTGTTGTTTGGAACCAACCAACGCGGCTCTTTTATAGATTATCTTAGTGAATATGTCGAAAATAAGCAAAACTTAACCAGTTGTAATACTCATGAAATTAGATCACACGCTGCAAGTGAAATTAAAAAGTCGCAAGAAAGAAATTTAAAATACTTTTGGCAGAAAAGTAAACCTGCGAAAAAATATAACAAGGGAGACTTTGTTGCTATAAAAAATATTGATAGTACGATTGGAACAAACAAAAAACTAATTGAAAATTATAAAGGGCCATACGTAGTACATAAGGTTTTACCAAACGATAGATACGTAATTCGTGATATCGAAAATTGCCAAATAACTCAGCTTCCTTATGATGGCATAATAGAAGTATCTCATATGCCACACCGCTCTGCTGGCAAGAATAGGTTCAACAAAAATGGGCACAAAAACTGTGAATGAGGTCTTGTCTGGGACCATCCTAGATGTCGAACTACGTTTTCAGTAAAATCGGGACTGCTCGTTTTCGCGAAATATCCCACTTTAACCCTTTAGGACCTTCAAAAATATACATTTGACCAAAAAATCTTCTCAAAAATAGTTTTTGTATGTTTGTTGGTGTAGGTGGTTTCTATTACTCAAATAAATTGACAAAAGTCACACATTTAAAAAAAATTGCAAAACTACTATTAAATAAAACTAATTATTCGTTTTTAGGGAACTAGTTACAGCACCCTGTTTTTGTAATGCAAAAAAAAAAAAACAAAAATACTCCTTATGATTTTTTTTAAGCGGATCACGAATCCGTGGTCCAAAAATTTCCATCATGTCCCGTTTCTGAGAAAAAATGTTTTTAGACCCCAAAATTAGTACAAAATGAACAAGCCCCCTGTGCTCTGGGTGCTCTTATTTGATTTGAATATCAGATCATATATAAACCAAGGTTTATGAAACATTATCTAAGATAAGAAAACATTGTGGTATGTCGCAATTATTTTATACAGATTTTCAAAGTGGGCCGAAATTACAAAATCATGTTTTTGGTACATTTTTGAAAAATTATATACATAAATTTACCCCGATCTGGCACCAATTTTTACATACCAGAAAATATTGCATGGTTTCTAGTCTGTCAATGGTAAGAAAATCTTTTTATTACCACTTACCATGAAAATAATATCTTCATTTATTACCACCTCTTTTCCGTTACTTTTATACAAAATTTCTATGTAATATTTTCAGTATCAGCATACATTTTGTATAGAAATTGATGAATGCAAAAATAAATATTTTACGGAAGCGAGGTGGTAATAAATGAAGATATTATTTTTATGGTAAGTGGCAATAAAAAGATTTTCTTATCATTGACAGACTAGAAACCATGCAATATTTTCTGGTATGTAAAAAATTGGTGCCAGATCGGGGTAAATTTATATAATTTTTCAAAAATGTACCAAAAACATGATTTTGTAATTTCGGCCAACTTTGAAAATCTGTATAAAATAATTGGGACATACCACAATGTTTTCTTATCTTAGATAATGTTTCATAAACCTTGGTTTATATATGATCTGATATTCAAATCAAATAAGAGCACCCAGAGCACAGGGGGCTTGTTCAAATTGTACTAATTTTGGGGTCTAAAAACATTTTTTCTCAGAAACGGGACATGATGGAAATTTTTGGATCACGGATTCGTGTTCCGCTTAAAAAAAATCGTAAGGAGTATTTTTGTTTTTTTTTTTTTGCATTACAAAAACAGGGTGCTGTAACTAGTGCCCTAAAAACGAATAATTAATTTTATTTAATAGTAGTTTTGCAATTTTTTTTAAATGTGTGACTTTTGTCAATTTATTTGAGTAATAGAAACCACCTACACGAACAAACATATAAAAACTATTTTTGAGAAGATTTTTTGGTCAAATGTATATTTTTGAAGGTCATAAAGCGTTAAAGTGGTATATTTCGTGAAAACGAGCAGTCCCGATTTTACTGAAAACGTAGTTCGACATCTAGGATGGCCCCAGACAAGACCTCATTCACAGTTTTTGTGCCCATTTTTGTTGAACCTATTCTTGCCAGCAGAGCGGTGTGATGCGGAAGTGGCTTATCCCGTAAAGGTCGTCAATGTGAACGTAACACTACAATGATTGAGGGCAATCATATGGTCAGAATGACCGAAAGCAGTGAATTTATTAATGTTAATGTTATTTAAATAGTTTAGTAATTCGTATTTGCTAAATTTGTCAGAACATACACTCGCATGTTAAGTAGGTTCTACCATTTATATATTTAAAAGGACAAAATGTGGGATGTATGTGTATTTACTACTTCATTACTAAAATTTTTCTTATCAGAATGGCCGAGTTGTGGCATCCTTAGTAAATACTCCGTAAGATGTTATGTAATACTATATGCAACACTTCAGTAAGATTGATTTATTATAAACTTTAATAAGGTGGCATCTCTAGTATTGTGGAAGTAGGAGAATGGAACATTGTAAAGGCTGGTTTTCATTAGGTCAAAATATGACATCAAATGGTGGCATACTAATGAAAACGGCTGGCATATGGAGTCAATTGCGTTTGCAGTCAGTTTTGACGACTCTTTGTCATATAAAATGACATGCATGTGAAAACTGTCAAATTCCAGTATGACAGCGCAGTTTGCAACGATTGACACGATTGCCAACATGTTGGCAAATCTATTTCATTTGACTCAATTCGTTTGTGGAGTCGGGTTCGCACCCCAAATTTTGTGAAAAAATTTTTTTTTTCCTTTTTTATATTATTTTTTATATTTTTTCCATTTTATATTATTGTTTTCTTTTTTAATTCTGTAATATTACCATTTTGTGGTCGGCTACGTTATATTCATATCTCAAATTTGTATGTTTTTGTGTCGGGGACAAAACAAAAAAGTGAAAATATATAAAAAAAATAATACTTGCAATTAAAAAACAAATAAAAGTTAAAAAAACAGTTAAAAAAAATTTACCAAAAGTTGGGGTGGGAACTCGCTTCCCTACAATTGATAGTGGAGTAGATTGTCAAACAACTGACTGGGCAATTGTAGTGAAAACGGGATGTCAATCGCTTGACACCACAATTTGACGTCAGTCTTTAACGCGCTCTGCTTTATCGACTTCATGTCAGTTTTTAAGTCGTAATGAAAACACATTTGACACCATATCGCCATAGTGTCAGTTAAGTCAGTTTTTGTGGTCAGTCATTTTGACCTAATGAAAACCAGCCTTAAGAGTGAGGAAAAGGAATAACGAATAAAGAGTTTAGTTTGACTTGGACCAGAGAAGTGAGCGTTGTTACATATTATAATTTACATAGCTTTCCAAGTAAAATTTAAGTAGATTTTTTTTCTTTTTTACCAATACTAAAAAATATAACTCCTTCCGGCTCTGATACCTGACTCCAATTTCCGCTCTTTTTCTGCTATTTTGCCCTTCTTATTCTCAGTCCATCACAATTTTTAAATTATTTTCGTCAATGTCAAAAGGTGCTCCTTTATCTTATCCATGAAAATTTATCCAGTTTATTTCAAGCAAGTTTTTATTTGTATTAAATCTTTAATTTTTCCTTTTCGTTATACTTTGGAAAATAACAATTTTCTAACAGCTTATTCTTATACATTTATTTAGGATGAAGTTTTATTTTTATAGAAATGTTTTTTTTTTTTTTTTGTTTTTCGAAAATTGTTTATGTAGGTAGAGAAACCGTTACGCACTGCAGTTTCACATTCACTGAGGCTTTTCCTTTCCTATTATTCTATTCCGCTTTCTGGACATATTGTTTGGGTTTTAAGTTTCGTCAGTGACTGCTCGATGGGTATTTCGATCCCTATATCCTAAGCCTTGATTTTCTCGATGTCACGAAATTTGCTTAAAAAAATTGTTTTCAAACTCAAAAAATTTATGAAAAAATTTTTTCGAACTATTTTTCCATAGGGTTTTTTTTATCTTTTAGTCCCTAAATTAACTTCGTTGTAACAATGCCTTTTGCAGTTCGATAATCTATATATTTCTTTCCTTCGGGACGGGATTTGGTAACACCGCTCCATCGAGTTCTGCTGTTACCCTAACATATGTTACTGTTAACATATTTACATATGTTCGAACTCTCTTAATAATTCCCAGCGGCGAAGTGAGTTTGCAATCATCCCACATCATGCATTACGAAACGCTACAAGTAAGCTGCTAGCATACGCTCTTTTGGTTGTTGGTGTGCAACCATTCTAACACCCCGAAAAATTTATACTTCCGATGGCTACCAGAAGTGGACAAAAAAGTAGGGAGATGCCTTGAGTTTTGTTTTTAGTGAAGACCCCATTTTCGCTGGCGAACTTTCAACTTCAAAAGCACTGCAAGAATATGCGACTCGCTACTCGGTATTTAAAAATATCAACTAGCTGCATTAAAAATGTATTGAGACTCAAACTATTGGTCTCAATATCTTTGTTCACAAAACTAAGACGAGCCTCATTAGCGCCCAGCTGAGCCTATCTATAGAGTATCTTCGCTCAAGCGCCCCCCACACATCATCTCCCTACTGAGCTTAATCTGTAGAGTCCTTATTGGCCCATGCGTGCATTTCTGGGCACTACCCTCGTTACTGAGCTTGCATTCAATATACATATGCACGTATAATATTCTGCTTGTAAATTGTTAAAATTATTATGTCAAAAATGTAAAGTTTGTATGCTTTCCACTTTATATACTTGTAATATGTGTGTCTTAACTTTAACTCGTGAGCCGCAACTAGTCTGTAGGAATTATTAAAACTAGTTTCGCCTGTGATCGAAAAATCGACCAATAAAATCTTTAAGTTAATATATTTTGTTCAAACCAAAGGCATATGCTAAGATGGTCAAGTGCGCAAATAACGGCGATGGTGGTGACTGGAGGGGGTCGTGGGGTCGCTAGACCCGTACCCCCAACCTTAAATTACGTGGACGCCCCAGTTTTTTCAATTTCCCTTCCATCGGTGTATATTTTATTGAAATCGTCAAGCGGTTCGCTCACAGGAGGTTCTTAAAGTTTTTCATGTGGCGTATTTATACATACCAGTAACGCCCGTGGTCGAAATTCGACCAACTTAAATTTATGTCGAAATAAAATATTGAGCCATTGAGCCCTATTTAAAAGTTTGTCAACTTCAGAAAATTTGACTTTTCCACACCACCCGTAAGGTATTCAATTGGCGCGTTACCGAAGTTAGTTTTGGGTGCTCGGTTCCCCAGTAGGCCTATTTCACCCATATAAATTGTATCTAACTGAATTTTAGTATAACCAACAAAATTATGAAACTCCATATTACAGAAATTCCGTTTGATTTAAACCATCTCACGAAATATCACAGTAGGTGTGACAGTTTGTGTTAAACTTTGTAAATCTAACATTTAATTTTGGTTGGTTACACTTAAATTGTGCTCGATATGTTAAACATACTCAGGTAAAAGTGATAAGTACATACAGTAAAATAAATAAGCTTAACAACTTTTCTTCTAAAGTTTCTAAAGTATACTAAAACGTAAAAGACAATTCACAATTTGAAAAGTATGAAAAATAAAGATATAAAAATTAAAACATAATAAAATATATTCAAACCCCAATATTCATAAAAAATGGTTTATAAAGCTTTTCAAAATGAGAGTTTCCAAAAATATTTTTAATCATCAGAGCTTTGTAAACCTAATTTATTTATGCTATCAGGGCTCAATATGTTAGACACATTAAATTAAAATAAAGATAAATCCAACAAATACAATGAAATAAGTAAGTTCTTATAAGGCGTGTAAACAATTTTTAAAAAAGCTACATAAAAATTATAAGGTATCGTCCAATTAATTCACAATAGCCCAGCAACAGGAAAAACAAAAAAACGTTTCAACTTTACATACATATATGTTTGTCTGTAATTAGAAGAGTTATATATATGCAAATCTATTAAGGGTTAAATGAATCTCTACTCACCTTGAGATCTTCTCTCTTTGCAAGAGCAAACAGAAAGGGATTAAGAATAAGGGAGAAACGTCAACTTCGTTGCTGAAAAAATATTTACTCTATATACAAAAGTTACTTTCATGGATTAACGTTGCTTACATTTATAACTTCAGTGAAAACTATATTTTTTGTAAATACTCTATCATCGCCGGCTAAGTGGCTTTGATTTTTATGTTCGCTAACATAAAACTTTAGGCATTCAAATGATCTGACTCTACTTGCAGCCACGTACAACTGCCCATGTGTAAATACAGGCCGTCTCAATAAAATTCCGACCTTTCGAAACGTTTGGTCTTGCGATTTGTTGATGGTCATTGCAAACGATGGTATTATTGGAAACTGAGTCCGTTAAAAATTAAAAGGTAGTATAGTTCCGTAGTACTTAACTTAATGCGAGGAATAAGGATTCGTTTTCCTTTAGAATATCCGGTTAAAACTTCACAATCGATGGCATTGTTGTATAGGCCTTTAATCCTCATCCGAGTGCCGTTTACTAAGGCATCCTTAGTATTTAGATTTCGAATGAGTAGCACGACGCAATTGAGCTGTAAGGAAAGTTTATGCGGTGGCGATCCGCTCATATTAAGGGAGTTAAGAAACTTCGTCGGATAATTGTTTACTTCTCTCTCGTCGTCGCAAATTATAGCATCAAAACTTTTATAGGTTTTGAATGGGCCTGGTATGCGATTTAAAATGTCACTGTTAGCAATGGAGCAATCTTCATTTGTTGCCGCTAAAATGACTGAGTTCACCACTTCATCTGATAGAATATTTTCCTCAATATTCCCAAATATGTCAGAAATTAAGTTATTTTCATTTCCCAATAATTGCTATGGTATCTGAATGATGTTATCTCCAAACTGTGGGTAAACAACCGTTTGACCATTTCCAATTTGTTTTAAAAACTCTACAAACTGAATTTCGTGCGGTAGTGCTCTCATGTTTTGGTTTAATGTTTCATGATGAAATGTAGGAAATTCACTCCAACTGACAATACAGTTTTCAACGAAAACTGCACGTGATCCGTCAGGAACAACGGGTAAAATTTGCCTGAAATCGCCACAGAGTAAAATTGTTTTTCCTCCAAACAGTTTGTCTTTATTATTATCGTCGGTAGACAAATCCCGCAGTAATCTATCAATAGCTTTCAAAATTAAAAGTGTCCACATTGAAATTTCATCAATTATTATCAGAGCAGCGGAATTTAGGTATCTTCATTGAGAACTGTTTGGGGTGATATTCGGAACGGAATTTTCTACAACAGGAATTGGTAATTTGAAGACATTATGCACTGTTCTTCCACCAATCAAAAGAGTTGATGCAATGCCACTAAAGGCAGTAGCAATGCATGGAAGATTAAGTGAATTTAACTTGTGAATTAAAGCAGTTTGCATAAAAGTTTTCCCACAACCTGCGTGAGCAGTAACACAGAACACATTGCACCCAGTATTATGAAACTGGATTTCCTGGATGACGCTGTCTATTATTTTTCGTTGCCTGTCTATTATGCTTCTGCAAATGTATTGTATAGAACCCCATTAAATGTTCGAACATCCATAAACGATTTTGGACCAGTGACATGTAAAAGAAGCAAGCGTAAATGGAAGAGTTCAGTATCCTTTGGCGACACTACATACATACGATTAATAATTTTATCCCCGCCTCGCTGTCTTTTTTTCCACTTTTTTCCGCTAGTGTATTTATATGAGTTTGCCGAAGTGTCATCAATATTTAGCTTAAAAAATGCCAACAGTTTGGTTTTCTTTAAATTCTGAATAGCTTGTTGAGCCTGGCCATCTGTAAACACAACATTTTGTCTTTGGGGTAAATGAATGTCAAGCCGATTTACGGAATGGGACTGAGAGCCAACGTAACGCCCATTCAAAAAGTTTTGAATTTCGTCACAATTTCTCCCCTCTGCGATGTCGATTTCTTCTGTAGCTAATTGCACGGTTGCGCTATCATAACCTTTGTATACATTAGGCATATAACAAATTTTGACGAAAAATTTGGCATACCACCACGTGGTGGCAAATATTGTACAAGTAATGAATATCACTTTTTTAGGTGATTTAGGTTCAAAAACGTTCCGCGCAAAAATGGATTTCTAAAAAAAGTCAGATTTTTTATTTTATTTTTTTTTAATATTTTTATTTTTACATTTTTGTCAATTGTTATATGAAATAAGTTTTAAGTTTAAAGTATGTGATGATTTACACAATGGTAAAATGTCTTGCACAATTTTAATTGCACGCTCTGCGCAGATGTTACTTCGCTGAACTTCCTCAATAGCTGATGGTTTATTTACCCAATATCTGAGAAAACATTCATTTGCTTTTGTGAAGCCGGCCAATGATTTCTGTAGTGTGGCGAAATTATTTTTGTTGAAAGTATAATCGGAAAACCAGATTTCGCTCCAAGCACCGCACACAAACTTACAAATAGGATATATGTAATTGCAAACCATATTCAGGAATAAGTACAAAGGCTAAAAGTGCCAAAATAGCTCTAGAATTCCAACGGGCATTACTGAGTGCTGGTATTGCGTTAAATTTTATGTAGGGAAAACGTCCATTTTTCTCGAAGTATTTAAAAGATTCGACCAATTCATATAAGTATTGCATGTCATTTCGCCATTTAATGCTTTTAACCTTAATACACTCTTTATTTTGTTCATACTCTTTTTTTAGATCATCGTAATTTTCTATTAAATTTGAAATAAAATTGTATAAAATATTTAATGCTTTTAACCTTAATACACTCTTTATTTTGTTCATACTCTTTTTTTAGATTATCGTAATTTTCTATTAAATTTGAAATAAAATTGTATAAAATATTGGGCGATGACGTTTTTCCCTCTAAAAGCTCATCCATGACATGTTTTAACATCAAATCTAGCACATGACGTTGACAACCAATATACTGCTCCACATGGAGCGGACAATGAAAAGGATTTCAAAAAATTTTGTAGGCGAGTGACAACACCATGGTGTCTGCCAGTATTCACACTGGTTGTATCGCAAATTATCATTTTAATTGATTCCAACAAGTCGAAATCACATAATAATAATTCTTTTATTCCGTGAAATATCGTCGACGCTTTTCCATCATTCAGAACTAGTACACCTAATTTTACTTCCCTAGAAGCATTTTTCAGTACTACGACCTGATATTCCTTCTTTCCACTTTTTTTCCCGTCAAAATGCAAGCACCAGCTTTCATTTTTAAGAGTGTTTTTCAACAGTTTTTTTTTTTGTTCGGCATTTTTGGTGTAAGCTTTGTAAATTCCAGGTTGGGATGGCGACAATATCTCTACACCACATTCAAGTATGTAACTACGCTCTCGTCTCGTCAGATGTAAAGACATTGTCGCGCGCATAGCTGTGTATTATATTGAATCAGAATTTTCTGAAGAAAAATTAGTTTGGGGTGGGTGGGGCACTTCCCTTAGGTCCATTAAAAGGCGTTTGGAATAATAGGAAGATTATTAGTTAAATAAATATCTATTATTATGAAGAAAAACGTGTACACTTTACACAATTTTTTTTGTTTTTTTTATTCGACTATGGTATGCGGTTTTTCGTATTTGCAAAAATTGTAAAAAGTTTTATGCCTAGTATACATATTTGTAAATGTATTTTACACTTTTAACCGTAGAGCAAACCTCTACATTTATATGGCAATTAAATTTGGCAAGCAAATAAGGATTATAAGGAACAACATAACGATTATCAAGTGATGCGCCCCGAACATCTACACTTCTCGTGTAAACTCGCAAAAGTTTTTGGGAAAATTTTTGGAGCATTCACCACTCCTCATGCATACCGCGTTTATATTGAAAGAACCACATGGCCCATGCATCATATGTTTCGAAACGTATTCATGTAATTTCGGTTGTGTTTCAATGTCAGCTATTTAAGCACACACGGCTTTGTCAATATTACTAACACCATCAAGCTTATCTCTTTCATCTAGTGTTATCAAAATATGTGCATGAGGTAAACCCCTCTTTTGAAATTCAATTGTGTAAATGTGAGCAGCAACAGAACCGAAAACTTTCTTTGTACATATTGTGCTTATTAAATCCTTTAGCTTTGCCTGAAACACTCGAACTATAATTTCAGGTCTATAATTTGGCGCTTCATTAAAATCTATATTTGTAATTATTTCTGGCCAATGGGGATTGCATGTCATTGTAATAAACAAAGAAGGTTTGCCAAAATGACGAACAATGGTCATGCGTCCAAATAATTTTGGTACATATTTCTGGGCGAACCAGTAAATGACGATGGCAAAATGACTCGTCTTCCAAAATTTTCGTGGCCATTCCCATTAGGATTAGTGTTCAAATAATCAGTTATGTTGTTCAAGATATCGCATCTTAGTTTATCTTGATTTGCTCTCAAAAAATGAAGCCTTGTGCCCTCAATATGAACATACATATAAGCAATCCACTGCAGATAAAGCTTTTTAGAATGGTGTAAAAGGCTGAAATCGTCTCGTATTTGTATGTTATGCATTATTTCGGTATGCCATCCAGTGTCTCCGTTGGCAAACAATAGTGGAAACGTCAATGGGTCCAAAGAGGAATCTAAAACTGAAATGTTTTTCACCGTACCATTGCATTTGTAAAACGATACCATTCTTCTGTCGAATGGAGGTTCGCCATCTACCGTACTAAATATCACGGCAACATCAGTTGCAAGAGCGTCATTGTATCTACCGATTGCCGTATTCGTCAAGTTATGGTTTACTGTAATGAGTAAACACATTTTTTTGCATATATTTTCCGGTCTACTACAGTGTTCTTTCATGGAAATAAAGGACCGTACAAAAGGATTAATCTGATTTAATTCGGAAGATATTTCTTCCATTAAGTCCCTATCGCATGATACGTTTGATGGTTCCCTCGCTCTAAAATTATTTGCGGTATCGACATCATAGAAATATAACTAAGCATAACAGGGATTAGTCCGAACATTTTGCTCATGCGTCAACGGCCCAACTCTATAATGAAAAATATTGTGAATTTTGAAATTATAAATGCCTTGCGTGACATTCTCTGCAATATTCGCTTCAGAACTGACCATAGCAAAAGACGAATTGAAACTTCTTATATTCTCAAAATAATTGGTTGACTTTCGTTTTAAAGAGGTATTGTTGGAGCGTAAACCTTCATACAGGTTATTGAAAAACAGATTTTGTGGTAATGATGGCAATGTAACTTTACCCTTTTGGCAACACATCGAAAAAGAGTTTCTGCTTCTTGCAGTAATCTCACTCTTGAAATGCATTGCGTTACAATGCATGCAACGTAAATCCATAGGACCGCAATCTGAACTAAGAAAATTATAGGGTACATTATTTAAAGCACCCTTGAAAGTGTCAACTAATGCAACATATGTGTTAGAAGCATTATGACGTCTCTCCCTATCTATATCCCTTTCGCTTCTTCTTGTAAGTCGGGGCATTTGATATGACTAAAAATAAAAACGGTTGAAGATATACATTCAATTAAAAAATGCCTCAGAAAATATCCCAAGAGTAAACGGTCTCAAAAATAACCGCATCATCCCAGGACAGTCTTGATATAAACTCTCCCTAATATAAAATTTCCCAAATTGATCCCGAAATACATAGACATAAGGTAGTATGAAAACTTCGAATCTGCAGATTTATTAAAAAGGAAAGCGCTCAATATCTGCTATGTCAATGGCCGGCAGCAGAAGCATCTAAGTATTAAAATTGGAGCTAAACTCTATAGCGAGAGGACATTTCCACCTTAAATTCCAAAGAGAGTTAGGTATAATTTTCTTACCGCTCAATTGAAAATTATCAATTTGAAAAAATTAAAAACCCGCAGTAGGAAATGAAATAACCAGTTAACTCCAAAAATAATCCTAAGAGAAAACTCGGATTTTGTTGTCTCTATCCAAACTATGGATTTAAGTCTCCTCTTAGGGCCGCTTTCATAAAAGCCGGTAGCCGCTATCCGGAAATTAATTAACGTATTTTGTAACGGTTTGCGGTAATCGTTTACGTGGGGTACCGGCTAATACACAACCAAAAATGTTGAGATATGTATCAGGAGACGCGCTTTGGTCCCAGGAGCATGAATATAACTCCGCTGAACCAATATTTTTAGTAGTTTGAGAGATATTTGCAATTAAAGTTCAGAATTGTCTGTCATTTTCATGTGGTTGTTGTAATCATATTACCCTGTGGCAACCACCCGGAGTTGGAATGGCGTAGCCCAGGGCTATTTTTTGAAGCGCGGCCGAAGGCCGCCTACGCGGATAGGTGTTCTGCACATAAAAAAACATGGACCGGGCCCCTAACACGTTGAGTGCCATGTGAGTCCAGGTTGGTCTCACGGTTCGAAGGGACTTTCAGGCCTCGTGGTGACACTTGGTCTCACGGTGTAATGTGTGAGATTTCAGTTTGTGCTGATGCAGTAGTAGTTGTAGAAGTAGTAGTAGTAGTGTATTCACGCCATACTAGAGCCATTGCATTGTTTATGCTGCTTGGCCTATGGGTATGAGACCAATGTGGCATCATATGGCCTATTCAAAAAGTGATTAAAATTAACGGATTTTTTTACTCGTCTAGGTTTTATTTATATTTATAGGGAGAAATAATAAAATATAAATAAATATTTTTACATGAATTCATTAAGAAAAAAGTATAAAAATAAACTCACTTCAAGTACATTAACATTTTTACATCAATTTATTGAATTTTGTGTTATTTTAAGGCAGTCAAAGAAACATTGAAGACAATAGTATTTTTCACATGCTACGCATTTCAATGTGGTTTGCGGTGTTTTCCTGGTAGCCTGTTCTCTACCCGACTCTTCAGCTATTCTTTTGTAGCATATTACACACCGACGGCGCTTTGATCGACCGAGATCTTCCAATCTATGAGCTTTTGGTTCTGGTTGTGGTACGTCCAATTCATGATCATCATGACTTTCGAATAAACTTTCCACAATTTTTTCCTTGAATTCCGTTATTGATGGTTTTTCATTGGTTATTTCTTTGTAAGCCACAAAAGCATTCACTAAAGCCGTTCCTGTTATTAGTTCTATAGCAAGTTTCCTATACCATTTCAAGGAACGGCGAAGACTGGTGTTGTAAGATTTCATTTGGTCAGATATATCTATGTAGGCTTTGTATTTGTTATATTCAACTACATTTTTTGGTTTCAATACTTCTCCTTGTCTTCGTTTTACTTTTATCATTTCTCCCCCATACTTCGTACTTAGAACAAGAACATCTCTTTTGTCTTTCCACTTTTGAACTACAATACCTTCCTTACATTCCATGGATATACATTCTCCTATCATCAGTTTTCTTTGAATTACTTCTTTTGGATTAAATTTTCGGTTTGATCGCAGAGTACCAATCAAATGCGTTTTACGTTGCAGTAAAGTATTTGCCAAGCTAACAGACGTATAATAGTTATCTGTACAAAGTGTACGACCCTTATCAAGTAGTTTTTCTATAAGATCCATGACAACTTTAGATGGTACACTCATGTTTTCATCCTTCGATTTTCCACAGTATACCTTGAAATCATAGGTATACCCGTATTCCAAGCACAGCTTGAATAGTTTAATTCCAAACTTGTGTCTTTTATTTGCAATATACTGGCGGAACTTTAGTCTTCCGCGAAAGGGTACAAGTGTTTCATCGATACAGACATATTCAGATGGAATAATATGTTGCTGAAATGATTCCCGAAGTTTTTCAATTAATGGTGAAAGCTTTTGTAACCTATTTTCTGTCAGATCCTCATTATTGTTGAAATGCAGCATTTTCAGCAATAATTGAAAACGATTTCTTGGCATTATGCTGGGCAAGCAATTCTGATAAATCGACTTTTTCTGCCAATATGATTGCAATGAAGGATATGGGCACAACCCCATCCAGATGATTATACCGATAAGTTTTTCAATTTCCTTACGATTAGTTGGTGTCCATTTTTGAATACGGGAATTTGGCAAAGAGTCTTTCTGGGTGCATTGAGAAGCATAGCGATTTGTTTCCCGTACCTAAACACACACAAATTTAGATATTGAATATATCTACCTGCTTTCAATGGCGACAACTTACAATTAGGTCCAATATATCGTTATTTACAAACAATTTGAAGAAGTCCACCGGCTCTTTATTGTACATATCGTATAGCTCGCTTTGAAAGCCAGAAGACTCCTCGGTGAAGGAAAAAGTTTTTAATTTGTTTCCATCTGCAGGATGCCAGTCAAAGGTACTTTCGTTTGTGTGAGATCTGTTTGCTTCATTTTCTTCTTCGGAATCGGAAAATTGCAAATTTTCAAGAACATTCGAAAACGTTTGATCAATAGCGTCCATTTCGCGTCTTGAAGTTGATGGTTCATCCTCAGGTTTTACCTCTGCTCTTTTTTTTTTACGAGGAGGTGGTTCGCTATATTCACTACAGTCGGAATCACTTGAGCTTGGTTGATATTCATCCGATGTATCATTATTAGCAAACGGATCACTCCTCTCATTTTCCTCATCGGACATAAGTTCTTGCCATAGCGCAAGTGTTTGCTCTTGTTTTTTTTCATAAGACGACATTTTTTTACTTCTTCACCGACGCACACAGAATCACTAACTAATTACTCAGTCAAACAATTTGCAAGCATGCAAGCTTGCAAGCTAAAACATGATCAAAACGGTTTAAAGTGCAAAGAAGAATGTGTGGTGACACGTTGGTCTCATGTGGCACAGATGTTCTAACGGTCAATCTCCTGGCCCTGTGAGACCAACGTGTCACCATAAACAAAAAGTACCGCTATTTATCGAATATTACATATATTTTAAGAAAAATTAGATATTCAGAATTGTTGAACAATATTCTATTGTATTATGTAAAAAAAAAATCGTGGCCGGACGGACCCCATTTTTTTTGTTGTATGGTGGCACTCAACGTGCTAAACCTGGGTCATTTTTCGGCTTTTCGCAAATATTTTCCAAAATAATGAAAATATTGGTTGAGCGGAGTTATATTCATGCTCCTGGGACGGAAACGCGTCTTTTGATACCTCTCCCGACATTTTTCGACGCGTATTAGCGCTCGGTACCGCACGTAAACGATTACCCGGTTAGCTGTCAAATAAATCACCGATTAGGCTTAACCGGCTTTTATAAGAGTGGCTCTTAGAAAGTTAAAATAATCAGTTGGACGTGGATTGGCCGGTGTCAGTCAAATAATTTGATATATAGATATAATTTTCACTCCAAGACAGATGTCATAAACAGAATATACAGAAAAATATTGGGTAACATATATAATAAATAATAAAAAAAAAAAATAATAAAAAGTTTTCGGTTATTTTAAGGCAAATTCAATTTAGTAAAAAAAAAAAATTACCTGCCCTGAACACGTGCTTGAACCTACGAACGCACGCATCATAGCCGGCACGCTCACCACCTGCGCCACTACTGGATGTACAATTAAACAGTCAGATACTGTAGTTAACAGCTTTGGGTTTTGGTGAAAACTTTGATGAATTATTACAAATTTTTTGTGAAATATAATATGCCTATGCAAAGCTCCTGGCCCATGAAAACATATAAAAATATATAATAATTGGAATTATGCATTTTTTTATGAGATGAACTCTGGCAATTGATTGTATGGAAGAAATGTTAGCCCATTAATATATAGAAATGGGCACATAGAATGATGCCATATCGAACAAAATTGGAAGGAAATAAAATTTTCAGTGCGTTTTCCACAAAACAATTTACATTTCATTGTAAACACTTCAGTTTTTCGGGATTTTAAGATGCATCTAAATTACCGACCGTATATAGTGAAATTTAACAAATTTCATAACATAACATTAACATAACTTAAAACCCCGGACTTCAATTTTTTCTCGCCAGCAATAAAAGTTATTTTTGTCCTTATATAAACCGTCAATCCTCTTTCATATGATAAGAAATTCATTAAATTTAGATTGGCGGGTTGGTAGATTTTGGGTCGGACTTTCATTCTGTCCTTAAAAAATAAAAGGACAAAGATAACTTTTATTTTTGGCTAGCAAAAATAAAAGCCCGAGTTGTACATATACATATTAGTACATATTGTGTTTTGGTTACCCTTTAGTCTAGTAGCAATCAAGAAAAAGCAAATTCCTTAAAAAAATGCAATTAAACTACATACATATATGTATAAGTACATATTGTGTTAAGGTAAATTTTAGTAATCTCCCTGCAAAAAATATAGTCAATATGAAAAAAAGGGGAAAAAATGTTATGTTCGAAGTTGGGCTCGAACCATGATGGTACACATGAATACGGCATGTACCTAAGCGCTAAAGGTTCAGCAAATATTTCCACCCGCCAAAAATATATGTACATACATACATAGCCATATAGATTGAAACGAATGAAAGTTGATTTTGAAATTCCGTTAACTTCTTAACATTAGCCGGTTTCCCCATTGTGTTTTTTTCGGTAAACAGACAGTTTTATGAATTTTTCTTCTAGTTGTTGAAGTCCGTATAGCGGGAGAATATTACAACTTACACATTTGATGGTTTTCTGGTTTTTTTCGTCAAATTCAACTCAGAAATATTGAAAACACATAACTTAACTGGCCTAATTCAGCCTAAATATGTAAGCATTCCGGTTATATGTCTACTCTTTAACAAATTAAAATTTTTAGGAAGAAAATGGTTGATGTCTCTAGGAAAATTAACGCAATTTCAAACTATTTCCTAAATATAAAATTGAAGAAGGTACAAACTGTGTTTTTACTGTTTGCATATTATATATGATATATTTCTTAAAAAATATAAATTGATAAATTGGAATAATTTTTTAGATTTTTTCAAAAAATTTGGGTTTTTCACTCCAAGATAGATCTCATAAACAGAATAAACAGAAAAATATTGGGTAACAAATATAATAAATAAAAATTAAAAAAATATGATAAAAAGTTTTCGGTTATTTTAAGGCAAATTCAATTTAGTAAAAAAAAAAAAATTTACCTGCCCTGAACACGTGCTTGAACCTACGAACGCACGCATCATAGCCGGCACGCTCACCACCTGCGCCACTGCTGGAAGTGCAATTAAACAGTCAGATACTGTAGTTAACAGCTTTGGGTTTTGGTGAAAACTTTGATGAATTATTACAAATTAATGAAGAATTTTTTGTTAAATATAATATGCCTATGCAAAGCTCCTGGCCCATGAAAACATATCAAAACATATAATAATTGGAATTATGCATTTTTTTATGATATACACTCTGGCAATTGATTGTATGTAAGAAATGTTAGCCTATTAATATATAGATAATCAGTACCATGAAATTCTTCAGTGTTTGGCAAATTCTAATATGAAGAAAACAACGGTGTAAGACATTATTCAAACTAATAAAATTTGTTTTGAGAAGCTACGGAATGGGCATTGTTGAGATGTGAGTACTGCATATTTGAAAAAAAAACCGCTTGGAGTAAAAGATTTACAAGTTTGTATATAAAAAACTATCTAAAATTTGTGTTTGCCTGCTTTGCATGAAAAGTTTATCATCATAGCTTAAATTTTATGTTTTTTTTTATGTTAACAATATGTCTAAAATATATAAAAAAAAAAATGTCCAAAATTTATGACAGTAAGAAACCATATGTATGATGATTTTTATACCTAGTAGTGCTTCGCACACAAGGTATATTAACTTCATTCGCCTAACGGTAGTATGTAACGGCATAAACGAATCGAGATAGATATTGACTTAAAAGAGAAATTGATTGAGCCATGTCCGTCCGTCTGTAAACACGATAACTTGAGTAAACCTTGAGATATCTCAATGAAATTTGGTATGTAGGTTCCTTTTCATTATCTCCGAGCGCTATTGAAAATAGGCAAAATCGGTTAAAAGCCACGCCCTCTTTCTATATATATAATATTTTGGAAAATACGAAAAGAGTGATTATTCAGTACATAATACACCTATAAGGATAATATTTGGTGTGCACTTTAGCGTTAAGGCAACAAATACATTTTTGAAGAAATTTTTAAAAAGGGGCGTGGCACCGCCCACTTTTGATATAGTCAAATTTGGAAATATTATTAATCATAAATCAAAAACCGCTCAAGATAGCAAAATAAAATTCAGCACACATATATATATTAATACAGGCAATATTTCGAAAAAAAATTAGCGAAATCGGGTTAGGTCCACGCCCAATTTTATACGAAAGATTTTGAAAAGGATCATAGATATATTGAATATGCTATAACTTTGCTTAAACTAGCTGTATATAATTTCTATTTCACCTCTGAAGTGTTCGTGGGCAAAGAAAGTCGAAAGCACAAAATTTTTGGAAAATGGGCGTGGCCCCGCCCCTTTATGGTACATTATTCCACAAAACTTTCCATGCCATAACTCCGGTAAAAATTGACTTATTGAAACGATATTTAGAGAAAGTGTTCAGCATATAAAGCTTACTCTTTGCTGTAAAAATAAACAAAATCGGAGAACGGACACGCCCACTTTTTGAACACAGTTCTAAAAAATTTCTTCGTAAACTTAAAATCGCGATATTTCGATAATTGTATAAGTTATATAAATAAGATTTTACACACATAATAAGCCTTTTAAGCAAAACTGAACTGTACAAAAATTTTGTGGATTTTGGTGAAGTAGGCGTGGCGCCGCCCACTTTTTAGCATAAAAGCTCTGCTATTTTCAAAAGCGATTGCTTGGAATTTCAGAAATGTATTTCAATGAAATTTTGTGAGAGGGTTCCCAATAGTATGTAGTATACTCCTGCCAAAAATTACGCAAATCGAATAACAAACAAGCAAGATTTACGGGCAAGTAGTTAACACCCTACTGCCTTTTTTTTTATTAATTTTTTTTATTTTCAAACCTTTCATGAACATGAGGAAAGGTATTTATATATTGTTATTTAGTAATAATTTAATTTACCACTCACAACAGAAGTGTTTTTATCGAAAACAATCAGTTGCCTTTATAACAAATTTTCAGGTATGTATTAAAATAGACCTGAGTAAATTAGGATACCAAAACAGATCACTACTAGGTATTTAATGTTCGGTTACACCCGAACTTAGACTTCCTTACTAGTTTTTGTTAATTTTTTTTATTTTCATACCTTTCATGAACATGAGGAAAGGTATTTATATTTTGTTATTTAGTAATAATTTAATTTACCACTCACAACAGAAGTGTTTTTATCGAAAACAATCAGTTGCCTTTATAACAAATTTTCAGGTATGTATTAAAATAGACCTGAGTAAATTAGGATACCAAAAAAGATCACTACTAGGTATTTAAGTTCGGTTACACCCGAACTTAGACTTCCTTACTAGTTTTCTTTTATTTTTGTAGCGAATTTACAGGGTAACTTGAGCCACCTTATCGTTTAGCCACCTGGAATACTGATTACCATTTTTGAGCGGAAAAGTGTTACCTCAATATTTTTAGGCCAATGTGTTTGTGCAATTTTAATTGTGGTGAAATCAACGGCTTCCCTACCAGTCTTGAGATTTTAAGGTTATTTCGTTCTTCATGTAATATAGGTCGTGATGTAAAACTCTAATTGGGACTCAATGGGTAAGTTAAATAATTCCCCGCTTTTTTGTGGATTTGTTAGTTGCTGTACAGAAATTACGGATCAAACGATCTCTAGCGTTGAGCAGTTTTTCCTCTCAATATAAATTATATAGAGGAGTCATGTCACTTATGACTTTCGAAACTTTCACCAGACGCGGAACTGGTGACTGACTGGCCAACTGCCTTGTACGTTGTTATGACTTTATATCGTATCTGCCTCAAAATCAGCTAATGACTAGACGATTTGGGTACCGTTATGATTTTTGGTTGAAGTTGTGCCAACCACGTGGATGTGTATAAATTATATAACCGAGCTATTTTCACGTAATTTTTCTTTTGTGGAAAGGGGGAGGAATATTCTCAAGCTGATGAACTATGCATGTGATGCCGCCTTAATTATTTCTTGGTCTATCTCTACACTGATGCTGAGTTCTCGTTATAGGGATGTTTGGCGGTTGCTCGTCTTCAGGCGTTTCCATTTCCCCATTCGCCTGTGAATGCTTTCTTGATCTTTTACAATAGCAACTACTTGATTTTGGTAATCGGCCAATAAGCACTAGATAATGGTATGGCTAGTGAATTATATCTAACCTTTTTTTTTCTAAATATCAGGCTTTAGTTTTTATGTATTTCCTTGCTTTATAGAAAGATGATTTTCTCAAGCTGGGATATGCACCGGACCGGAGACTAGTCCGAAAAATTACATTCGGGAAAACTTGTTTTTGGGAATACGTGGTGAATTCCACACAATATCCTTCTCATTTCAGTGGAGAATTATATAATTTTTTATTTCTTCTGTCCTGCTTTTTATTTCAATTAAATACGTTAAATCAATTAATTTGTGCTCATAAATATAGAGTTTCTCTGCAAAATAGCAAAGCCGGAGGATCAATGTATACAGTTCTAAGTGAAAAGATTCCAATTAGGAGAATATGCTAAACATATTCACCATACCTATATGACAAAAGTATTAGAAAAAATATTCCAAATTTATTAGAATATGCTAAAAATGGGAAACATACCCTAGACAAAACAACCCTACAAACCAGATACCGGTCAGCGATGTAGCTAAGAACTTGGTTTCATTAATTTTTCGAACGTTAAAAAAGTAGATAATTTTGTTCTGGCCGTGTGAAGATTTTAACCACAAGTGTTTTCTAAATGTCCAGCCTTCAAAAATTTCGCTTTCAAACAGGAACGGATCTCGAAATAATTGCAAATTATACCCTCATTCCGTTTTGAAAATCCATCTTTCATTCCTGTGCACAAGTATCATTTCACGGTAAATATAAAGGTATAAAGTTTAATGTAAGTTTTCATGTTTATTTTAAATTAAACTTCAACACAGTTAGAAAGTATGTACAGCTAAACAAAAATATATGTAAGGTACAATAGAAGTATGTACATACATGTAGGATTTGCCGATCGGACACCAATGAATATAACGCACCTTTTAGTTGCACAAAGTTTATTAATTCAGTTTTATTAATGATAAGTAAAACGATTACAATATTGGCGCTTAACTTTAACTACACTTTTAACAAATACTTATGTACAAGGTGGCGCAAAAGTAATCTTCCTATCAGAAAATGCTATAAATTTTGCGATTGGCCCCTAAAATCAATTCTGTTTTGACATTTGTGTAGTAAACACATGCAAAATACACCTTAATAAACAATGTTACGCTACACTGCTCCAGAACGCGGAATATTGCTGACTTGAAGAGGAAGATGATTTTTCATCAAAAATAATCATGAGTGATGAGGCCCATTTCCATCTTAGCGGGTACGTAAATAAGCAAAATTCTCGCTTCTGGGGCACTGAAAATCCGCGTGTAACCCACGAAGAGCCATTACACACGCTCAAAGTCACTGTATGGTGCGCGGGCCAAACGGTTACTGTGAATGGTGAGCGCTACAGAGCAATGATCAACGAGTTCTTTTTGCCGCAACTTGATGAAACATGTGGTTCCAACAAGACGGTGCAACAGCACACACTGCACGTGCCACAACCGATATGCTGAAGGATGCATTTCCCGGGCGCCTAATCTCCCGTTTTGGCGATTTGCATTGGCCAGCAAGATCGCCTGATTTGACCGCTCCAGACTTCTTTTTGTGGGGTTTTTTGAAGTCGCGGGTCTATGTCAACAAGCCTCAGACTCTTGCAGCTCTTATAGACAAAATACGTCAAGAATGTGAGGACCTATCGTCGGAAGTTTTGGCCAAAGTGATGGGAAATGCCATAAAAAGGGCTCAAATGACAATCAACTGTGGCGGCGGCCATTTACATGACATCATATTCTCGACTTGATGTAAAAAAAATTAAAAGACCAAATAAAAATAATCCACAAGAAGAATCAAAGTTTTTCATTTTTTTTTTTAATTACAGCCAAAAAACATCGGTAGATTACTTTTGCGCCACCCTGTATATCAAAACCGTCCGTTCAGCCCAACCGTCACGCAAAAACTTGTCCGTTCGTATTCTCCTTCGTCAATCTCTAGTCTCTTGTACTGTTCGTTTTTAGTTTGTTCCTTTCTACCACACAGAGTTGAATTTACTTGTCGCCTAAAGCTATGTTCACATAACCTAGAGCTATGTTCGCATAACCATCCTACATTCGGCCATCCTGATCTATCGTTTGGCCCCAAACGATGGCTCCCACTGTTTCATGAACTCTGCGACCGTGTTAGTACGGTTGGGTCCTTCCCCTTCGCCAATCTTCTCCACCTCGTAAAGATCGTGGGGTAGAATTTTAACTACTTTGTAAGGTCCAAAGAATCTTGGTCTAAGTCTTAGGCCGCTTCCGAATTGGGTTCGCTTGATGGCTACTAATTCATTTAACTTGTATTTTGTCGCTTCGGCCCGCTGATTGTCAAAACTTTTTCGATTTTCTTCCTGTATTTTTTTGATATTTGTATGTGCTTCTCTTCTACAGTCTTCCCTTGACTTATCAAGTTCATCAATTGCTTCATTTTCGAGAAACTCATTTAATTTTTGGGTGGCTTTAGTTATAGTGGCGTTACAGTTGTGCTTCTAGGGGGTGTATTATTGAGTGTCTGCTGTACTTGTTCTATGTACTTGTACCAACTTGTTGGTGTCTCAAGGCATAGTTTAGCTAACATAGGGATAATTATTCGGTTGATTCGCTCTACTTGACCGTTCCCTCTTGGCACTCCTGTAGCGATCAGCAAATGTTGAATGGATTCACCCTCGCAATAGATCTTAAATGCGTTTGCGGTGAAAGCCGCGCCCCTATCTGATACTATGCGTTTCGGGTTCCCAAAAATCGACGATTGTTTCTTCAGCTTGTCGATTACTTCGTCTACTCCAGTGCTACGAGTTGGATATAGCCATAAAAATTTGGTGAATGCATCAACTATGACGAGGATGTAGGAGTACCGTTTGTTTGTCTTTTCCATTGGCCCAACATGGTCTATATGGAACGTGCACAATGGCTGGTCTTCCTTGTATATAGGCTCTAATAACCCTTCTTTTTTACCACTCTTTGCCTCAGTGATGATGCACTGCACACAACTCTTTACCACCTTCCCTAGTTTTGCTGATAATTTAGGAATGTAAAATGACTTTTCAACAGCATCCTGGGCCCTTTTAGCTGAAAAGTGTCCCTCATTATGCTCAATCCGTATGACCTCTTCCTCCATTTGGGCAGGTACTACTAAAAGTTCCTTGGTGGGGTCTTTGTGTAGAACTCCGTGCTTAATATAAAAGTCCTCATAACTTTCAGTTTCGAGTATTTTTAGCACTGCTCGCACCCAATCGTCTTCGCGTTGTGCCTGTTGAAGCCTGAATTTTAGTGAATCCTCCAACAACAAACATGACATCCTACTCAAGGCATCGACGTGTCTCATTTTACTGCCTGACCGGTGCTCTATTTCATAAGCGAAATCTTGCAGGAAGAGAGCCCAATGTGATACTCGAACAGGCACATCCTTCTTCCGCATTGTCATTGTGAATGCGTTGCAATCTGTAATTATCTTAAACGGGATGCCCAGTAAGTACACGCGCCACTTCTTTAGAGCTGAGACGATAGCGAGAACTTCGAGTTCATATGAGTGATAACGCTCTTCTACCGGAGTGGCTTTCTAATCATGTATTGTATTGGGTGAAGCTGTCGGTCTTCGCTATCCCTTTGCAGGAGCACTCACCGTATCCAAACATGGAAGCATCGGTATGCACTTCGGTAACTGCCTTTGGGTTGTACAAACGCAACACGGGCGCTCTTACTAACGCAGCTTTTAACTGGCGAAACGCTGCTTCCTGCTCCTCACCAAAAACGAACTTTACGCCCTGACGCAACAAGTCCGACAGTGGTTTAGCGACCTCATAGGAAGTCAGCCTTAAAAACCTTTGCACGCTCTTTCGATCTTTAGGCGTTGGGAAACACTCTACGGCGATTGTTTTCTCTTTAGATGGCCTAATCGTTCCACCCTCAACAATGTAGCTTAAAACATCCACCTTTTCCATTAGGAACTGGCATTTACTCCATTTAATTCGCATGTTGTTGTCCTGTACTCTCTCTAAAACCTTTTTTAACTTATAGAAACCTTCTTCTTTATCCTTGGATGGAATGATGAGGTCGTCCATATACGTTACTACTGTGCCATCTTGTATTAAATCTCTAAACACTGCGAATATGTATCTCGAGAATACTGCAGGCGAATTACATATGCCAAAAAGGACATAAAGAAACTCGTACTGTCCTTGGTTGGTCACGAACGAGGTAAACTTCCTTGAAGTCTCCTCGAGAGGCACATGGAAAAATCCGTTCATTAAGTCTATTAGGGGCATAGGGAAGTGGTCTTTCATAATTTTTTCATTTATACGCCTATAGTCGCAGCAAAGTCGTTTGCTTCCATCTTTCTTTCTATTGGGGAAGCATATTCTGACGAACTCGGTTGGATAATTCCGTCACTTAACCATTCAGTTACCTGCTGGTCTACTATGCATTTGTTGGCATAAGACATGCGCCGTGGGGCTTGATATATGGGAGTGTCGTCAATCAAAGAAATTTTCGTACTAACGGGGGATTTTTGCTTCTTCCTTGGACTATAGCTCTGGAGTAAATTCCGAACTTCTGAAGCCTGCACATTATTAAGGTGCAATAACTCGACGTCGGTACCACTCCTAGCTGTGGGCTCTACAGCCAGACACAAATTCCTAAATTCTTTTAAAAGCTCGATTTCGTCGTTGCTATTCGAAGGCTTAACGACCTCGATCACATTCGACTTATCTTTCTGCTTGAACACGACATTTTCCTCCGTTATGACTAAGTCTACTTGCTTTAGGACACTGTTACCAATGATGGCTTCGTAGAGGATATCACGCTCCCTAACGACATGAAAAGCGACATCTAACTGAGCATCATCAACTTCTAACCGTATTTCAAAACTTCCTAATGTGCGTAATGTACTATCGCTGATACCTTTCAGCTCACATCTATCTGCAGACAATTCGATATCCCCTAACATCATAACGAATCAGGCGTAAGTTACATCCTGTATCTAACAAAGCCGAAAAGGAATGATTATTGCAAGTAAAGTCCTTAAAAATAGCGCAAGCTGCGGATTTCACACCTTTGCTTACCTCCAAAGTATTAACCTGCGGTTTATTTTCCTGTTTTACTTTACTAACTCTTTTTGGACAATCAGCGGCTCGATGCCCTTGTTGGCCGCATTCGAAGCATTTCAACTTTTGTTGGCAATTACGAGCTAGATGACCACTAGCTCCACACTGAAAGCATCGACGTGAGCCACTTTCTTTCGCAACTGGTGATTTATCCTTTGTATCGCGATAATTTTGAGTTGAGCTCGAACTAGTTTGACGACCAGAACGAACCTTCTCATAAATCGTAATTTGCTGCTTCAACTCATCAATGTTTTTAGCTTGGTACAGGCAGCTTTTGTTTGATCTGGAATCCGGAATACCTTCGATAAAGTATTCAATTAAGCTTTTATCATCCAAATCTACTGGCTTGCTTATTTCCACTAAGCAGTTTAAATATTCACGATACTCTTCGTTAGCGCACTTGTACCGATTCCTAAGGAATTTATGCATATCAAAAGCTGCAGAAACAACAAAAAATTCTTTTTTAAGTGACCGCTTTAGAGAATCCCAATTCACTATACCTCTTTGACTGCGAATGAAAATCTTCGCAGCCCCTTTCATTAATTGCACTGGTTTACAGCCAAAATGCTTATAAAATTTACTATAATCAGTACATACAACACTTTTTGCTAGGTCCTGCAGATTCAAACATAGTGAACAATCATTACGGATTTCTAAAATTTTTTTTGTAAAAATATAAAAAAATTTATACTTTGCGAGGAAGCATCTCGAAAACTTTTTGTTTTTTTTGCAGATATTTTTCCCCCCTCTAAGCTCTGTTTTATTACAAAAAAAACAAGCTATCAGTAAACAAAATCGATGAACTAATAGAAAAGTTATAAGCATTCAAGTAAATATATCCATTTAATACTTAAGTACCCTACAAATAATAGCATATGTACATATGGTTCTGTCTTAACTCTATGATCTTATTTTATAATTCAAAAAGTTATGTGTCTTGTTTTGCGGCTTATTTAGATTAGGATCGGTTTCTCTTATGAGAAGCCAACAGTATTCGCCCATCATAGCGACATCCCAGAATCCTTGCTACCGACTTTCAATCACTTTCATTTGCTGGTGAAACCTTTCGCCATGCTCGTCACTTTCGTCGCCAAGATTTTGCGGGAAAAAATTTAAGTGGGAGTGTAAGAAATGAATTTTTAAAGACATATTTACTCCTGAAAGAAAATAAAAAAGTAAATTAGATAAATACATAAGTGACCAGGCGCGTAGCCAGAAAAAAATTTCGGGGGGGTTTTGGCCAAAGTGTCAGTAAATAAAAATTACCTGTAAATACACACATATTTATATTTTTACATATTACATATTTGTACTTTTATTTATTTGAAATTTTTCTCTTTCTACACGGCTAAAAATTTGAGCCTAAATTTTAAAGCATTCATTGGCTTACACAATTTTTAAAACTTTTTGGTAATAAATTCCAAACCTTTCAATTACCCACAAAAATTCTCAATTTTTTGCGGTTTAGATTTAAAACTTAACTGGGATAAACAAAAATACAACAAAAGTCGTATACACAGCGAATATGTGTACTTTTCGCACAAAATTCATGAGTGCGCCGTAGCTCGATAGGTAGAGCATTGCGCACTGATTTGGGGCACGTCGGTTCGAGTCCAAACATTTAAAAAAAAAAATAAAAAATTGTTAACATTTTCGGTTTAAAATTTAAATAATTTGTATTACGCGCATTTCTATGACAACGGCGTAAATTTAATTCTAAACCAAATTTGGTTTAGTCATATACCTAGACCAGTATATCTGCGTTCAAAGGGATTTGTTCAGGAGAAAATCAAAAATATAGTGGATGTTGAGTAGAGCCAGCCTCTCCTGCCCCATTGTACTTCTTAGATAAGTTTTTAACCTTCGAAGGGAAGAGAAAGACTGTACGGAAGGAGCAACGGAAACTGGAAGATTTGCAGCAATTTTTATATATCGATGTACCATAGGGAAAAAAGACACGGAACAATTATTTAATGCATCAATGAACGTGCTTCGTCGTTCCTCCTTTGGGATTGGAAAATATTTTTCTTTTTTAGGGCGTTACGCTGTTCAAAAGAAATCCAAAATCTCTATATAAAATGACACTTATGAAAAGCTTAAGAAAAATTTTTTGTGTCAGAATCTCTTCTACTTTTCTACTGCTAATTTCTGGAACATTTTTACAAAAAAGCGACCTGCGCAAATCTGGCTTTGGAGAAAAATTGAAGTTTCGGAAAAAAAACAAAGAATATAATAAAATAACATTAAAATTCATATAATGTTGAAATTATTCAACATGCAGAACGCAACGTCAAAATTTCTTGGCTATTCATGACAATTTCATGGTCAAGAAATAATTGACAATATTTCTTCAGCATTTTCTTTTTAACAGCATACCGGGCTTTTACTTTTAAACTTTTATCTCCTGACAAGTATAAGTACAATCTCATTGTTACTGTCATTGATAATTCAATACGACTGCGTTGTGTACTGCTTGGTAATTTTTGGTATTTTTTTTTTAACTTCATGGTAATTTTTTTGGTTAAACCTCTGGCAACCGTGACTACAATAACGAGAGACACTCATTTTTACGATTTTTGCCCGCTGTATTCACAACTCGAAAAGCAGTTCATTTGAATTTCAACAGACTTGAGTTCGAATCACTCTTGCTATTGTTAACATGCTATGTAGATGAGATGCTAAGTTGATCTTATGCAGAGCAAGTCTGATAATTTTGCGCGAGTTTCTTAAAGCGCCAAATGAGTGAACCGTTGCAGGAATTTAGTTGTGACCTCGCAGACTTGCTCTGCTAATTGATTAGCGACTACTAATAACTTATCTCAGTGTGAAATATTATTTAATTTTATTCTTTCGTATTTTCATTATTTCTATTAATGCTATTTTGTTAACAGAAGTTTTAAAAGTGAATAGAGTAATTATTCTAGTACAGACATTTAATTTTTAATTTTCGGAAATGTCGGGGGGGTTTGAACCCCCGAAACCCCACATTAGTATATAATTTTCTTAGGCTGGATTTATCTTTCAATTCAGAACAAATTTTTTGTTTATATTTTTCCCGTTCTTGTTTGTTCGGAACTGGACGATGAATTCAGATTTATGGCTAAGTTTTTGATTAAGTCGTTCACTATCATGTGTAGTTAGGACTTTTGTATTTGCCTAAAAAAGAAGTAACGACCTTTTCAAAAGAATCCCACGCTGCTGCCTCCACTGGTGACAATAGTTCTTTGAAATGGTTATTGGTCATCATTTTCCTTATTTGCGGTCCCACAAAAATGCCTTCCTTTATTTTTGCTTCTGAAATCTCTGAGAAGATTGTCTTCAAATGATGAAAAGCTTCGCCTTCTTTGTCCAAAGCCTTCACAAAGCTTTTGTAAAGGCCGAGCTTGATGTGGAGCGGAGGTAGAATTATTTTTTCCTTCTTTATAAGTGGAGAGTATTTTATGTTATCTACCCCAACTTGAAACTCGATTCGTTCTGGCCAATCCTTTATGATGTAGTGGTCTTGACGAGCTCGGCTATCCCATTTGCATAGAAAGCAACAATATTTTGTGTATCCACTTTGTAGACCACATAGCATTCCAACGACTTTAAGATCGGCACATATTTTCCAATCATGTTCTTCGTATTTGATTAACTTGAGCAATTTTTGCATTATCTCATATGTGGCTTTTGGTTGCCAATATGCAATAATACGGCCTTTAAACTTAATTTATTGCCGTCTATGAACAATCGCCACTCTTTTGAATCACATGGTTCACCAAATTGTTTGAATAGACCAGCAATGTCTTTGCAGTAACAAACACTGTCCTCCTTCGTATAGTACTTGGAAAATTCTTCGTGACGAGTTCTATAATATGTTACCTTAACATCGGATGAAACAAATTTAAATTGTTGCATTCGAGAGGCGTGTAGTTCGGCCTTTTCCTTTGACAATTCCAAATCCCTTATCCAATCATTGAGTTGTGCTTGTGCCAAAGAATTTCTTTCGTTTTCCGTTTGAAATTCAGTACAACATGATGCCGCGTAATCAGATACTACTGTTGACAATGAAACTGGAGCCGGAACTAAAGTTAAATTTGATTCTGGCAATGTCGCTTCTGTTGAAATTAGTTCTGGTAATGACACTGTAGATACGCTTCTGGACTTTCCAACCCCAAGTACTTTTGTAGTACAAATATAGCAGTCCGTTGAATGGCAAGTTGGTTCCCTCCACTTCATTGGTGTAATAAATTTCACACGTCGCCTAAATAGATAGTTTCAGAAATTAGTCAGCTATGCATTAAAAGGGAACAAATTCCTAATTTTTACAACGTACCTTTTTGTTCCGGTTTCCGAAGAAATCAATTGGACTCGGCATGTGGTGCACACAGTGTTCGGTGTCCATGGTTTTTAGGCTCAATTCCAAAACACTTATAGTATGTAACTTTCAAAGGATTTGAAAACACACGTCTCATACTTTTAAAAATAAATTGATCCCAGATGAAACAGAACGTATCTGGATCATTTGTACACTCAAACTCTCGCGCCCTTTTATTCATTTTTTATTTTTAAGTAAATGACGGGTTATAAACTGCAATTATAAACTGAACAGTATCCGGCGAGCCTTGCAGATATTATGAAGGAACAAGGCGCATGTACTCTTATTTATACTTAGATCCAGTAAAAATTCAAGCCTACCTAAACAAAAAGTTCTAAAAAGAAAACACTACCTGCCTCAAAAATATGCTCTTGTTTAAAATGTACCTAGGTTTGAGAAAACGACACTAACAGCTTTTTGTATCTAACAACTTTTCGAAAATCTACCTGCTAACTAACTGATATACGAATACTAACACATATGTACCAGTAGGGTACTTAAGCATTAAATGGATATATTTACTTGAATGCTTATAACTTTTGTATTAGTTCATAGATTTTGTTCACTGATAGCTTGTTTTTTTTGTAATGAAACAGAGCTTAGATTTTTAATAAAAAAATTTTAAAAATCCGTAATGATTGTTCACTATGTTTGAATCTACAGGACCTAGCAAAAAGTGTTGTATGTACTGATTATAGTACATTTTATAAGCTTTCAAATTTTTCAAACCGCTTTCGAATAGCTCTATTTGTTCTTGAGATATACACGATTAAGTGGAGCCATCTTTTTTGTTTTTTGAAATAACGGTAAATCGTAAATATCTCAAAAACGGTACCATTCAAGTAAAAATAACTTTGATTTTCGGAATTAGGAGGTGATTTTACATAGGAATTTCACTATGGCGTCTCTGGAGCAGAAAAAAAGTTGGAATTTGTGATCCAGTGTTGTTTGCCGGCACACTCACCACCTGCGCCACTGCTGGATGTGCAATTAAACAGTCAGATACTGTAGTTAACAGCTTTGGGTTTTGGTGCAAAGCTCCTGGCCCATGAAAACATATCAAAATATATAATAATTAATATATACATAGATACTAGCAGGGTACCCGGCGTTGCTCGGGATGTAAGTAGTTAGGGGGCCTTTCAAAATCAATAATATACTTTAAGATTTCATATTTATATAATATTATCGACTACTGAAGAATTTACCAAATTCGAATATTTTGAAAACGAATATTGAAAACTGGTTTTCAAAAATGTTCTTTTGAGGTATTCGTTGGTAACGTTAGGGGGCCTTTCAAGAATTCAATTTTGACAAATTGTGCCAGGATGAATGCAAATTCAAATGTTGATTTGATACCATAATGTAGGGTAATATTAAGGTTTTTCTGCAATCGCATTTTTACCGATAACTCAGTTATAGATAAATTTATCTAAACTTATCGAAGTCCAAATGAAACCTGCGGCCTTCTTCTTTCGTTTTATACCCATATTATAGAGTAATCGTAAGTTTTTTGGGCGATCACCGATAACTCAGTTATCGATAAATTTATCGAAACATATCGAAGTCCAAATTAAACCTGGAGCTATGCCCTTTCGTTTGATACCCATATTGTAATGTAATATAGAGGTTTTCGGGCAATCGCATTTTGACCGATAACTCAGTTATCGATCAATTTATCGAAATTTATCGAAGTACAAATGTAACCTGGGACCTTCCCCTTTCGTTGGTACCCATATTGTATGGCAAGTTTAAGGTTTTTGGGCAATCACATTTTCACCGATAACTCATCATCGATAAATTTATCGAAACCTATCGAAGTCCAAATGAAACCTGCGGCCTTCTTCTTTCGTTTTATGCCCGTATTATAGGTAATGTTAAGTTTTTTGGACAATCACCGATAACTCAGTTATCGGTCAATTTATCGAAATATATCGAAGTCCAAATGAAACCTGGGGCCTTCCCCTTTCGTTTGATACCCATATTGTACGATCTTTCTATACCTATGTATATGCGAAATATCATAAGTATAGGTTGCTGTTTGCCTTGGCACATCACTTGCAAGTTCGCCTATTGACGTTGCTAATCTGTTTGCTAAATTTTTCCAATCAAACTTTACTATCGATGACGTGGCTATGTCAAACGTTGATAGTTATCCTGACCAGCAATCATCAGTAAACTTTGGCGACCTACAGCTTACATCGGATGCCGTCATCAGGGGCATCGAAAGCCTTAAAAACTCTTTTCAGACGGATCGTGATGGGTTTAGTACCGTACTCCTCAAAAATTGTCCCGCTATTATATCTCCTCTTAGGGTTATCTATATATATAAAAATGAATTGGCGTTCGTATATACCGTAAGATCTCCGTATCGGCTTAACCGATTTTAAATATTTTTTCTTCAATGTTTCCAATCTGTTTCATGTCTCATTTACCACATAAATTCTTTTTTTTCTAATCTCAATTTAAAATTTTTTTAGCTAATACTCAATAACGGCTTAACCGATTTTCAAAATTTTTTATTTTCTTTATTCTATCGGACATAGTGTTTATTTATATAGAACAAAACATTTTCTAAATCCTCAATTTAATCATATATTAGCTAAAGAAGTTTAGCTACCATATAAATTGTAGTCAGTTGAGATCACTGGTATTCTAACTGAAATGTTCCTGTAGGGAAGACAACAACCAAAAGTTTTGATTGAGGTTATAGATTTTTATTCCGTAATTTTTCCAAATGGTGAATTCCTTTTCGCTACTTTGGCACATGTTGAAAAAGTAAATACAACAACCAAAAGCTTTGATTGTGATTTGGCGCATGTTGAAAAAGTGAATACAACAACCAAAAGCTTTGATTGTAAACATAGGTTTTTATTCCGTCCTTTATCATAATCTATATATATAAAAATTAATTGGCGTTCGTATATACCGTAAGATCTCCGTATCGGCTCAACCGATTTTAAATATTTTTTCTTCAATGTTTCCAATCTGTTTCATGTCTCATTTACCACGTAAATTCTTTTGTTTCTAGTCTCAATTGAAAATTTTTTTTAGCTAATACTCAATAACGGCTTAACCGATTTTCAAAACTTTTTCTTTTCTTTATTCTATCGGACATAGTGTTTATTTATATAGAACAAAACATTTTCTAAATCCTCAATTTAATCATATATTAGCTAAAGAAGTTTAGCTACCATATAAATTGTAGTCAGTTGAGATCACTGGTATTCTAACTGAAATGTGCCTGTAGGGAACTTAATTGCCGTACAGATTTTTTCCGTTTTATATTTAAATACAAATGATGAATTCTTTTCGCTACTTTGGCGAATGTTGAATAAGTGAAAACAACAACCAAAAGTTTTGATTGTGAATATACATACATAGGTTGTTAATTGTAAATATATGTTGTTATTCATCATGGTGAAGAAGTTGTAATCTTTATATATAAAAATGAATTGGCGTTCGTATATCCCGTAAGATCTCCGTATCGGCTCAACCGATTTTAAATATTTTTTCTTTAATGTTTTCAATCAGTTTCAGGTCTCATTTACCACATCAATTTTTTTTTTCTAATCTCAATTTCAATTTTTTTTAGCTAATTATCTATAACGGCTTTACCGATTTTCAAAATTTTATCTTTTCTTTATTCTATCGGACATAGTGTTTATTTATATAGAACAAAACATTTTCTAAATCCTCAATTTAATCATATATTAGCTAAGGAAGTTTAGCTACCATATAAATTGTAGTCAGTTGAGATCACTGGTGTTCTAACTGAAATGTTCCTGTAGGGAACTTAATGCCGTACAGATTTTTTCCTTTTTATATTTAAATACAAAATTTACTTGACCAAATGGTGAATTCCTTTTCGCTACTTTGGCGAATGTTGAAAAAGTGAATACAACAACCAAAAGCTTTGATTGTGATTTGGCGCATGTTGAAAAAGTGAATACAACAACAAGATGAATCTCCACTTGAGAATCAAGGTTTTATCAAAAGTTGGAGAAAAAAATTGTCAGTGTTTGTTGGGAACTTAGACATATATCTTTTTTTTAAGCTATATTTTTTTTAGATACAATTGCTTGGTAACTCAAAAAAATTCACTTCAAGGGTTAATTTAACAGCTACAACAGTTAAATTCCGGTTATCGTTAACCGGCTTCTGTGAAAACAGCTCTATGGAGTTAATGAGCTAACCAGCCCCATGAGAAAACACCTGTTTGGTAGTTGCGGGGAGAGTGGTGTTAGTGGAGAGATCTTTAGTACGTAGGTGCAACTGAGGTTGCAAGTCATGCATACAGCTATGCCGGTGTAGCTGTAGTCATGAGAGTTTAACGAAACAAAAAATAAATAAAGTATGTCCACCAAAGCTGATAAAAAATCAGAAGGTATACCCGAGAAGCTCACCTTTTTGGTTATGATATTATTTCATTGGAACTACGAACTCGAACCTGGAGAGCATAAAGGTGGATACCGCTAATTTACCAAAAATGAAACTACTATTTTTAAATGTGAAACTTCTATTTTTAAAGTGTGAATTTGGGTGTAAAAAAGAATATAAGAAAAGTTAATTAAAATGTTTGTTATTTTCAAAAGGTCTCAAGGTGTAAGGTACTGGACATGGTGTACTAAGAAGGTGAGCGCAAGAAATCTGCTGATTTTTACTTTTTTTATTTGAATCTGAATTTCGATTATCAACCTAGAGAGAAAATTTTTATGTTTCATGATAAGTGTGGCAACATTGGCAAACATTGTTGTTGTGCGCCGTTGTTCTCCTATTTATCCAATAGATGCTGCAAGGTTTTAATCGAGGGGATAGCTTCTGACACTTTCACGGCCACTTCGGGCGTACCCCAAGGGAGTGTCTTAGGTTCTCTCTTATTCATTTTATTTATAAATGATATCGGTAGCAGCTTAATGTTTTCAAAGTTTTAACTATATGCGGACGATCTTAAAGTTTTCTCCATTGTAAAAAACTCTGTTGACGCACAGCGTCTCCAGGAGGACATGAATAGAGTAGCTACTTGGTGTCTTAACTCGCACCTTTTTCTTAATCTGAACAAGTGTTCTTATGTTACTTATTCTAAATCTCGAAATTTACTGCCGACGGCATACAGTATATCGGGGGCTCCTCTTCAGTCCTTAGTTGAGATCAAGGACCTAGGTGTCATCTTTGACTCTTCGTTCTCATTCAGTAATCATATTAATTATATTATCTCAGGTGCCTAATCTGTCTTAGGCTTCCTGAGGCGTAACAGCGTCAGCTTCTCGGATCCGTATACCCTGAAACTGTTTTACTCCTCGTTTGTTCGTTCCAAACTTGAGTACGCTGCATTTATTTGGAGACCTTATCACAAATTTGCTATCGACAGGATTGATCGATTACAAAAGGTTTTCCTAAGATTCTGTCTTAGGTCCATCCGTTTCTCTGACCCAATCCCTTCCTAAAATTCCCGTCTTCTCCTGATAAACTTAAAATCGCTGGAAGTCAGAAGAACAACTCTTTCCTTGTCCTTCGTTTTTGGGGTGATTAGTGGCGATATTGATTGCCCCTCTTTGCTAATTTCGATTAATTTTCTGATTCCTTCTAGGTCTCTTCGGTCTCATTATCCTTTTTATATCAAGCACGCGTCTACCAACTATGCGAGGAATGCTCCGTTAGTGAGGTCTTTGCGGGAGTTGAACGAGATCTGGAGTTCGATTTCTTTTGATATATCTTCTTCGAAATCTGTTTTTCATAACTTACTTAACTTGCTGTTGTAATTAGATTTATTTACTTAGGTTTCAGTCAGTAAGAAACCATGTTGTTTTTTGACTTTTCGGAAAATAAATAAATAAATAAATATACTTAGAGTTATATGGAATAAAAAAATTTCGAAAAGTAACGGTCCCTAGCAGGGTCGGAGCCCCCAAAATAAAAAAAAGCCTATAGCTCCTTCCAGACTATAACATGTAGGCGTGCCAAATTTCAACAAAATCCGTCTTGCCATTCTCACGTTTTTAGGACACAAAAGCAAACGTCTGAACATCCAAACATCCAAACATCGCTACATTCACATTTATAATATTAGTAGGATGTATGACATACATACATTGTACATACATATATTAATAGATTTTTCCTTCTAACTATGGATATTTGTTCCAATCAATTCAAAAAAAATTTTAGACAAGCGAAAAACATTTCATCTCACATCGAACCAATGACAAGTAATACATACTATAAGTACAATTTAAAAGAGTTATCAGTTTTTAAGAGCTTTTAAAATAAAAACTTTTAAGGGCCCCGAACAACTATTGACCTTGCGCATCAACAATTTTTAAATACGACCCTGATGGAAGTAACGAAATGCCGAGGAGCGCTTCGGTATTGTACAATTGCTGTGATTGGACTAAAATAAATGCAATACTACATACATAAATATTGTTTCACTTGGGATTGGTTGCAAAAAGAAACAGGTTTCGGATTCATGGTCTCAGTCTCACTTCTTCTGAAAATGTATTACCAATAATGTTCACATGTACGGGCTAAGTTGGAAATTACTATATTTTGGTTTCGCTGCAACTTGTTTGCTTATTTACCCTCAGTATCTTACAAGTTGGCAAGCTATCAGATAATATGATTAATGTGACATAAGTTATTTTAATATAGCAGTTTTGTCGGTGATTAAACAGCGTGTTTTCGCCGCCTTATTAACGTTAAATAAAACAAACATATACGCGTGTAGTCGTCTGCATTAATACTTAGTTTAATTGAATAGGTGAAATTAAGAAAGTGGCAATATATTTAAAGTTATTCAACACCACCATAAATGGTAGATTTAATCTCAGAAATCTAAATATATCATACCAAATAATAATAACTAGTAACGCCTGTGGTCGAAATTCGACCAACTTAAATTTATGCCGAAATAAAATATTGAGCCCAATTTAAAAGTTTGTCAACTTCAGAAAATTTGACTTTTCCACACCACCCGTGAGGTATGCAATTGGCGCGTTACCGAAGTTAGTTTTGGGTGCTCGGTTCCCCAGTAGGGCTATTTCACCCATATAAATTATATCTAACTGAATTTTAGTATAACCAACAAAATTATGAAACTCCATATTACAGAAATTCCGTTTGATTTAAACCATCTCACGAAATATCACAGTAGGTGTGACAGTTTGTGTTAAACTTTGTAAATCTAACATTTAATTTTGGTTGGTTACACTTAAATTGTGCTGGATATGTTAAACATACTCAGGTAAAAGTGATAAGTACATACAGTAAAATAAATAAGCTTAACAACTTTTCTTCTAAAGTATACTAAAACGTAAAAGACAATTCACAATTTGAAAAGTATGAAAAATAAAGATATAAAAATTAAAACATAATAAAATATATTCAAAAAGCTACATACAAATTAAAAGGTATATTCCAATTATTTCACAATAGCCCAGCAACCAACAAATTTAAAGTTCGACAAGAAAAACAAAAACACGTTTTAACTTTACATTGAAAACATGAATCTTTTGAAATTAAAGTCACCAAAAATTTATCTTTGTCCGATTCTGTTAACTTTTTTGCCAAACTGTTGACAAGGACCTTTGTGAATTCAGGAAACGATACACAACTCCCTATATTCATTGAATTAAAAAAATTTTATGGAGATAAATATTCAGTTATAAAAGCATATAAACCAATTTCATTTATGAATATGGGGAAAAATATGTAAATATGTAAACGTAGTAAGTCAGATGGCGCGTCATATATGTTTGTCTGTAATTAGAAGGGTTATATATATGCAAATCTATTAAGGGTTAAATGAATCTCTACTCACCTTGAGATCTTCTCTCTTTGCAAGAGCAAACAGAAAGGGATTAAGAATAAGGGAGAAACGTCAACTTCGTTGCTAAAAAAATATTTACTCTATATACAAAAGTAACTTTCATGGATTAACGTTGCTGACATTTATAACTTCAGTGAAAACTATGTATATTTTTTGTAAATACTCTGTCATCGCCGGGTAAGTGGCCTTGATTTTTATGTTCGCTAACATAAAACTTTAGGCATTCAAAATTCCGACCTTTCGAAACGTTTGGCCTTGCGATTTGTTGATGGTCATTGCAAACGATGGTATTATTGGGAACTGAGTCGGTTGAAAATTAAAAGGTAGTATACTTCCGCAGTACTTAACTTAATGCGAGGAATAAGGATTCGTTTTCCTTTAGAATATCCGGTTAAAACTTCACAATCGATGGCATTGTTGTGTAGGCCTTTAATCCCCATCCGAGTGCCGTTTACTAAGGCATCCTTACTATTTAGATTTCCAATGAGTAGCACGACGCAATTGAGCTGTAAGGAAAGTTTATGCGGTGGCAATCCGCTCATATTAAGGGAGTTAAGAAGCTTCGTCGTATAATTGTTTACTTCCCTCTCGTCGTCGCAAATTATAGCATCAAAACTATTAGGTTTTGAATGGGCCTGGTATGCGATTTAAAATGTCACTGTTAACAATGGAGCAATCTTCATTTGTTGCCGCTAAAATGACTGAGTTCACGACTTCATCTGATAGAATATTTTCCTCAATATTCCCAAATATGTCAGAAATTAAATTATTTTCATTTCACAATAATTGCTATGGTATCTGAATGATGTTATCTCCAAACTGTGGGTAAACAACCGTTTGACCATTTCCAATTTGTTTTAAATCTCCACAAACTGAATTTCGTGCGGTAGTGCTCTCATGTTTTGGTTTAATGTTTCATGATGAAATGTAGGAAATTCACTCCAACTGACAATACAGTTTTCAACGAAAACTGCACGTGATCCGTCAGGAACAACGGGTAAAATTTGCCTGAAATCGCCACAGAGTAAAATTGTTTTTCCTCCAAACAGTTTGTCTTTATTATTATCGTCGGTAGACAAATCCCGCAGTAATCTATCAATAGCTTTCAAAATTAAAAGTGGCCACATTGAAATTTCATCAATTATTATCAGAGCAGCGGAATTTAGGTATCTTCCTTGAGAACTGTTTGGGGTGATATTCGGAACGGAATTTTCTACAACAGGAATTGGTAATTTGAAGACATTATGCACTGTTCTTCCACCAATCAAAAGAGTTGATGCAATGCCACTAAAGGCAGTAGCAATGCATGGAAGATTAAGTGAATTTAACTTGTGAATTAAAGCAGTTTGCATAAAAGTTTTCCCACAACCTGCGTGAGCAGTAACACAGAACACATTGCACCCAGTATTATGAAACTGGATTTCCTGGATGACGCTGTCTATTATTTTTCGTTGCTCATTGTTTGCTCTTGAGTAATAGTCTTCGAACAAAATTAGCTCATTTTCAGCTTGTGAGGTATTCAAACTCGTTACAATGGGGATTACTGCAGGATCTGGTAACCCAAGGCTTTGACATGTCACATTGTGACTAAGTAACACATCTTCGATTTCAATAAGAGCACGATTAAATGAAACCTGCTCATCGCTTTCTCTTAAAAAATCTTCAGAAAGGGAATATTTGAACTCATTCCACAATGCCAAAGCATTTGCAGGAGTATTTAGTGCACATATCACAGCAAATAAGTGACGCATTTGCTTAGGCGAATGAAATTGTCGCGCTTCTTCTAAGCACTCTCGGCATCATTTGAGGCGATTCCCCAAGCATGACATGCTTCTGCAAATGTATTGTATAGAACCCCATTAAATGTTCCAACATCCATAAACGATTTTGGACCAGTGACATGTAAAAGAAGCAAACGTAAATGGAAGAGTTCAGTATCCTTTGGCGACACTACATACATACGATTAATAATTTTATCCCCGCCTCGCTGTCTTTTTTCCACTTTTTTCCGCTATCTTCCCAAATATAATGAAACGGAATTTCAGTGTATTTATATGAGTTTGCCGAAGTGTCATCAATATTTAACTGAAAAAATGCCAACAATTTGGTTTATAGCCAACGTAACGCCCATCCAAAAAGTTTTGAATTTCGTCACAATTTCTCCCCTCTGCGATGTCGATTTCTTCTGTAGCTAATTGCACGGTTGCGCTATCATAACCTTTGTATACATTAGGCATATAACAAATTTTGACGAAAAATTTGGCATACCACCACGTGGTGGCAAATATTGTACAAGTAATGAATATCACTTTTTTAGGTGATTTAGGTTCAAAAACGTTCCGCGCAAAAATGGATTTCTAAAAAAAGTCAGATTTTTTATTTTATTTTTTTTTAATATTTTTATTTTTACATTTTTGTCAATTGTTATATGAAATAAGTTTTAAGTTTAAAGTATGTGATGATTTAATGGTAAAATGTCTTGCACAATTTTAATTGCACGCTCTGCGCAGATGTTACTTCGCTGAACTTCCTCAATAGCTGATGGTTTATTTACCCAATATCTGAGAAAACATTCATTTGCTTTTGTGAAGCCGGCCAATGATTTCTGTAGTGTGGCGAAATTATTTTTGTTGAAAGTATAATCGGAAAACCAGATTTCGCTCCAAGCACCGCACACAAACTTACAAATAGGATATATGTAATTGCAAACCATATTCAGGAATAAGTACAAAGGCTAAAAGTGCCAAAATAGCTCTAGAATTCCAACGGGCATTACTGAGTGCTGGTATTGCGTTAAATTTTATGTAGGGAAAACGTCCATTTTTCTCGAAGTATTTAAAAGATTCGACCAATTCATATAAGTATTGCATGTCATTTCGCCATTTAATGCTTTTAACCTTAATACACTCTTTATTTTGTTCATACTCTTTTTTTAGATCATCGTAATTTTCTATTAAATTTGAAATAAAATTGTATAAAATATTTAATGCTTTTAACCTTAATACACTCTTTATTTTGTTCATACTCTTTTTTTAGATCATCGTAATTTTCTATTAAATTTGAAATAAAATTGTATAAAATATTGGGCGATGACGTTTTTCCCTCTAAAAGCTCATCCATGACATGTTTTAACATCAAATCTAGCACATGACGTTGACAACCAATATACTGCTCCACATGGAGCGGGCAATGAAAAGGATTTCAAAAAATTTTGTAGGCGAGTGACAACACCATGGTGTCTGCCAGTATTCACACTGGTTGTATCGCAAATTATCATTTTAATTGATTCCAACAAGTCGAAATCACATAATAATAATTCTTTTATTCCGTGAAATATCGTCGACGCTTTTCCATCATTCAGAACTAGTACACCTAATTTTACTTCCCTAGAAGCATTTTTCAGTACTACGACCTGATATTCCTTCTTTCCACTTTTTTTCCCGTCAAAATGCAAGCACCAGCTTTCATTTTTAAGAGTGTTTTTCAACAGTTTTTTTTTTTGTTCGGCATTTTTGGTGTAAGCTTTGTAAATTCCAGGTTGGGATGGCGACAATATCTCTACACCACATTCAAGTATGTAACTACGCTCTCGTCTCGTCAGATGTAAAGACATTGTCGCGCGCATAGCTGTGTATTATATTGAATCAGAATTTTCTGAAGAAAAATTAGTTTGGGGTGGGTGGGGCACTTCCCTTAGGTCCATTAAAAGGCGTTTGGAATAATAGGAAGATTATTAGTTAAATAAATATCTATTATTATGAAGAAAAACGTGTACACTTTACACAATTTTTTTTGTTTTTTTTATTCGACTATGGTATGCGGTTTTTCGTATTTGCAAAAATTGTAAAAAGTTTTATGCCTAGTATACATATTTGTAAATGTATTTTACACTTTTAACCGTAGAGCAAACCTCTACATTTATATGGCAATTAAATTTGGCAAGCAAATAAGGATTATAAGGAACAACATAACGATTATCAAGTGATGCGCCCCGAACATCTACACTTCTCGTGTAAACTCGCAAAAGTTTTTGGGAAAATTTTTGGAGCATTCACCACTCCTCATGCATACCGCGTTTATATTGAAAGAACCACATGGCCCATGCATCATATGTTTCGAAACGTATTCATGTAATTTCGGTTGTGTTTCAATGTCAGCTATTTAAGCACACACGGCTTTGTCAATATTACTAACACCATCAAGCTTATCTCTTTCATCTAGTGTTATCAAAATATGTGCATGAGGTAAACCCCTCTTTTGAAATTCAATTGTGTAAATGTGAGCAGCAACAGAACCGAAAACTTTCTTTGTACATATTGTGCTTATTAAATCCTTTAGCTTTGCCTGAAACACTCGAACTATAATTTCAGGTCTATAAATTGGCGCTTCATTAAAATCTATATTTGTAATTATTTCTGGCCAATGGGGATTGCATGTCATTGTAATAAACAAAGAAGGTTTGCCAAAATGACGAACAATGGTCATAGCGTCCAAATAATTTTGGTACATATTTCTGGGCGAACCAGTAAATGACGATGGCAAAATGACTCGTCTTCCAAAATTTTCGTGGCCATTCCCATTAGGATTAGTGTTCAAATAATCAGTTATGTTGTTCAAGATATCGCATCTTAGTTTATCTTGATTTGCTCTCAAAAAATGAAGCCTTGTGCCCTCAATATGAACATACATATAAGCAATCCACTGCAGATAAAGCTTTTTAGAATGGTGTAAAAGGCTGAAATCGTCTCGTATTTGTATGTTATGCGTTATTTCGGTATGCGATCCAGTGTCTCCGTTGGGAAACAATAGTGGATACGTCAATGGGTCCAAAGAGGAATCTAAAACTGAAATGTTTTTCACCGTACCATTGCATTTGTAAAACGATACCATTCTTCTGTCGAATGGAGGTTCGCCATCTACCGTACTAAATATCACGGCAACATCAGTTGCAAGAGCGTCATTGTATCTACCGATTGCCGTATTCGTCAAGTTATGGTTTACTGTAATGAGTAAACACATTTTTTTGCATATATTTTCCGGTCTACTACAGTGTTCTTTAATGGAAATAAAGGACCGTACAAAAGGATTAATCTGATTTAATTCGGAAGATATTTCTTCCATTAAGTCCCTATCGCATGATACGTTTGATGGTTCCCTCGCTCTAAAATTATTTGCGGTATCGACATCATAGAAATATAACTGAGCATAACAGGGATTAGTCCGAACATTTTGCTCATGCGTCAACGGCCCAACTCTATAATGAAAAATATTGTGAATTTTGAAATTATAAATGCCTTGCGTGACATTATCTGCAATATTCGCTTCAGAACTGACCATAGCAAAAGACGAATTGAAACTTCTTATATTCTCAAAATAATTGGTTGACTTTCGTTTTAAAGAGGTATTGTTGGAGCGTAAACCTTCATACAGGTTATTGAAAAACAGATTTTGTGGTAATGATGGCAATGTAACTTTACCCTTTTGGCAACACATCGAAAAAGAGTTTCTGCTTCTTGCAGTAATCTCACTCTTGAAATGCATTGCGTTACAATGCATGCAACGTAAATCCATAGGACCGCAATCTGAACTAAGAAAATTATAGGGTACATTATTTAAAGCACCCTTGAAAGTGTCAACAAATTCAACATATGTGTTAGAAGCATTATGACGTCTCTCCCTATCTATATCCCTTTCGCTTCTTCTTGTAAGTCGGGGCATTTGATATGACTAAAAATAAAAACGGTTGAAGATATACATTCAATTAAAAAATGCCTCAGAAAATATCCCAAGAGTAAACGGTCTCAAAAATAACCGCATCATCCCAGGACAGTCTTGATATAAACTCTCCCTAATATAAAATTTCCCAAATTGATCCCGAAATACATAGACATAAGGTAGTATGAAAACTTCGAATCTGCAGATTTATTAAAAAGGAAAGCGCTCAATATCTGCTATGTCAATGGCCGGCAGCAGAAGCATCTAAGTATTAAAATTGGAGCTAAACTCTATAGCGAGAGGACATTTCCACCTTAAATTCCAAAGAGAGTTAGGTATAATTTTCTTACCGCTCAATTGAAAATTATCAATTTGAAAAAATTAAAAACCCGCAGTAGGAAATGAAATAACCAGTTAACTCCAAAAATAATCCTAAGAGAAAACTCGGATTTTGTTGTCTCTATCCAAACTATGGATTTAAGTCTCCTCTTAGGGCCGCTTTCATAAAAGCCGGTAGCCGCTATCCGGAAATTAATTAACGTATTTTGTAACGGTTTGCGGTAATCGTTTACGTGGGGTACCGGCTAATACACAACCAAAAATGTTGAGATATGTATCAGGAGACGCACAAGACGTACAAAAGGATTAATCTGATTTAATTCGGAAGATATTTCTTCCATTAAGTCCCTATCGCATGATACGTTTGATGGTTCCCTCGCTCTAAAATTATTTGCGGTATCGACATCATAGAAATATAACTGAGCATAACAGGGATTAGTCCGAACATTTTGCTCATGCGTCAACGGCCCAACTCTATAATGAAAAATATTGTGAATTTTGAAATTATAAATGCCTTGCGTGACATTATCTGCAATATTCGCTTCAGAACTGACCATAGCAAAAGACGAATTGAAACTTCTTATATTCTCAAAATAATTGGTTGACTTTCGTTTTAAAGAGGTATTGTTGGAGCGTAAACCTTCATACAGGTTATTGAAAAACAGATTTTGTGGTAATGATGGCAATGTAACTTTACCCTTTTGGCAACACATCGAAAAAGAGTTTCTGCTTCTTGCAGTAATCTCACTCTTGAAATGCATTGCGTTACAATGCATGCAACGTAAATCCATAGGACCGCAATCTGAACTAAGAAAATTATAGGGTACATTATTTAAAGCACCCTTGAAAGTGTCAACAAATTCAACATATGTGTTAGAAGCATTATGACGTCTCTCCCTATCTATATCCCTTTCGCTTCTTCTTGTAAGTCGGGGCATTTGATATGACTAAAAATAAAAACGGTTGAAGATATACATTCAATTAAAAAATGCCTCAGAAAATATCCCAAGAGTAAACGGTCTCAAAAATAACCGCATCATCCCAGGACAGCCTTGATATAAACTCTCCCTAATATAAAATTTCCCAAATTGATCCCGAAATACATAGACATAAGGTAGTATGAAAACTTCGAATCTGCAGATTTATTAAAAAGGAAAGCGCTCAATATCTGCTATGTCAATGGCCGGCAGCAGAAGCATCTAAGTATTAAAATTGGAGCTAAACTCTATAGCGAGAGGACATTTCCACCTTAAATTCCAAAGAGAGTTAGGTATAATTTTCTTACCGCTCAATTGAAAATTATCAATTTGAAAAAATTAAAAACCCGCAGTAGGAAATGAAATAACCAGTTAACTCCAAAAATAATCCTAAGAGAAAACTCGGATTTTGTTGTCTCTATCCAAACTATGGATTTAAGTCTCCTCTTAGGGCCGCTTTCATAAAAGCCGGTAGCCGCTATCCGGAAATTAATTAACGTATTTTGTAACGGTTTGCGGTAATCGTTTACGTGGGGTACCGGCTAATACACAACCAAAAATGTTGAGATATGTATCAGGAGACGCGCTTTGGTCCCAGGAGCATGAATATAACTCCGCTGAACCAATATTTTTAGTAGTTTGAGAGATATTTGCAATTAAAGTTCAGAATTGTCTGTCATTTTCATGTGGTTGTTGTAATCATATTACCCTGTGGCAACCACCCGGAGTTGGAATGGCGTAGCCCAGGGCTATTTTTTGAAGCTCGGCCGAAGGCCGCCTACGCGGAAAGGTGTTCTGCACATAAAAAACATGGACCGGGCCCCTAAACCTGGGTCATTTTTCGGCTTTTCGCAAATATTTTCCAAAATAATGAAAATATTGGTTGAGCGGAGTTATATTCATGCTCCTGGGACGGAAACGCGTCTTTTGATACCTCTCCCGACATTTTTCGACGCGTATTAGCGCTCGGTACCGCACGTAAACGATTACCCGGTTAGCTGTCAAATAAATCACCGATTAGGCTTAACCGGCTTTTATAAGAGTGGCTCTTAGAAAGTTAAAATAATCAGTTGGACGTGGATTGGCCGGTGTCAGTCAAATAATTTGATATATAGATATAATTTTCACTCCAAGACAGATGTCATAAACAGAATAAACAGAAAAATATTGGGTAACATATATAATAAATAATAAAAAAAAAAAATAATAAAAAGTTTTCGGTTATTTTAAGGCAAATTCAATTTAGTAAAAAAAAAAAAATTACCTGCCCTGAACACGTGCTTGAACCTACGAACGCACGCATCATAGCCGGCACGCTCACCACCTGCGCCACTACTGGATGTGCAATTAAACAGTCAGATACTGTAGTTAACAGCTTTGGGTTTTGGTGAAAACTTTGATGAATTATTACAAATTTTTTGTGAAATATAATATGCCTATGCAAAGCTCCTGGCCCATGAAAACATATAAAAATATATAATAATTGGAATTATGCATTTTTTTATGAGATGAACTCTGGCAATTGATTGTATGGAAGAAATGTTAGCCCATTAATATATAGAAATGGGCACATAGAATGATGCCATATCGAACAAAATTGGAAGGAAATAAAATTTTCAGTGCGTTTTCCACAAAACAATTTACATTTCATTGTAAACACTTCAGTTTTTCGGGATTTTAAGATGCATCTAAATTACCGACCGTATATAGTGAAATTTAACAAATTTCATAACATAACATTAACATAACTTAAAACCCCGGACTTCAATTTTTTCTCGCCAGCAATAAAAGTTATTTTTGTCCTTATATAAACCGTCAATCCTCTTTCATATGATAAGAAATTCATTAAATTTAGATTGGCGGGTTGGTAGATTTTGGGTCGGACTTTCATTCTGTCCTTAAAAAATAAAAGGACAAAGATAACTTTTATTAAAAATTATTTAAAAAGGGGAAAAAATGTTATGTTCGAAGTTGGGCTCGAACCATGATGGTACACATGAATACGGCATGTACCTAAGCGCTAAAGGTTCAGCAAATATTTCCACCCGCCAAAAATATATGTACATACATACATAGCCATATAGATTGAAACGAATGAAAGTTGATTTTGAAATTCCGTTAACTTCTTAACATTAGCCGGTTTCCCAATTGTGTTTTTTTCGGTAAACAGACAGTTTTATGAATTTTTCTTCTAGTTGTGGATTTTTTGAAGTCCGTATAGCGGGAGAATATTACAACTTACACATATGATGGTTTTCTGGTTTTTTTCGTCAAATTCAACTCAGAAATATTGAAAACACATAACTTAACTGGCCTAATTCAGCCTAAATATGTAAGCATTCCGGTTATATGTCTACTCTTTAACAAATTAAAATTTTTAGGAAGAAAATGGTTGATGTCTCTAGGAAAATTAACGCAATTTCAAACTATTTCCTAAATATAAAATTGAAGAAGGTACAAACTGTGTTTTTACTGTTTGCATATTATATATGATATATTTCTTAAAAAATATAAATTGATAAATTGGAATAATTTTTTAGATTTTTTCAAAAAATTTGGGTTTTTCACTCCAAGATAGATCTCATAAACAGAATAAACAGAAAAATATTGGGTAACAAATATAATAAATAAAAATTAAAAAAATATGATAAAAAGTTTTCGGTTATTTTAAGGCAAATTCAATTTAGTAAAAAAAAAAATTTACCTGCCCTGAACACGTGCTTGAACCTACGAACGCACGCATCATAGCCGGCACGCTCACCACCTGCGCCACTGCTGGATGTGCAATTAAACATTCAGATACTGTAGATAACAGCTTTGGGTTTTGGGGAAAACTTTGATGAATTATTACAAATTAATGAAGAATTTTTTGTTAAATATAATATGCCTATGCAAAGCTCCTGGCCCATGAAAACATATCAAAACATATAATAATTGGAATTATGCATTTTTTTATGATATACACTCTGGCAATTGATTGTATGTAAGAAATGTTAGCCTATTAATATATAGATAATCAGTACCATGAAATTTTTCAGTGTTTGGCAAATTCTAATATGAAGAAAACAACGGTGTAAGACATTATTCAAACTAATAAAATTTGTTTTGAGAAGCTACGGAATGGGCATTGTTGAGATGTGAGTACTGCATATTTGAAAAAAAAAACCGCTTGGAGTAAAAGATTTACAAGTTTGTATATAAAAAACTATCTAAAATTTGTGTTTGCCTGCTTTGCATGAAAAGTTTATCATCATAGCTTAAATTTTATGTTTTTTTTTATGTTAACAATATGTCTAAAATATATAAAAAAAAAATGTCCAAAATTTATGACAGTAAGAAACCATATGTATGATGATTTTTATACCTAGTAGTGCTTCGCACACAAGGTATATTAACTTCATTCGCCTAACGGTAGTATGTAACGGCATAAACGAATCGAGATAGATATTGACTTAAAAGAGAAATTGATTGAGCCATGTCCGTCCGTCTGTAAACACGATAACTTGAGTAAACCTTGAGATATCTCAATGAAATTTGGTATGTAGGTTCCTTTTCATTATCTCCGAGCGCTATTGAAAATAGGCAAAATCGGTTAAAAGCCACGCCCTCTTTCTATATATATAATATTTTGGAAAATACGAAAAGAGTGATTATTCAGTACATAATACACCTATAAGGATAATATTTGGTGTGCACTTTAGCGTTAAGGCAACAAATACATTTTTGAAGAAATTTTTAAAAAGGGGCGTGGCATCGCCCACTTTTGATATAGTCAAATTTGGAAATATTATTAATCATAAATCAAAAACCGCTCAAGATAGCAAAATAAAATTCAGCACACATATATACATATATTAATACAGGCAATATTTCGAAAAACAATTAGCGAAATCGGGTTAGGTCCACGCCCAATTTTATACGAAAGATTTTGAAAAGGATCATAGATATATTGAATATGCTATAACTTTGCTTAAACTAGCTGTATATAATTTCTATTTCACCTCTGAAGTGTTCGTGGGCAAAGAAAGTCGAAAGCACAAAATTTTAGGAAAATGGTACATTATTCCACAAAACTTTCCATGCCATAACTCCGGTAAAAATTGACTTATTGAACCGATATTTAGAGAAAGTGTTCAGCATATAAAGCTTACTCTTTGCTGTAAAAATAAACAAAATCGGAGAACGGACACGCCCACTTTTTGAACACAGTTCTAAAAAATTTCTTCGTAAACTTAAAATCGCGATATTTCAATAATTGTATAAGTTATATAAATAAGATTTTACACACATAATAAGCCTTTTAAGCAAAACTGAACTGTACAAAAATTTTGTGGATTTTGGTGAAGTAGGCGTGGCGCCGCCCACTTTTTAGCATAAAAGCTCTGCTATTTTCAAAAGCGATTGCTTGGAATTTCAAAAATGTATTTCAATGAAATTTTGTGTGGGTTCCCAATAGTATGTAGTATACTCCTGCCAAAAATTACGCAAATCGAATAACAAACAAGCAAGATTTACGGGCAAGTAGTTAACACCCTACTGCCTTTTTTTATTAATTTTTTTTATTTTCATACCTTTCATGAACATGAGGAAAGGTATTTATATTTTGTTATTTAGTAATAATTTAATTTACCACTCACAACAGAAGTGTTTTTATCGAAAACAATCAGTTGCCTTTATAACAAATTTTCAGGTATGTATTAAAATAGACCTGAGTAAATTAGGATACCAAAACAGATCACTACTAGGTATTTAATGTTCGGTTACACCCGAACTTAGACTTCCTTACTAGTTTTCTTTTATTTTTGTAGCGAATTTACAGGGTAACTTGAGCCACCTCAGGATGATGAACTATGCATGTGATGCCGCCTTAATTATTTCTTGGTCTATCTCTACACTGATGCTGAGTTCTCGTTATAGGGATGTTTGGCGGTTGCTCGTCTTCAGGCGTTTACATTTCCCCATTCGCCTGTGAATGCTTTCTTGATCTTTAACAATAACAACTACTTGATTTTGGTAATCGGCCAATAAGCACTAGATAATGGTATGGCTAGTGAATTATATCTAACCTTTTTTTTTCTAAATATCATAGTTGGCTTTAGTTTTTATGTATTTCCTTGCTTTATAGAAAGATGATTTTCTCAAGCTGGGATATGCACCGGACCGGAGACTAGTCCGAAAAATTACATTCGGGAAAACTTGTTTTTGGGAATACGTGGTGGATTCCACACAATATCCTTCTCATTTTTGAGTGGAGAATTATATAATTTTTTATTTCTTCTGTCCTGCTTTTTAATTCAATTAAATACGTTAAATCAATTAATTTGTGCTCATAAATAGTTTCTCTGCAAAATAGCAAAGCCGGAGGATCAATGTATACAGTTCTAAGTGAAAAGATTCCAATTAGGAGAATATGCTAAACATATTCACCATACCTATATGACAAAAGTATTAGAAAAAATATTCCAAATTTATTAGAATATGCTAAAAATGGGAAACATACCCTAGACAAAACAACCCTACAAACCAGATACCGGTCAGCGATGTAGCTAAGAACTTGGTTTCATTAATTTTTCGAACGTTAAAAAAGTAGATAATTTTGTTCTGGCCGTGTGAAGATTTTAACCACAAGTGTTTTCTAAATGTCCAGCCTTCAAAAATTTCGCTTTCAAACAGGAACGGATCTCGAAATAATTGCAAATTATACCCTCATTCCGTTTTGAAAATCCATCTTTCATTCCTGTGCACAAGTATCATTTCACGGTAAATATAAAGGTATAAAGTTTAATGTAAGTTTTCATGTTTATTTTAAATTAAACTTCAACACAGTTAGAAAGTATGTACAGCTAAACAAAAATATATGTAAGGTACAATAGAAGTATGTACATACATGTAGGATTTGCCGATCGGACACCAATGAATATAACGCACCTTTTAGTTGCACAAAGTTTATTAATTCAGTTTTATTAATGATAAGTAAAACGATTATAATATTGGCGCTTAACTTTAACTACACTTTTAACAAATACTTATGTATATCAAAACCGTCCGTTCAGCCCAACCGTCACGCAAAAACTTGTCCGTTCGTATTCTCCTTCGTCAATCTTTAGTCTCTTGTACTGTTCGTTTTTAGTTTGTTCCTTTCTACCACACAGAGTTGAATTTACTTGTCGCCTAAAGCTATGTTCACATAATCTAGAGCTATGTTCGCATAACCATCCTACATTCGGCCATCCTGATCTATCGTTTGGCCCCAAACGATGGCTCCCACTGTTTCATGAACTCTGCGACCGTGTTAGTACGGTTGGGTCCTTCCCCTTCGCCATTCTTCTCCACCTCGTAACGATCGTGGGGTAGAATTTTAACTACTTTGTAAGGTCCAAAGAATCTTGGTCTAAGTCTTAGGGCGCTTCCGAATTGGGTTCGCTTGATGGCTACTAATTCATTTAACTTGTATTTTGTCGCTTCGGCCCGCTGATTGTCAAAACTTTTTCGATTTTCTTCCTGTATTTTTTTGATATTTGTATGTGCTTCTCTTCTACAGTCTTCCCTTGACTTATCAAGTTCATCAATTGCTTCATTTTCGAGAAACTCATTTAATTTGGGGGTGGCTTTAGTTCTCATTTCTACTCCGGTTAGTAACCTAAATGGCGTTATAGTTGTGCTTCAAGGGGGTGTATTATTGAGTGTCTGCTGTACTTGTTCTATGTTCTTGTACCAACTTGTGTCTCAAGGCATAGTTTAGCTAACATAGGGATAATTATTCGGTTGATTCGCTCTACTTGACCGTTCCCTCTTGGCACTCCTGTAGCGATCAGCAAATGTTGAATGGATTCACCCTCGCAATAGATCTTAAATGCGTTTGCGGTGAAAGCCGCGCCCCTATCTGATACTATGCGTTTCGGGTTCCCAAAAATCGACGATTGTTTCTTCAGCTTGTCGATTACTTCGTCTACTCCAGTGCTACGAGTTGGATATAGCCATACAAATTTGGTGAATGCATCAACTATGACGAGGATGTAGGAGTACCGTTTGTTTGTCTTTTCCATTGGCCCAACATGGTCTATATGGAACGTGCACAATGGCTGGTCTTCCTTGTATATAGGCTCTAATAACCCTTCTTTTTTACCACTCTTTGCCTCAGTGATGATGCACTGCACACAACTCTTTACCACCTTCCCTAGTTTTGCTGATAATTTAGGAATGTAAAATGACTTTTCAACAGCATCCTGGGCCCTTTTAGCTGAAAAGTGTCCCTCATTATGCTCAATCCGTATGACCTCTTCCTCCATTTGGACAGGTACTACTAAAAGTTCCTTGGTGGGGTCTTTGTGTAGAACTCCGTGCTTAATATAAAAGTCCTCATAACTTTCAGTTTCGAGTATTTTTAGCACTGCTCGCACCCAATCGTCTTCGCGTTGTGCCTGTTGAAGCCTGAATTTTAGTGAATCCTCCAACAACAAACATGACATCCTACTCAAGGCATCGACGTGTCTCATTTTACTGCCTGACCGGTGCTCTATTTCATAAGCGAAATCTTGCAGGAAGAGAGCCCAATGTGATACTCGAACAGGCACATCCTTCTTCCGCATTGTCATTGTGAATGCGTTGCAATCTGTAATTATCTTAAACGGGATGCCCAGTAAGTACACGCGCCACTTCTTTAGAGCTGAGACGATAGCGAGAACTTCGAGTTCATATGAGTGATAACGCTCTTCTACCGGAGTGGCTTTCTAATCATGTATTGTATTGGGTGAAGCTGTCGGTCTTCGCTATCCCTTTGCAGGAGCACTCACCGTATCCAAACATGGAAGCATCGGTATGCACTTCGGTAACTGCCTTTGGGTTGTACAAACGCAACACGGGCGCTCTTACTAACGCAGCTTTTAACTGGCGAAACGCTGCTTCCTGCTCCTCACCAAAAACGAACTTTACGCCCTGACGCAACAAGTCCGACAGTGGTTTAGCGACCTCATAGGAAGTCAGCCTTAAAAACCTTTGCACGCTCTTTCGATCTTTAGGCGTTGGGAAACACTCTACGGCGATTGTTTTCTCTTTAGATGGCCTAATCGTTCCACCCTCAACAATGTAGCTTAAAACATCCACCTTTTCCATTAGGAACTGGCATTTACTCCATTTAATTCGCATGTTGTTGTCCTGTACTCTCTCTAAAACCTTTTTTAACTTATAGAAACCTTCTTCTTTATCCTTGGATGGAATGATGAGGTCGTCCATATACGTTACTACTGTGCCATCTTGTATTAAATCTCTAAACACTGCGAATATGTATCTCGAGAATACTGCAGGCGAATTACATATGCCAAAAAGGACATAAAGAAACTCGTACTGTCCTTGGTTGGTCACGAACGAGGTAAACTTCCTTGAAGTCTCCTCGAGAGGCACATGGAAAAATCCGTTCATTAAGTCTATTAGGGGCATAGGGAAGTGGTCTTTCATAATTTTTTCATTTATACGCCTATAGTCGCAGCAAAGTCGTTTGCTTCCATCTTTCTTTCTATTGGGGAAGCATATTCTGACGAACTCGGTTGGATAATTCCGTCACTTAACCATTCAGTTACCTGCTGGTCTACTATGCATTTGTTGGCATAAGACATGCGCCGTGGGGCTTGATATATGGGAGTGTCGTCAATCAAAGAAATTTTCGTACTAACGGGGGATTTTTGCTTCTTCCTTGGACTATAGCTCTGGAGTAAATTCCGAACTTCTGAAGCCTGCACATTATTAAGATGCAATAACTCTACGTCGGTACCACTCCTAGCTGTGGGCTCTACAGCCAGACACAAATTCCTAAATTCTTTTAAAAGCTCGATTTCGTCGTTGCTATTCGAAGGCTTAACGACCTCGATCACATTCGACTTATCTTTCTGCTTGAACACGACATTTTCCTCCGTTATGACTAAGTCTACTTGCTTTACAGTGTCCGTTACCAATGATGGCTTCGTAGAGGATATCACGCTCCCTAACGACATGAAAAGCGACATCTAACTGAGCATCATCAACTTCTAACCGTATTTCAAAACTTCCTAATGTGCGTAATGTACTATCGCTGATACCTTTCAGCTCACATCTACATATCTGCAGACAATTCGATATCCCCTAACATCATAACGAATCAGGCATAAGTCACATCCTGCATCTAACAAAGCCGAAAAGGAATGATTATTGCAAGTAAAGTCCTTAAAAATAGCGCAAGCTGCGGATTTCACACCTTTGCTTACCTCCAAAGTATTAACCTGCGGTTTATTTTCCTGTTTTACTTTACTAACTCTTTTTGGACAATCAGCGGCTCGATGCCCTGGTTGGCCGCATTCGAAGCATTTCAACTTTTGTTGGCAATTACGATCTAGATGACCACTAGCTCCACACTGAAAGCATCGGCGTGAGCCACTTTCTTTCGCAACTGTTGATTTATACTTTGTATCGCGATAATTTTGAGTTGAGTTCGAACTAGTTTGACGACCAGAACGAACCTTCTCATAAATCGTAATTTGCTGCTTCAACTCATCAATGTTTTTAGCTTGGTACAGGCAGCTTTTGTTTGATCTGGAATCCGGAATACCTTCGATAAAGTATTCAATTAAGCTTTTATCATCCAAATCTACTGGCTTGCTTATTTCCATTAAGCAGTATAAATATTCACGATACCCTTCGTCAGCGCCATTGTATAACTTTACAAGTAAGTTATGTATCAGCTGTTCGTCCACAGCTGTGCTTGCCCATGTAAAAAGCTTGCTATTCAGAAGCTGCTCAAAGCAGAGTCGTACTCATTGGAAGCAGAAAAAAAAGTACTGCTGCTTTTGGAATATACATCATAAAGAAATAAATAAGAGGAATTAGATGCCGCAAAGAATTGTTTAGCGCGGATCAACTCAATTAGAATTATTTTTGCAATAGTTCTACTTATTTAATTACCACTTTTTGATATCTATGAAATCTTAATAAAAAATATCTGCGGTACCTATAAAAGCAACCATGTAGTTCATGTTGTCATGACAATTTTCTTGTTCTTCTTTGATTACAAAGAAATGCACGTGGCAATTTTATAATTTTCTCTAAATATTTCTACGATAACAGTGTTTTTCGTATTTAGGGTGTATCTAAATGAACTTCCCTGCCTTTTAAAGTGGTTCACCTAAAATCCGCATGCTTATTTTTTGTTTTTCGTTTCGTGTTTACATGGTGTGTACAAGCGTACAAATAAGGGTGCGTTTACGTAAACATCCGCGCTGCTTCTGCGCTATACTTTTATGTAGCCTTACTTTTTTAGAAAATCTTAAACAAAACTATCTTTTTATTGATATTTTAGAAAAACTAAAAGGATTTGAACAGTGAAGGATGGGTTTTCATGTTAGGAAGTCACCTCATTCTTATCAGACCCCTTTTAGACACGCTGGGAATCCACCAGAATCACTATTTAAAAAAATATGGTACTGTTCAATGCCTAATATTTATCGGATTTTGCCGAGAGGGGTGTCAAAAGACGCGTATTGACCCCAACATCTATAATCCGAATGCGGAAATTAAAATTTTAATTTCTGTGAAAAGTTATCGGCAAAAAACAAAAAAATTTGGCCTACATCACTCCAAAATCGGGGGCCTGATCCGTGGTATTTATGTGCAGAGCTCCTTTCCGAGTTGGCGGCCTCGCGAAAAAAAAAATAACGCAATCCAAAGTATTTCCGCGAAGAACCCTTTCTGAAGTAGTCGTTACAACAATCACATGAAAATTCGCAATTTTGGTTGCGAATATCTCTCAAACGAAATAAGGCATTAAAATTTCGCGTTCGGATTCTTGATGCTGAGGTAAGGACGCGTCTTTTGACACCCCAATCGGCAAATTCGATAAAAATTAGGCATTAAACCGGGGTATATGAAAACAGAAAACTTCGGAATTTTTCAACCCAACACTTGCACTAATTAAAAATTGATATAAAAAAACTGAGAACTTTGGACTATGGCGGACAGACACTTGGAGTAACAGAGAATCGAAAATAGTCGGATAAGACAATTTATTGCAAATAATCCAGATATTTACTAACTGGCTAATCATATAATATGATGGAAATAACTGTATTAACAATGAAAACAACATTTTATTATTGTTCATGTGCAAAATATGTTTATTTTTATTCAGCGGAGGCTTATTATTAGTCATTTTCTAACATTTTGATACTAAATTCAGTAAAAGAAATTAACTAACACAGCAGCCCATCTGCAACATTCAGTCCATTTTACCACTAAGCTGTTGCATCCCTTCATTTTTAATCGACCAGCAACCCAGCCACGAGTGAGTGTCAAACGCTTGTTTGGCATCTGAGTGAGTGTCAAACTCCCATGAGTTAGAAAGAGAGGGAAGAGAAAGAGATATTAGGGTAATTTAAACACTTTTTTTCTTTATTATAGTAAACTTTTTATAAGAAACCCTACTCCAAAAAGTCGTTTAATCATTAAATAAAGCCCCAAATAAGATCTTGACGTAATTCCGTGGTATAATTTTATTCACCTGTTCGTGAATATATGGCCTGGAAAAATCTGTGGCACACAATATTTTAACGAAATGTTGACATTTTTGAATTTTTATTAATTCGATATTTTCTAATAAAGACTAAAAATATGATGAAGCTTTTAAGTTCCCCACCGTTATTTTGAATGCATATTTGTAATAAAAAAAGAAATAATAATAAAATTATTGATTTTCCCTTTAAATCGCTACCACGGATTTATGTACCACTAAATTGTACAATGTCCCTTATTCCGTGGTATATAATAAACCAAACTGAATTTGAATTGAATTAATGTTTACCTTTATGCTGATTTTTTTAAAAGCTTTAACTATTTTTTAATTTTTGAGTTATATTTGTTTTATTAAACCAAACATAAAAAAACAAAAAACAAAAAAAAAAAAATTAAAACAAATAAAAAAAATAAAAATTTAAAAAAAAATAAAAAAAATTAAAAAAAAAAAAAAAAAAATAAAAGAACAAAAAAGAAAACAAAGCAAAAAAACATTGAATGCAATTTTTTTACTTCATTATTGAATTCATTTTATTTATTTTTTTTATACAAGTGTTGTTTTGTTTTTTTCTATACATGTTTTGTTACAGAAACAAAAAACACACAGAAAAAAAATTGAAAAAACACGAAGGAAACAAAAATGAAACAAAATATATAAAAACAAAGAAAAAAAATACTGAATGAAATTCAATTCAATTTTTTTTAATTTTCTTTTATATTTCTATTTTCTGTATAGGTTCTTAAAGTTCTTAAGAACTTATTTTAGTAAAAAACACTAAAAAAACAAAAAAAAAAATAAAATAAAAGTTATAAAAAAAAGTATAAAACTAAAAAATATAAAATGAAAGTTTTTGACTTTATTTTTACTGAAAGCAATTTTATTTATAAATTGTTAAAGTTCTCAAGAACTTCTCCTAATAAAAAAAAAAATGATATTGAATTAAAATTTTTAATTTACTTATATGTTATTTATTTATACAAACAAAAAAGTATAACTGAATTAAATTTTTAGTTTGTTTTAGAGCTCAAAGCATATGCATTTTAAAAAAACAAAAAAAAAAACCTTTTAAAAGAGGCGAAAAAGTATAAATTTTAATAAATAAATATAAAAACCTTAAAACCTATTTTGTTGCTTGATAACAAATTGTTTTTGAATGCAATAATTAAGTTTATCTTACATTTTTAGCAATGAAATATGTGGCTTGCTTCATACCACGGAATAAGGGACAATTTCCCACGGAGTTATGTACATCATGAAATTTTTTGCCACGGAATTAGGGACATCTGAGTTAGTCATTAATTTTAATTATTATAAAAATATTATTAGTTATTTTCGAATTTTGGCAATTGGAAATTAAACAAAATTAATCAATTAAATAGGAACAATTCGATTTTTCAGGTTTAACTTTTTTGTTTCAACGTGGGAGGAGTACAGAGTCAGACAAATCCTTAGTACCACGGAATTATAGCCACTTACCTTACTAGTAATAATAAATACGCCACATGAAAAACTTTAGGAACCTCCTGTGAGTGAACGGTTTGACCGATTTAAAGGAAATATGCACCGATGGAAAGAAAATTGAAAAAAACATATATATAGGCGGTATATTTCCCCTAACGACCCCGCCACCCCCTCCAGTCACCCCCGTCGCCAGTATTTGCGCACTTGACCATCTTAGCATATGCCTTTGGTTTGAACAAAATATATTAATACCCGGGAGCGTAATTAAACTTTATCTGTCAGGAAGTTAGGAATGGTTAAGGAAGGAATTTGACTCCCTATCGTAATATCTTTCACATTCATCGCTTGATCTCTTGACACGTAATAAATCTAAGGCCGAATTTCATGCAATTAATAATTCTAGCCCACAGATCGATCATCGTTCCACTCAAATCCCTACTCCCATCCTTAAATTTCGGGGACGCCCCTGAAAATATACCGCCTATAAAGCCTATTTTGGAAAAAAACATTTTTTCAGTGTACTAAATAATTTTTACAGTGTATTTTTTTTAAATCAAATTTCAATACCATTCGAATGCCATTCCGTAGTAATCACACTTTAAAAGTACCTGTTATCGTAATTTTTCGAAAATTTTGATAAATTGCTACGCCCACAATTTTTCGAAAATGCAATTTCTAAAAATGAGTTTGTGTTTGGGTCGGTAAGATGTACCTCTATGCAAAATTTCATCAAATTCTGACGGGGTCAGGTTCAATGCATATAGGGTTTGATATGAAATTCATCATATATGTATGTATATAAAAATGAAATGTCTTTCATATTGCCGCGATGCCTGCTCAAACGGCTAAACCGATCTCAACTCTGTAAAAAGCAGTTTCTTTGAGCTTCTTTGTGGAAGGTTTATAGAAAAAAAATATTTAAAAATTTTTAATTTTGAGGCCCAAAAAATGCGGAAAGCTGAGACCTCACACTTTCGCAATCTGCGATCAGCGCATCCATAGAATATATGGGATGGTATCATGGGTTAAGGTTGATAGAGTGCGCTGACGAGCGGTCAGCGATATTTTTCAGATGTCTTGTCTCTATGGTTGGGGAGTTGGAGCGGAAGGCGAGGCTCGAGGCCGTGGACAGGAGTGACCTCCCTCTTCGACCAAGGGCTCGGGGGTGGTTACCTGAGGTAGTTACGATACTGTAATCAGAGCCTTCCGAACCACAATTGGAAGGTTATCAGGATTGAGGAACCAGAGGGGCGTCAAAGGCTATTGCTGCTTAACGCGGAGTATACGGGCTCTCTCTCTGAGTCTGAGTCATCTCCTATGGCATCGAGCGTGTTTTTCTTAGAATCTACAACGCTGATGTCAGGGGGATGAGGCCTCACCTTCGGGTGTGGGACGGGAGGAAGACGAGCCTGTGGGGTAGCCGCAGGCCGTAAGTACGGTGCTCAACCCTGCAGCGTTGGACAGCACCAGCTCTGTTAGCATCCCGTCTGTGGTGGGTTCGGTCTGCAGCGTTGGAGGGCTGTTCGACCGAGCTCAGGAGCAGAGGCTGTTAGCTTCGAAAGGTCAGGTGACTGAGGTGGACAAGATGAATTTGTCTGATGATGATAATCTGGCAAAAAAATCTCCAACACTCTAAGGCGGCCTCCGCCAGCCTCCTGTTCTGAATGGAGCAAGGCGTGGAGGACGTTGTCCTCATCCAGGCGTGCTCTTCTGGAACACCCCTTCTCTGATCATAGGTTTATTCAGTTGTCTGTTCATAAATGTAAACCCAGTGTTTAGAAATCCTAGGCGTACTAACTAGGTCAGGTACTGTAGGAAGTTGGATGAATTTCTCCCGAGAGAACTCGTATCGGACATACCCATGCTTGTAATAAAGCATATAAAATCGCATGACCACTGAAAACCGTGGGTGGAAAGCGAGTAGGCGCCTGTTTCACAGGGCCAGGAAGAGCAAATTCTTTTCCGACTGAGAGCTCTACAAAGTTGGGTTGGGTATTTACAAATCAGCAATTAGGAAAGGCAAACGGGATTCATGGAATTCTTTCTGCTTAGAAAGAGTGGAGGTATGCAAGAGATTCCGGAAGATCCTCTCCGGGAATCCTGCTATAAAATAAGTTCCTTTCCTATTACCTATCACTTTTTGAAATCGGAAAAGGGAGCGGTGCACCTCCCATACAAATGAGATTTTTTATCCATACGTGATTTATTCTATATGTACTATAAAAAGTAAACTCTTTTTTTGTGTCTCCGCTTGACTCTCAAACTCGTGGATGGATTTTAACCAAACTTGCACACAGTAAGCGCATTCGCTGCCAAGGAGTTTAACATCTACTCCGACAGTCGGCAATTTGGGGCACTGAGTGCTGGCAACGTTCGATCGAGGACAGTGCGCGACTGTTTGGAATCGCTCACGGTTGCGGCCAACAACTTCAAAATAAAAATTATTTGGGTCCCAGGCCACTGTGACATTTCTGGCAATTGCCATGCGGATCTCTTGGCCAGAGCGGGTACACGTGAAACTGATGTGGCTGCCTCCAGAACACTGGGAATTCCCCTTACCACCTGTAGTCTGCTTCTGGGCAGGTGGGCTTCGAAACAATTAAGCAAACGATGGGCTGACACCACCTAATATCAGGTGTCGAAATCCTTCTGGAAAGTAGTTACAAGGTACTTCTTTCCATAATAGTTGGGGTGTTGACGGGGCACTGTGATTTGTAAGTATTTAACATTTGTAGTATAATAAATAAATAATACATGATTTATTCTATATGTACTATAAAAAGTAAACTCTTTTTTTGTGTCTCCGCTTGACTCTCAAACTCGTGGATGGATTTTAACCAAACTTGCACACAGTAAGCGCATTCGCTGCCAAGGAGTTTAACATCTACTCCGACAGTCGGCAATTTGGGGCACTGAGTGCTGGCAACGTTCGATCGAGGACAGTGCGCGACTGTTTGGAATCGCTCACGGTTGCGGCCAACAACTTCAAAATAAAAACAATTAAGCAAACGATGGGCTGACACCACCTCATATCAGGTGTCGAAATCCTTCTGGAAAGTAGTTACAGGGTACTTCTTTCCATAATAGTTGGGGTGTTGACGGGGCACTGTCCGATAGGGATCCATGCGGTGCTGTTAAATATTCTTGAAACCCCGAGCTGCGTGATCTGCATGGAGGATGATGAGGTGGAATCATCAAAACACTTCATGTTCAGTTGTCCAGCGTTTGCTAGCACAAGGTGCATTTATCTGGGATGTTCTTAGGTCTCCGGAGGACGTCTCGAGGATCGATGTGTGCCGAATCCGGAGCTATATTTTCGCTGAACAGCGATTTGCCAAGCAACCTTAGGTTAATGTCACCGTTTAGATAACAGTGTCACAACGTACCATTTACGTGTCCAAGTGAGTTGTTCCCCTAGTGGGATAGCTACCACCTAACCTAATCTCAGTTCTTACACCTCTTCTGTGGAAGGTTTTTCGATAAAAAAAAAATTTTGAAAACATTTAGTTGTTGCTGACGAGAAAGGATAACAGCGGACTCAACAATTTGCGCTTTGAGTTTTCAGTACATTGTAGGGCACCAAACTATTCATATTTGGAACATGTAATTTTGCTTTGATGAACGTCTGCACCAGAAATGTACCCGATAGATGCCGCTGAGGTCAGTTCGAGTAATTTATCAAAATATGGACCAGGTGTTTCCCTATAAGCTGTTTTTACAATAATGGTGTCAAATGAAAGGTAAAGAAGGTTTTTACAAGGAATGGTCTTAGTCCTATGTTAAACCCCGTTTTTAAGATATTAGCCAGTACAAGGAGTAGGTGTGGCCCTGGAAGCTATTTCAAGGATAGGAATATTTAGGATACTGATAAGGATGGAAGAGTGAAACTGATGCCGATGATATCTATATGAGTATATGATATATTCACAGAGCATTGCATTGCTTTTTTTGTGTCATCTATACATATATGAAATGTCTTTCGCGATGCATATATTCGTCAGAATAAGGAACAGATATGGCCCCGGAAGATGGTTCAACGATATGAGTATTCAGGCCCTATAGATTTCGCTGACGGCAGTCCGAGTAATTGATGAAAATATGGTCTGGCCCTAGAAGCTGTTTGTACAATATGGGTGTCAAATAAAATGTGAAGAGGGGGGTTGTAACCAGACCTGTTAAGTAATGATTAATAATCCTAATGATTACCGGTTTGATTGATTACTTTTTGGAAAAGCATAGTAATGATTGATTACCCATTGTTTACGGGTTTTAATGATTGTTTTAATGATTATTCTAAAAAACAATCACGATTTTTTATGATTTAGAAAAAAAATCAAAAATAATCAAAAGTAATCAAAAAAAATAGTTTTGATTACTTTTGATTATTTTTGATTGTTTTTGATTATTTGATTACTTTTGATTATTTCTGATTGTTTTGATTATCTTTTGTATTGTTTGATAGATGGAAATATGCATAAGCGATGCATAAAGTTAGTTTTTGTACAAATTTTACGGTTTTTTTGCAGTTTTAGAAAACATTGAAATTGTATTGTATTATATTCAAAGAAAGTAGATACATACATATATGTATACTATGTAAGAAAATAAAAGATAAATAAAAATACTCTGTGAAAACTGTGTCGCTGAACCATTATATCAAACCGATACGTATCGTCGGTGAACACTTAACTTCGAAAAAGTCGCAAGCATTCCTTTTAGACTACATAAAAATACTCTCAAAAATACTCAGCAAAAAGACCAAAAAAAATCAAAAAATAATCAAAAACAATCAAAAAAAATCAAAAAATAATCAAAAATAATCAAAAAAAATCAAAAGTAATCAAAAACAATCAAAAAAATTTGTTTTGATTACTTTTGATTAGTTCTGATTTTTTTGATTTTTTTTGATTATTTTTGATTACTTTTTGATTTTTTTCTAATTCTAATCAATTAGTAATTGGAAATTTCTGAAAACAATTAAAATAATCATTAATGATTGAAAAAGCTATTCAATCAATTGATTACTCAATTCTAATGGGAATTTAACAGGTCTGGTTGTAACAAGGAATAGTCTTATTCCCAAGTGAGACCCCGTTTTCGAGATATTAGCTAGAATGGGGAACACGTATGCCCCTGGAAGATGTTTCAACGATGTAAGTATTTAGTATAGGGATAAAGATGGCATTAGGGATATGTATATGAAGCGATCAGCATCTCCACAGTTGCAACTTGATAATTTCACTACATCATATTTTCACATATAATATGGCAGCGCCGTTCTTGCATATTTTGTCATTACGTCTTTGACATTATATATGTTCTATATTACGGTACCTGCTTTGTTTTGATGAGAAATCTATCTCTCTTACTTTCGACCACCGCGTGAATAACACATCCTTTTCAATATAATTAAAATTGTGATTTGTAAGTATTTAACATTTGTAGTATAATAAATAAAGTTAAATAAATTATCGTAGTCGATTTAACATTGCTTTCATCATTGAACTACCTGCATTGCTACATTGGTGACCCCGATTGAAAACGAGTGCAAATTTTTAAAGACTTGCTTGCACGAGGACGCTTGAATGCTGGCACATACATCAAGAAAAACATAATTTTAACAGATATTTCATCTACTAAAATCGTATCATCATATGCGTGTTGCTGAGCACTAACGCAGTATAGTACAACTAATAGTAAACCGGCCAGCATCGTTCGCGTATACCGCATTGAAAACTACACTTATCAAGTGCTTCTCGAAATCCTTCACAGTTTTTACGCCACCTTAAGACTCTTGTGCCTGGGATTGACCAAGACGTTCTTAAAGCGAAATGGCTGTCCGCCTTACCTAAAGTCACACGCGCAATGTTGGCACTTTAAGCAAACGCCTCGTTGGAAGATCTTGGCGCCAGTGCAGATACACTGCATGAAGTTTTACAGAGTAGGCAGTCTGAATCCGTATCATCTATTTCAACGAAGTCTGAGAACTCGTGTATCCAAGAGCAAATAGTAAGTTTAACCAAACATGTGCCAGCTTTAACCACAGCTATTCATAAACGAGGTTCTAGGCCCGATTATCGATCACAGCAAAAATTTAGATCGCGTAGCAAATCAAAAACTAGAAAGCTAAATGGTGCTGGTATTTGTTTTTATCATCTTAAGTTTGGGAATAAAGAAAAGCGAAAGGTGCAAATTCTCGGGAAAAGCGAAAGAGAGCAACCAATGGCAGAGAGTGTGTCTCAATCCCACCCATGCCGCCTGTTCATCAAAGATGCAGTCTCTAGTATCCAATATCTTGTAGATACAGGCTCGGATCTCTCTGTTTTCCCTCGCTCACCGTCGAAATCGCTTGCAAAACCAGCTCCGAGAAGCTAAAACGGTTCCACAATGCAGACCTATGGTACAACAACACTGAGTCTGACCCCTCGGACTGCGACGCGGCTTTACGTGGAACTTTACGACGGAGTGACTGGTTTATCATCTCCGATTTATTTAGAACGGGCCTTAGGTACAGCATCAATTAAAGTCATTGAAAATAATATTATCTTTCATAAATTACTTCTCAAATACCTTGATATCACTAGGCCGCATGGTGTTCTCAAAACCAAGAAACACCCTACACTTCATCACATTCGAACTTCAGCTGGGCCACCAGTATCAAGTAAAGCGCGACGACTTGCCCCTGACCGACTTAAAGCAGCTCTTGCGGAATTCGAAACCATGATAAAGTTAGGAATCGCTCGGCCATCGAATAGCCCATGGTCACCTCCCCTTCACCTTCAACCGAAAAGCTCGGGGGAATGGCAACGGTGCGGTGATTACCGCAGTTTGAACGCTCGCACTCTGCACGAGAAATACCGAGTTCGCTGTTTCGACGATTTCACGGCAACTTTACTCGGAAAAAACATTTTTTTAACTATTGATTTGGTTCGGGCATTCAACCAAATCCCGGTCGCTCCAGACGACATCTGCAAAACTGCCATTATAACTATATTTGGCCTTTTAGCGTTTAAAGATTCATCGATGAGATCGCGCGCGATTTGCCGTTTTTATTCGCCTAGATCGATTTGAGCTTTTGTTCCAACCACTTAAGGACTACGGGTTAGTCATCAATCCAAATAAGTTTCATTTGGGTCTAAAGGACGTCAACTTCTTGGGTTATAAGGTGACTAGAGCATCAAGCCTTTGACTGACAAATAGGATGCGATTCTTTCTATAAATTTCCCCAACAATATTAAAGAATTGCTAGGCACAATACAATGAGTTACTACAAACCTCGTTTACCAAGGCGAAGGAAGCCCTTGCCCAGGCAACATTACTAGTGCGCCGCAGAAATAGGCATCAGCGCAGTGCCCCAACAGTATACGAGCAACGAGTGGCCCTTAGCATTTTTCAGCAGAAAGCTGGCAGAAACTGTCTAGGTACGATCGTGGACTACATGCCATTTACGATGCAGTAAAATATTTCCGACATACTTATATTCGAAGGGCGTCACGTGATGATAAAACGGATAAACGGATCATAAAACGCTGCTACATCCATGCCAACAACGTACTGAACAGGACCCGTCTTGGCAATTCAGGCGATTGGATTTTATCAGACAGTTTACGTCCTACATCAGATACGTGTCAGGAAAGCACAAAATTGTCGCAGATACCCTCTCAAGCATTGAAGCCATATCTGTCACAGTTCCAGTTTCTGAACTAGCCAACGCGCAATAAACGAGCTAAAACAACTACTTGACAGTAGATCCTCGGCCTTGAATCTACAAAGAATCCAGCTGAGTAACGATCAACCAGCTTTATATTGCGATATATCATCGGGTACCACTCGTCCATATGTTTCAGGTCCTTTGAGGCACTCTCTAGCACACCCAGGAGTGAAAGCTTCACAGAAGCTCTTAAGCAAGCGCTATGTATTAGCTGCCAAAGGAACAAAATCCAGCGCCACGTTTCAACACCAATCGTAATTTTTCAAAGTCCGTCATAAAGGTTCGACCTGATTTGGTTACCGTCGTCGAAAGGTTTCAATCAGTGTCTGACAATAGTCGATCGTTTTACGAGATTTCCGGAAGCCATACCATTGAAGAATCGCACAGCAGAGACCGTAGCACGCGGACTACTCGAACAATGGATAGCGAGGTACGGCGTACCGAGTATGGTGTGCCAATAAGATTGCCTGGTGAGTTTATATCTCCGTCCAACAAACAGGCCACAGCTGGGGAATTAGTTGAAACATTGAGAACCTATTTCAACAACTTAGCACCACGCGAAATATCACGCACGTATTTGTGGGCAACGACCATATTCAAATTTCTTTTTCTCAGCCATATGAAGGACCCTTTCAAATTATATCACGTCACGACAAATATTTTATCGTTGATCTCAAAGGCAAACCAACTTCTATATCATTGGACATATTGAAATCAGTTTAGATGTCCAGGAGACAACACGATCACCGGAGGCCAAAATATTTTATAACTATGATTGTAATGAAAATGATATTTAATTTTCTTTCAAACAAGGATATTAATGTAGCGATTAGCATCTCAGAAACCCAGACCTGTATAAAATGTTGCATGTAAATGCAACAACAACGCACAGTGATTCGACTAGTACAAGCTAGCGGTACAAAACGACTTTTTGATTTCAACATTTTTTTGTGGCTACATGAAAGAAAATAGCTTAATTAAGAGATATTGTCACACTTTTATTGTTTTCTCTTCTTAACTCTAGAGTAACTGAATTAAGAACACAGGAAATCCTGCAATTTGCTCTGATTTTTTTCGAAAATTACTGTTCAACATTACGCTTCATATCTCATTTAAGTAGACATTTTTACAAAATAATTTTGATGTTCCGTAAGCCTGGAGGTATACTGAATTTTTTAGTCGTAATCCTTTAGGGGTTACATTATTTTTAGTTTATTTAAAATGCTGGTACTAAAAATTTTTATATTTTTTTTATATTTTTAATTTCAGTAGAGAAAAATCGGAGTACCCCGGGCGTCCCCGGGCCAGATCTTATGAATGTTATAGTCTGAAGTATCTTCTAATAATCAGAGCAAAAAACCATTGCGAATTTTTTGCACATCTATTTTTTTTAATTTTTGTTCTTTTTTGATATTAAAAGTTTTAGTATGAAACATTCAAAACAATCAAATTAGATTAAAAGAATGGAAGTCAGAGTGCAACAATTCGCATATGCTGGGATACTGGGAACCTCATTACAAATAAAACCTGTAAAGTACAAAGCATTTAGAGAGTGAAATTCTCTATATCTGGAATTTGGTTCGTCCACGCAACTGATTTCGGACTATAAATCTAACACTATGGACCTAAATAGAAAACAATAAATTATGGGAAGTGAATATGGCGCACTACATGTTAGAACAAGGTAGATGGACAAAAATATTTTCTGTTTCATTTATTACAATTATTTAATTTAACATAACAATTACATTTGCTTTTTTTTTTTTTTTGTTTTCGAGATAAAAGTAGAAGAAACAATATATAAGAACAACAAACTAGAAAACACAACACATTTAAATAAGTTATCTTATGTAACAATGTTTTCTTAATTATCATCACTTTCATCCGATGAGTCACTTGTGGAGTATAATGTACAACCTTAATTATTGGACAATTATGGCGTACAAGTACTATTTTATGGAAGTGGACAATTAATATTTTATATCCGTGGATAATTAAGTGAATTTACGGAAATTGAAATTAGATACTCGGAATTGATCTTACCTGGAGTGGCTGCTGTTGATTTGATTCGTCTCGGATGTTTAAGCGACATGTTTAAGCGACATACATACACAAGCTACGGTTATTTCATTCTTTTATTTTATTTGCATTGCATGCTATTGTAATTCGCAATCAGCTTATAAAATATTTCGAAGATATAGTTTATATTTTGGAAAGCCAGTGTGGTTTTTCACAACGAAAATGAGGAAGCCAATCGCGCCATGCCTCAGAGCCAACAGTGCTCGCCACCAACAAATACATATAGGGTGTCACAGGTGTCCCGCACCTCCCGTTCTCTAAAGAACAAAATGTTTTTAACATTTGCGCAAGACGGTCATCAGAACCTGAGCCAAATGATTTAATAAAAACCTTTTGAGCAATACGGTCGCCTAGGCCTGAGCCAAAAGGTGGTTTTTCACAACGAAAATAAGGAAGCCAATCTCGCGCCATGCCTCAGAGCCAACAGTGCTCGCCACCAACAAATACATATAGGGTGTCACAGGTGTCCCGCACCTCCCGTTCTCTAAAGAACAAAATGTTTTTAGCATTTGCGCAACACGGTCATCAGCACCTGAGCCAAATGATTTAATAAATACCTTTTGAGCAATACGGTCGCCTAGGCCTGAGCCAAAAGGTGGTTTTTCATACCGAAAATGAGGATCATGGCCAACATTAAGAGACATGTTCACGGCCATATACATCCTAAACAAACGCCTTACCCCAGTTGAGAAATTGTATCACCTCAACCAAAAAACCCAAGGGGAGGCAAAGGAAATAGTACGTAGGTGTCCATTGACCAACGAAGGCTTTACTACAGCCTCGAAGAATTTGAGCTGCAGGTACGAAAACAAACGTATCCTGGTCAAAACCCAGCTGAAATCCCTATTCAGCCTTAACGCGGTAGAAAAGGAATGCGGTACAAAAATAAAACAATTACAAAGAGACATAAACAATTGCATTTCAGCACTTCAATGTCATCAAATTGACATATCCAACTGGAATGCAATAATTACATATTTATGCTCCACCAAACTTCCCGAGTGTACTCTGGCTCTCTGGGAACAGACCATTGAGAACAAAACAGAGATACCAAAATGGGAAGATATGGACAAGTTCCTCACCAACCGCTTCCAAACGTTGGAAACTGTTTCTGACCTCAGGGGTAGCAAATCATTGACAGAACCCAGGAGTCAAAATAATACACTGCAAACGCCTGCGAAACTTGGAGTATACCAAGCCAGCACCCCAACAGCTTTTTGTAAAATGTGCAACAGTAGGGAGCACAAATTACGAAATTGAAAAATTCCGGGGGCTAACCATATCAGACAGAATAGACTACATCAAGAGAAACAACCGTTGCTTGAACTGCCTGTCGGCTGGACACACGGTGACACGATGCACGAGTTCCCTTAACTATAGCTCGTGTCACGCAAGGCACAGCACCTTACTCCATCTGGCAACAGCTCAGCCAAAAGCAACGAACCAGAGGTGGCGGCAAAACACATCTGACGCTATGCCCACAACTTCACATCAGGCTAGGGCAAGACTTGAATCTGCAAATAGAAACGAAAGCATTAATAATGTTTCTACATTACATGCGAATACAACTAAGGGGGTATTGCTAGGAACTGCACGTGTAAAAATCCACTATAATGGAGTGGATTTCTCGGCCAGGGCACTTATTGACTCCGGTTCTGAGTGCTCGTTCATAACCGAAGGGCTGAAGAAAAGAATAAACCTGTCATCTAAACGTCTGAACATTCAAGTATCGGGTATAAACAATACGCCGTCAGCGCAGGTCAAAGAGTCGTGTGTTATTACAATAGGTTCCCTTATCAATCCTCTAGTCAACATCGATACAATGGTCCTAGTCCTACCACAACTCACCGGGAATCTTCCAACTTGCCAAGTCAGCGCGTTGACCCAGCAAGCTTTCCCGGACTTGATTTTAGCAGATAAGAGGTTCTTCGCTAATGAGCCAGTCGACCTCATCCTAGGAGGCGACATTTACGCAAAAATAATCTTAAGCGGTATAAGGAAGAACGTTATGAACACGCTTCTTGCCCAAGAAACCGTCTTCGGTTGGATATTAACCGGCCGGGCCAAGGCAGCACAGCCAACCAATAATAGGGTATCATTTTTCAACGAAATAAGCCTAGCCAAACAGTTAACCGCTTTCTGGGAGTTGGAAGATGTGCCGAAGAAAAAGGCACTGAACGAGGATAATGCCTATTGCGAGGAACTTTTCAAGGCTACAACAGAACGGGGCCCTGATGGGAAGTATACAGTTCCATTTAAACAAGATTTCCCTAGTAACGTCTGCTTAGGGCCTTCTTTAAAGGGTGTTTGCCCTCAATTTTACAGAAATGAGACCCGTCTCTCTAAGGCACCGGACCTACAGACAGAATATAATAGAGTACTAGCGGAGTACGAAATATTAGGACATATGTCCAAGGTCCCATCAATCGTCCCACCCCTATCTACGGATTGCTACTTCTTGCCTCATCATGCTGTCATAAAGGAAGAAAGCACAACTACTAAAGTCTGGGTGGTATTCAACGCATCGTGTCCGACCGCTAATGGCATCAGTCTGAACGACGTACTTCATCCAGGTCCAGTACTTCAGGCCGATTTAACAATACTGCTCCTCAGATGGAGATTCTATAAATATGTGATTTATCTTCAGATATGGGTCAAACCCAATCAGACCAAATTTCAAAGAATAGTTTTCCGGACCAGACCTGAGAATCCTATCACCGTCTACGAGTTACAGACGGTAAGCTTTGAAGTTAATTGTGCTCCATATTTAGCCATCCCAACGCTGCATCAGCTAGCGGATGACGTGGAGACGTCATTACCCATCGCAGAAAATATCCTGCGAACAAGTATGTACGACGATGATGTTCTCTCAGGAGGGCATACTATCGACTACGCTATCAAGGCTCGCGATGAAATTACGCGTGCATTACAGTCCGCGGGCTTATCCCTTCGAAAATGGACCACGAATTGCAACAAAATACTACAGGGAATACCCAAACATCATGGAGTTCGAAGATTCCAGAACGCGCACTCTGACCAGTTTTATTTTATAGCATTACTAAACGGGCGATACTCTCAGCCATCGCTAAACTCTTCGATCCATTGGGATGGCTGGGCCCAGTCATCATAGTAGCTAAAATGATCATGCAAAATATTTGGCTAGAGGGGACTGACTGGGACGAGAGAGTATCTGATTAAACTTTAGATAGGTGGCAAAGCTTTATGCACGACTACAATAAAATTATTAACATTCGGATTCCACGATGGGTGTATTTCACGCCATCCAACGACGTAGAAATACACGGATTCTGCGATGCCTCCGAAAAAGCATATGCAGCCACAGTTTTTTTAAGAGTCCAAATGAAAGATCAGGTTTACGTTAATCTGCTAATGGCGAAAACGAGGGTAGCCCCAGTGAAGACGATTTCATTACCCCGATTGGAATTGTGTGGAGCGGTTTTGCTCGCTGAAACCTTAGAAACCGTCATCGAAAACTTTAACTTAGGCACATACAACGTGCACCTTTGGACGGATTCAACCATCGTCCTAGCATGGATTCGAAAACCACAGTGCTCTTAGTCCACGTTCGTGGCGCACAGAGTAACAAAAATCGTAGAAAAGGTAGGAAGTAAAGCTTGACGACACGTGGATTCCGCATCAAACCCAGCAGAGGACGATCAGCGAGGGATCTAGTCGACAACGTCTTGTGGTGACAGGGACCTTCTTGGCTACAAGAAGACAAGACTAAATGGCCAGCCCAAGAAAAAGAGTATGGTACAAAAATCGAGGAAAAGAGAGTACAAATTTACGCAACTACGCAAACAAACAATAAAGAGGACATTCTCGATAGATTTTCAGATTTTTCAAGAGCTTTGAGGGTCATATCATATGTTATGAGATTCTCTCAAAGAACGAGTCCCAAAACGAAATCCACTTTTAAAGCGGAGTGATACCTCATTTCGCCCGACGAAATTAAGGCTACGACTCAACTTCTTATATCTATCTACCAACAGAAATATTATTCTGAGGAATTAGGGAATTTAAAATCCGGAAAACCTATTGGGACCAAAAGCGAAGTCCTGCCTCTCAGCCCCTTCATCGATAGCTGTAACATCTTGCGGGTGGGCGGCCGTCTGTCTGCATCCCTTGATCTGCCTTATAACGAACGTCACCCAATTATCCTCTCTTACGCGTGTCATTTTACCCGTCTTCTGGTCCAGTTTGTCCACAAGATCTCCCTATACGGCGAAAAGCAAGTAATGCTGCGGCTTATCCGCAAGCAATACTGGGTTCCAAAGGTTAAAAACATGATTAGATCTATTATCCACAACTGTAAGGTCTGTACCATCTTTCGACACCGAGTACAGACCCAATTAATGGGGGACCTTCCTTCCGCACGCACTACCTTTTCCCGAGCTTTTACCAACACCGGGGTAGATTTCGCCGGACCCTTTGATATCAAATCCTACAGCGGCAGAGGATGTCGCATGTCCAAGTGCTAGGTTTGCCTCTTCGTATGCTTTACGACCAAGGCCATTCATTTGGAGGCCACTAGTGACCTTAGTACGGCCGCGTTCCTGGCAGCTTTCGATAGGTTTGTTGCCAGTCGAGGATGTCCAAAAAACATCCACTCCGATAATGGAACGAACTTCGTGGGTGCATCTCGAGCTCTCCGATCAGAGTTCAAGTCTCTTCTAGCGGACGCCCGCAACCAGACCCTTTCGAAATATTGTCATCAAACCCTCACCATTTCATACCAGCAGGTGCTCCTCATATGGGTGGACTTTGGATAATGTTTTAAATCTTATATTGATATGTATTTTGTTATATGGACATCGTGGTCTGACGGCAGTGCAGCTGGCCTACCACACAGAATTACCTAGGTTCGAATCCCTCTACAGGCGACATAGGAAATTACTTCAAAAGGTTTTTAAAAAACGGGTGTCATGAAAGGCTTCTCAGAAGTAATGCACATACTGGCCTTACAGATGCAGACTATAAAAATTGCCAGCAGCACAACAAAAATTGGCCCTTTATCTCCTCTTAATAAGAATTTATTATAAACCACAATGCAATACTTAAAAAAAAACTTAAGGAAATGGTCGGGATTCAAACCAGCAGCCGCAATATCAAAACCCCACAACATATCATGATACAATTATAATTCAACAATGACAACATATTATGAACAATATAAAAAACCTACACACAACTCACCCGCAATCACGGGCTCCATGACAAAATCTGAAGTAGCAAGCTGCCGTGCTTAGTGCTGGTCGTCCGAGTTTCTAAACCATCAATTTTCACTGGTTGCAAATCTACCGCTGGTGATGTACTGCCTCTCACTGTCTCCACCGCAGACTGCATTTTTTAGCTTCTTCCACCTCACAACTGCTTGAATACTGTCCTCTGAACCTAGCTCATTGTTGTCACTGCTATTACCACCACTATTCTTGGTACTACTATTAGCTGCACCACTGCCAGTAGAAGCCATTATAGGAGTACGAAAACGCGCTCCTACAAGATGTGCAGTCCGTTGGACCAGCTACTGTTTGTTGTTGGTATGTATCCCCGACTCGGTAGATCCGTCGTATTTGGCCCTGTGGTTTCTGTGAGCAGCACACGGCAATCGGTACTTTGGTAAAAACCAACAATGGTAAAAATTATGGATTGCACATTTTATCCCCCGGCGCATCAATTAAATTTCTCACCCGCCCATGCTCCATGCCACAATAGGGCATTAACATTTTCATCACACATTTGTGTGGCATACACCGTTGGGGCATATAGAAAGCTGCCCATTGATGGAGCATATGTTTGGCTGCTCATTGATGGGGCATAGAGAAAGCTGCCCATAAAACCTAAAAAGACAAACAATTAGAATCAAATCTACAAATAATTTTCATGTATGTATCCATCGCTGGGCGCCGGCCACCACAGCGAGTGATACACACACGTACATACATGGTTTCAACGCTGCCGAAACGATACAGGATTTCGACAGCGTAAACTTATACTTACCTCGAAATCCGCCATGTATCCACTGCTGCGATCCCCCAATGATCCACCTGCCACCTGAAAATAAAAGAAACGAAAAAACTAATTATAATATTACAATAAAAATAAAATTCACAAATTTTACTACTTACCTCGTGTGTATTTTCCATCAATGACATTTCATTCAGGAATGTATGCAGTGCTGAATGAATTAGCGTAGCCACTTCGCGTAACGATCGGTACCCACACATGATCGTAACGGGTATGTACTCGTTACAAAAATCCACCACTTTTTGTGGCGTACCATATTGAGCGGGTGAAATTTTTTCGCATGGTGTAAGGGGAAATCTTTGTTACTATGAATGTGTACCCTTATACGCAGTTTTCACTCCTGAGAATGTTGATGGAAATGAATATCTTTGCCCGCGCCGTATATTAATTTAATCGCAAAGACGAAATATAGCGTGGTCAAAAATATTGAAACTAACCACTTTTTCACAGAACATTAAATTTCTTCCACCATTATTTTTTCACTACAACTGTCCACAATTGCCAGTTTATTTTCAATATCTCAGTATGGTAGATTTTTCACCGCAATGAGCTTTGATGTTAAATTCCTTTATGGGTGTCGCGGTACATCTGTCTGCACATCTGTCTGTTGCTGACCACGTCTGTAAAACCGCAAATGTGGGTGAGTTACGAGCTGATTGAACACGGTGTCGATCAGCTGCTTATGCACCACTCAAGAACCAGCCGTGATGAGACTACAAACTTAGTCTTTTCAAAGCAAATGCATGCACATACCGCTTAACGATAGCCAAACTACAACAAAAGTTGCAGGACCTCGGCCCATTTCTCCCGTATTAAGCCAGGTTACCGACAAATATTACATTTCGGGCTCCAACTAGCTACTACACTCACCATTTTGTACTGTGTTCTGGGGTTGCAGGGAATTGTCATTCGTCACAAAGCTGCCAGATAGGTACAAATTGCCAAACAAAATGCCACACAAAATGCCAAACTTACCCAATTGAAGGTAGACACAATTTATACGGCAAAGTAAATATTCGTGGTTAGGTATACAAGAGACCCAACTACACAGGTACACAAGCCACCCACAGGTATTAATGGGATTTCTATTGTTTTAGCATGACTCGCTACACCGCAACACGCGAAAAAACCGAGCAAAGGTCTCGCCCTTTCACCATCCCCTGTCGGTTATGCGGGAATAACCACGGCATCCGATTTTGCCAGAAATATCGTGGGATGGCGGTTGAAGAGCGGTTGAGGGTAGTACTTATCCACAAGTACTGCTCCAACTGCCTATCGCCATTCCACGGTCCTGGAACATGCCTGAGCAAGGACCGCTGCTACCGGTGTGACGAGAAACATCATACGACGCTGCACATCGAGGACTCAGCCGCCCGCCCCTCTGAGCACGTCGGCTCGAACGTCGACGGACTGGATGATGGAGAGATCTCCGATGGCGCGTTGTCGATCGCCATCACCGAAACCACCAAATCCTGGGCAGAACAGGTAGCCGAAGCAGAAGAAGAAGAGGAGGCGGCCAGCTCACCACCGATACGCTCTCCACAGCTCGGCGGCTCGGAAACACGTTCTTTCCGACCGCTACTACGACACGAGCTGTGGAGAAGTCGCGATACCGTCCACGAAGGGAACAGAGGAGAGCGTGGCTCGGAAACACGTCCTTTCCGACCACAGCAAAGGCCCGGTAAGGTGAATCCTGGTGGCTCGGAAACGCGTCCTTTCCGACCATCTCGCCGTTCCACTGCGGCAAGACGGGGTGAAGCGGAAACACGTCCTTTCCGCTCATCACGCCTTACAGCAGGTCGGACGGCACCTTACTCGGCCCACACAGCCGTCAGCGACACCACCGTAGTCCGCCATAGGAATCTGCCTGCCACTTTCCGGTCGGGAAGAGCAGCCAATACGCCCACCGAAAGCATAATTTTGAGGTCGTTTGTCGCCATTTCCCCCACTGCTTCCGTTTGCATCGAATCCGGCTGCAAACTGCCTGTTGTACGTGCCCTGATCGAGTCGTGTTCACCCACATCGGTCATTGACAGCGAGCTCGCTTCCAAGCTCGGCTTAGAACGGTTTGGGGGGACTCGGCCGATCAGGTGCACACTCGTCTTGCGCGGAGAGTATGGGGTGGCAAGAAGGGTAACCACACAAGCTACAGTCATGGCCAGTTACCATCGAGTGAACCCGGCTTCAAATATAGACGCCACCGTTGCCGCGCCATTTCAATTCATGAAGCTGGCTGACCCAGACTTTTTCAGGTCGTCACCAGTGCGCCTGACATTGGGCGCCGACGTCTACGCTAGCCTTATGCTGCCGGGCACCCCACCATCCACCATCAACGGGCTACTGGCCCAGGCCACGATATTCGGCCTCACAATATCTGGGGCCTACCAACAATGAGGCCTCACTGAATCGTCCGTTTGTCGACAATTATTCTAATAAAGGTGCAATGAACTAGGCAAAACCACGTTAATGTACTAATTACTCTTTTTCGTCCACCACAGGTGCACGCTGGAGCTAGGAGCAGAGCAAGGGCTCAGGAAGAAGACACGTAGTTATAGTTTAAATTTTAATAATTAGTTTGGCATGGCCGCTGGTGATTCAGGTTTTCTTTTTTTCTTTCTTTTAATGTTGCTTGTCGCAAGGGGGGCTGGCATGTTTAGGCCACCGGCCTAAATATATCGGTCGCCCCTCGTAGTACGTCCTAGTATCTGCCCGCGCGATTTTTTTATTATCTTTTCGCCCGATAACAGCTCTTACCCCTTCGAAGCCTACGAAAGTAGGCATTCGGCGGCGGTACAGAGCTAAGTTTTATCTGAAGGCGCTTTCACTTCTGTTTTGAGCACGAATCAAATCAACAGCAGCCACTCCAGGTAAGATCAATTCCGAGTATCTATTTTCAATTTCCATAAACTCACTTAATTATCCACGGTTATAAAATATTTCGAAGATATAGTTTATGTTTTGGAAAGTCAAAGTGTGGAATTTCACAACGAAAATGAGGAAGCCAATCTCGCGCCATGCCTCAGAGCCAACAGTGCTCGCCACCAACAAATACATATAGGGTGTCACAGGTGTCCCGCACCTCCCGTTCTCTAAAGAACAAAATGTTTTTAACATTTGCGCAACACGGTCATCAGAACCTGAGCGAAATGATTTAATAAATACCTTTTGAGCAATACGGTCGCCTAGGCCTGAGCCAAAAGGTGGTTTTTCCATACCGAAAATGAGGAAGCCAATCGCGCCATGCCTCAGAGCCAACAGTGCTCGCCACCAATAATACATATATACTCTCTCGTTCTCCAAAGAACATTTTAGGCAAACATGGTCGTCAGAACCTGAGCCAAATGAATAAATACCTTTTGAGCAAAACGGTCACATAGCACCTGAGCCAAGTAATAAAATAAAATACAAAATAATAATAACTTAAAAAAAACAACTCGCCTTCTCTAAAGCTTAGACAAACGGTAACAGGCATATAAAACCACGGATAGAGATTTATGTATAATTGTTTTGTCTCACGAGCAAATATTTCAAACCTTTCAATATTGATATTATAACCAGATGCCAAAACGCTAAGGATAGTATTAAATCTTTTGATAAGCATTACATCCAGACCCGTAATCTCAGCGCTAACCTCAGAATTTTCAAAAAACCTACGAGCAGTATTTCCATCATTTGTATTGCCGAATCCTGGTTTTGGTTTATCTACTATCAATCCAAGTTCACTTTTGAATTTGTTCTGAATTTCTTGGGAACGACGTTTTACACTTTCTTTATCTGATTCATTGCTAAGTTGCCACTTTTTTACTTCGAGTCGATAGCTAATATGAAGCAAGCATTCAAAGCATCTTATCCATGCATGGAGAGTAGACAAACCAAAACCAAGATTGTCTATATTAGGTTTAAAACGCTGCGTGTCATCGTTCATCTCTTTCGGTGTGGCACCACAAATATAACACTTTTGTGCAGAAGAAGTTTCAGTCAAAGCATTATAAACTTTTCCGTCAGTCATTGTTAGGAGCATATTGTGATTTACAGAAACCTCTCCTTCTCCGAGCAAGCACTTTGTAGGCAATAGAGCATTTATTTCTTCCAAAACTTTGTTAGTTTCGGAAACCGTAAAATCTCTTGTTTCTTTAGAAAAAATAAATTTAATTGGACGACAATTCATCGTAGAAGGTCGAGGATTCTGCCAAACAACGTTACCTTTTTCGTCTCGTAACTGAAGAGGAACGAAGGAAAATATAAACAAAAACTTATCAGTGTTATCACTGCACCTGAACTTTTGTTTATAAGTGCTGTGGCCCGAACTGCCATCGCCACCCCACTTGCTAATTAAAGTAAAGGAGAGGCATTGGGGTAACAAACTGGCAAAGACTTCTTGGTTTGCTAAAACTAACCGCTCAACGGTTTTATCTAACACGGCTTGAACTTTTATTTCAGCCCCTGTTTCACTCACAACAATTGTGTTGGGATATACTTCTGCTTTGGCTTTTCTTAAACTGTAGATAGACGGATACACCTTATGACCTGTTTTGATAGCCCACTTGCGAGTAGTTTTGTAACTATGACTCGTCGACTTACTTTCTACATAGTATGCTAAAGCTTCGACTCTACTCAAGCATCTAGCATCTTTGTCACATAGGTATAGCCTTGTCCGACAATAACTGAGGTGCATTTTTTATAATATTAGCGATATTCCTGTTACCGGACATACGCGTTGATACTTCCGCCGCATAAACTAGCTCATCAGTACTTCTGGATTGCAGTAGGTTTTCCACTTGGTCTTTCGACTGCAATCGACAAAGTTCTTTTTTGGTCTTCCGGGGCCTGGGTTACTTGAAGCAGGAGAAGTATCCACGGTAACCTTAAATGTGAAATCACTAACCAAAAGCCACTCGGAATTAATATGTCGAAAACGCTCTTGATTTCTTCCACACCCGTCCCATTTTTCGCTAAACTTCGCCGAATATTTTGAAATCTGCTTACCTAAGTCCTTCAAGGAACTTCCTATCACTTCGCCAACACAAATTTTCGCCAAATAAATTTAAGTAGCTCCTCCTTCTTGGATTCTTTGGAGTGCTGCAACCAGACTTCAAAAAATTCCACTTTTGTTATAGTTATAATTAAATCTGAAAAAAATTTAATTTTGTACTTAAAGTTAGCGTTAAATAACTGGTAAACACATACGTTTTAGACATGTTTTCAAAGTAACTCAGAGTTCAAAAGTCGTGCGTGTTAAAAAAATTGAATTTACCTCCGAGCTTATAATCCATCACAACAATTTTGTAAAGCGCCTTCTTAAAGGGAATAATTATAATAATAATTCGGGTTTGTCCTGCTTGCTTTTATGAAAATTGTGAATAACAAGAGCTTTATTCGTGTTACTTACATTTGACATATGAAAATTGCAAAAATAAAAATGACGTTTTTGTCCAGCTTGCTTGTTCTACACTATTACTCGAGTTGCAGCCTCCAACTGATTTTACAAAGAGGCGGTGCCACGCCCATTTTCCGATTTTTGTTTAATGTTCTTATTATTAACGTCAATTCTAATCTAAATATAAAATTTAATCATTGGATGTAGGATAATCCAAAAGTTTGTCCGGGGCTCGAGGTTTTCCGTTCAAAGCCTGGAACCGGGATACCGGATGATAAAACTTTCAGGCAGGCCTTGTGGTACGTGTCTCCGGCTACAACTTTGTCAAAGGCGGGAAATGTGTTAAGGTCTCAGGAAGCGAGATAATTGCAAAAAAGTGATATTAGGAGACTTTGACCCACAAAAAGGGGGAAAAAATACCTCTGCCCAAAAAAAATTGCATAATTGCAATAAGTGACTACATATAAAACCAAAAATGTTAAAAAATAATTTTGTCCCGCTAGCTTGTTATGGCGGCGCCATTCTTGCATATTTTGTCATTACACCTTTGACAATAAATATGTTCTATATTGCGCTACCTGCTTTGTTTTGATAAGAAATCTATCTCTCTTACTGTTGGAGACATCATCGAAAAACAAATTTCGTCATCGTCATCGCAAAACAAATTGCTCATATTCATCGCAAACAAAACTGTCATCGTCGTCGCAAAACAAATTGTCTTCGTATTTGTCGTTTTATGCCCACTGTGTGGTAATAATTATGCACTACAATAACATCGTCGATACCTTTCAATAGCCACATATGCATGTACATCGTCATGTACCTACATATATACCTCCACGCTCAGCATTTGCAAAGCATATTTTGGTTTTGCTTTGCATTTACTTTGCTCAGTTTCGCGCCGGTTACCTTACTCACAGTACATATCGCACCCTAAATCAAAAACAGTCACAACTCAAAATTTTTTTAGGTCGCTTTCTTGGCATAGATTGCCTAATAAAAAGTAGTGCAGCCAATACATACAATATTTTTCTTTTTGACTATTATCGTTACTCTTTAAAGAGCACAGCGATGTCAAGTTTTTAAAAATCAAATCACTTTTGTGCGATCCAGAAGCAATTAACTGAAAGTTATTCGGATTTTGAGTTGTGACTCTTTTTGATTTAGTGTGCGATATGAAGGACTCAGAACCAAAAGGATCTAAGTGAAATTTTTTTTGAAATTGAGTTATACCCATATTTGTGTAGCGGAATATGGGGTGTATTTGTTGGCAAAGAGATCCGAGTCATTTCGGACATTGTAGTGCCATCTACTAACCATACAATAAACGCCCTATCCAGATTTTACATAGAATTTTCAAAAGGCAGTAAACTTTAAACTTGAATATCTCAAATCAATTTCGGAGTCACTTAGACCCTTTTGGTTCTGAGCCCTTCATATGTATCTAGATGGGTAAATAGCAAACTAATTTACCGCTCTTCGCTTGCACCTCTATAGATACTGGAAATACATATGTACCGTTTTGGGGTTCTGCATTGAGACAATTTGACAACGCAAGAAGAAATAAGAAGTCGAGTTGGTTTTTGAATACAGTCCGCAACACATCTTAAAAATGAAATTTCGTCATAAATTAAATGAAATTAATTTTTGTATAATAAGTATTTGATTGAAGTGTATACTTATAATTTGAAATTTGAAAGTAAAGATTTATTAGCAACACTATTGTACTTTTGATTCGTTTTTGCGCAGATAGCTAGTGGAAAAGCCCACTAGCTCGTCCAAGGTCCTTAGAGGCGGATATTTAGCTCGGCGTTCGTCATATCCAAATCATCGCGATAATAAATTATTGTTCTCAATCAACATATCTGAGACTGATTCAGATGAACAATTCGCTGATACAGTCACACCACCCAGAACAACCACAAATATTAGGGTTAAAATGCTCCAACGTGACAATCTGGTTGGCCGTTCATTGCACCTCCGTGAAAACATAACGCACTTTTCTAGCATGTCATCTTATCAGCTTGAAACCAAGCTAGCAGTCGTCGAACATCATTTCTCCGTTTTCGAGAAGGTACAGTTAGAACTAGAATCCTTAGATGAATCGCAAATCGACCTAGAGCATCGCACTTTGTTTGAGGATTCATACTGCGATGTCAAGAGTGCTTTTCTTGAGCGTATGGCTGATTTAAATAAGGTTGACACATTGAGCAGTACCACGATGACGATGCCTGCAATTCAGCCCACGTCCGCGCATCGCCAGAGTCTACCGAAACTCCAACTGACAAAATTCAGTGGAAATTACACCGAGTGGTTAGGCTTTTATAATATGTTTAACGCCCTTGTTCACAGCAATGTACGATTGAGAAACATTGGGAAGTTTCAATAACTACGATCATGTTTAACCCAGGGCGCCTTTAGGCTAATCCAGTCTTTGGAAGTCACCTGTTCTTCTCAACAGGTATGACAACAAAAGATAAATTTTTCTGTCGCATGTGCAGGCAATGTTCGATTGCAGATCCCTCAAGGCGTCAAGTGCGTCATCGCTAAGAGAATTCATCGATTCCGTAAATTCCCATCTTCGCGCACTTCAGTCTCTTGCAACTCGCACACAAGTCTCTGATGGGATTTTATTGCATTTCATCGTCGCTAAACTCGATCCCGAAATTCAAGTAAAATGGGAAGAGTATGTGTCAACAAAGTGGGATAATGCTTCGTCAACCTCGCTCCATATACCCACATGGGATGATCTAGCTACTTTCATCGAGCGCCGCTGCCATACGGTAAATATCATTGAGGTTAATAGAAAATCTACAACTAAAGTAGCCTCAGGGACAAAATTATCTCCATCACCGAAGCCTACTACGGTTTTGGTATCATCACTAACCAACAAATGTTTACTATGCAAAGAAGCTGTCACACATTCACCATTTAAATGCGAAAAATTTAACGCGATGGATCCAATGCAGCGGTATAGTGTAGCAAAGAAAAATCACCTATGTTTAAATTGTTTGGGATTAGGCCATTCATCCAGTAAGTGCCTTTCATTTAATCGTGGTCAGCATTGTAAAGTGAGCCACCACAGGCTCCTCCATCGCTCAGAGAGTACACCATCGTCAACTTCAACTTCATTGAATGTTACTGCAGACACAGGTGAGAAAATTCTCGCAACCGCCTTGGTGCAATTGTGCACTGACCGGGGTACAAAATTTATAGCTAGAGCACTGCTTGATTCGGCATCTCAGCTGAACTTTATGACGGAGCGTGCAGCTCAATTGCTTCAACTCACACGCAATAAGATTGACCTCGAAATAAGCGGTATTGAAGCTTTAACAACCAAGTCATATCAAGGGGGCGTTGTTGGTATTAAATCATTACATACTGGCTTTTCTTCGGTACTGGACACAGCTATATTACCATCAATTGCCTCGCATCAACCTCAACAGGCTATCGATGTGACGCATTGGGGAATACCAAGAAAAATATTATATGCTGATCACAGCTTCAACTGTCCCGGGCCAATTGATTTACTAATCGGCGCTGGACTCTTTTGCGAGATGTTATCAGTAGGTCAAATAAAATTAGATGACCATCTGCCAGTACTGCAAAAAACGCAATTGGGTTGGATTGTAGCTGGCGCTATATAGTCACGACCATTGGTTTCATCATCGGCTCTACTTAGCTCGTCACCACCCCACACCGCCTCCAATACAACAGCGTAATTATCGTTAGACACTCTTTTAGAGAAGTTCTGGAATTTAGAAGAAGGTTATTACTCCCGTAAAGTAGAGAGTACGTTGGAAGAGGAGGAGTGTAAGAGATACTTTCAAGAAACGATATCTCGCTGTCCTGAAACAAACGAATTTATAGTTCGTCTACCCTTCTCGATAAGTCCAAGCAAGCTTGGTCAGTCATACGAAATCGCTCGTCGAAGATTCTGGTGGGTAGAGAAAAGATTACTCACAGACAATCCAATATAATATAATATAAAAGTTTCATACAGTAATATATTGAGTTAAACCACATGATTTCGTTGCAACCATGGGAGTTGTCATCAAGGGCTGAAACGTACATTCCTCACCATTGTGTGGTAAGGTTAGATAGCTCTTCGACCAGACTAGGGGTGGTATTTGATGCCTCCTGTCGCACATCAAATGGGATAGCACTGAACGATGTTCTGCGAAGTGGGCCGACATTGCAAGACGACATATTCACCATTCTTCTTAGTTTTCGCACGTATCGTTTTATGTTCATGGCCGATATAACTAAAATGTATCTACAGATAATCGTTTATGCCCGAGATGCAAAGTATCAATGCATTTTATGGAGAAACTCACCTTATGAGCCGCTGTGCACTTATCAAATGCAGACTGTCTCCTATGGAACTAGTTGTGCCCCCTTTTTGGCAGTAAGATGTCTCCAGCAATTAGCTTATGGCCACATATCGACACACAAGATTGGGGCTGCAGTGACCTTACGCGACTTTTATGTGGACAACCTAATGACTGGTGCTGCAACCGCCGAAGAAGTGGTGCTCATAAAAAACGAAGTTATCGATTTATTAGCAAGAGGAGGATTTCCTCCTCGAAAATTCGCATCGAATCAGGAACACATTATATCTGACATACCAGAAGGCTACAGAGAAGCAAATGTAAGCATATGCGATTTGTCATACATCAAGGCACTGGGGCTGAAACGGTCACCCCGAGATGATAATTTTTTGTTTTCGTACTCGTCATTGGATCTGACATCGTCAAAGGCCAGCAAACGCACGATTCTGTCGAAAATTGCGAGTTTTTTCGATCCACTTGGGCTCTTAAACCCTATCGTCGTTACAGGAAAATTGTTAATGCAGCAGCTTTGGAAGCTCAAGCTATCATGGGACGAAAATGTTCCAATGCAAATCTACACTCAGTGGACGAGCATATGCCATCAAATAACCTCTATTAGCAAACTGCAGGTGCCTAGGTTCGTATACTTTAATTCTGAATCCCAACTACATGCCTTTCGGCATGCACATTCGGAAGGCGTAACGCATACAGCTCTATGCGCCAAATCAAGAGTGGCACCCACTAAGGAGATGACTCTGCCAAAAGTGGAGCTATGTGCAGCCGCTCTATTAGCAGAACTATTACAATCGATAATTACCACATTTCCTGCAGATCCTAGTAAAATCCACTGTTGGTCAGATTCGACCATAGCATTGTCATGGATACAGGCTGAACCAACACGATGGACAACATTCGTTGCCAACAGGCAGATGAAGATCCAGCAGCTTACAGCAAACTACAGATGGCATTATGTGCCGTCAAAAGAAAATCCCGCCGATCTTGTTTCACGCGGAGCAAAGGTTGATGATCTCAACGATTTCTGGTTTCACGGGCCGCAGTTTCTACAGGAAGAAGAAACTCTTCCCGAGCAGCGTAGACAACATCATGTTCTGCTAGCAACAGGGTTAGAAGACCTCATTGCAAATCACAAATATGCCAATAATTATTCTAAATTGCTTCGCATCTTTGCTTATGTTCAGAGCTTCATATCAGGGCTTCGTCGTTCAACAAATAAGTACACAGGTTCAATTGTCGCAGAAGAATTAAATAATTCTTTATTGCTGATTTCTCGATACATACAAAACCAATCGTTTAAAGCTGAATACAAACGACTACAGGAAGGGCAATTAAGTAGACAATGAACTTTTAATCAGCTTTCACCGTTCATTCATAATTCATTGATTCGTGTTGGTGGGAGAATACAAAATTTCTCGCTACCTTTCGATGCAAAGCATCCCATTTTAATATCAAGGACACACACCTTTGTATACACTCTCATCGAATACCTACATCGTCATCATTTGCACGCTGGTTGTCAAGCCCTGCTAAGTATTTTACGTGATAAATTTTGGGTGGTTAACGCTAGATGCATTATTAGGCAAGTCGTTTATAATTGTGTTATATGTGAGCACGAAACTTTACTTTCTACTGTTTAATTATCAATGAAGCAAGACTTTGTCGCAAGACTATCAACAAGCAACAGTCATGACGAATGAAAATGCACAAACTTATTTTTGGGCATACAATAATAATAATATGTTGCAATGCGTGCTATGCGACCAAATTTTTACGTCCAACGTACGTTTTGTTTTGTTTTGTTTTGTTTTCTTTTCCTTTCCTTTCCTTTTCTTTTATCTTCTTTCCTTTTATTTTCTTTTCTTTTCTTTTCCTTTCTTTTCTTTTCTTATCTTTTCTTTTCTTTTCTTTTCTTTTCTTTTATTTTTTTTACTTTTCTTTTCTTTTCTTTTCTTTTCTTTTCTTTTCTTTTCTTTTCTTTTCTTTTCTTTTCTTTTCTTTTCTTTTCTTTTCTTTTCTTTTCTTTTCTTTTCTTTTCTCTTATTTTCTTTACTTTTCTTTACTTTTCTTTTCTTTTCTTTTCTTTTCTTTTCTTTTCTTTTCTTTTCTTTTCTTTTCTTTTCTTTTCTTTTCTTTTCTTTTATTTTCTTTTCTTTTCGTTTTCTTTCCTCTCCTTCCTCTATTTTCATTCTCATTCTTTTCTTATCTTTCCTTACATTTTCTTCCTTAACGTGTTTCATTTTCCTTTCCTTTGTTTTCCTCTCAAAAGATGTTCACACATCAACAAAAAATTTCCAAAACTCAAAATAAAATTATGGTTTGACGCAAAATCAAATAACAAAATTACGTTTAGATTTTATAGTTTCATAGTCCGCATTTTCTTTGCAGCCACTGTACGCAAAATCACTCAAAACTTATGCACACTTATGCAAATGTTTTGGTATTTGTTTGGCCGCCCCTTTTATATGCTATCGTAACAAGCCTCGACTACACGATCAAATAATGGGATCGTTGCCTCAAGAACGAATCGACTATTGTGGACCCTTTTCAATAACTCAGAAATTAAGGGGCAGAGGCCCTATCAAGATCTATTTAGCTATATTTATCTGCTTTACAACCAAGGCAGTGCATCTGGAACTAGTCCCAGATTTGAGTACGATGGCATTCACTCAAGCGATTCATTGCGAGGCGAGGCAAGTGTAATACCATTTTCTCTGATAATGCAACCAATTTCGTCGGAGCCAACCGAGAGCTTAGAGAACTGTTGACACTTTTCGCTTCACAGCAACACATTGAGTCAGTGGAAACATTAATGGCTGAAGAAGGAATAAATTGGAAATTTATACCCCCAAGGTCACCGCATTTCGGAGGACTTTGGGAAAGTGCAGTAAAGCAGGCCAAGTATTACTTACGGCGCACGATTGGCTCCCACATTTTGAAGTTTGACGACCTGCATACAATATGCTGCCAAGCAGAAGCAATTATAAACAGTCGCCCTCTTACACCAATGTCAAATAACTCTGACGATCTTAGAGCTATCACGCCAGCACATTTTTTAACCGGTCGCACTCTAAACAGTATTCCGGAGCCATCACTAGCTGATGTGAACATGGGCACTTTGAAAAGATTTCAAATCATACAAGCCATTCAGCAACAATTTTGGAAGCGATGGCATTCAGAATATTTTAGGGAACTACAACACAGGTGCAAATGGCAAACAATTCTCGAAAATCTCAAGGAAAATGACATGGTGCTTATTTAGGATGAAAATACACCACCGTATAAATGGGCACTTGGTAGAATTGCTGAAGCCATTCCTGGGCCTGACGGCTTAGTGCGAGTTGTCATGATAAGGACTGCAGATGGTGTGATCAAAAGAGTAATAACAAGGGTTTGTAAGTTACCAATTTAATCTTAGAGTTCCAATTAGCGACCAAGCCTCATAACTTTGGCACAAATTTTTATTAATTTTGAAAACACAGTTTCCAAGGGGGGAAGTATGTTTGAGCACATCATCGAAAAACAAATTTCCACGCTCAGCATTTGCATAGCATATTTTCGTTTTGATTTGCATTTACTTTGCTCAGTTTCGCGCCGGTTACCTTACTCACAGTACATATGTATCTAGATGGGTAAATAGCAAACTAATTTACCGCCCTTGGCTTGCATCTCTATACTGGAAATACATATGTACCGTTTTGGGGTTCTGCATTGAGACAATTTGACAACGCAAGAAGAAGTAAGAAGTCGAGTTGGTTTTTGAATACAGTCCGCAACACATCATTAAAATGAAATTTCGTCATACATTAAATTAAATTAATTTTTGTATAATAAGTATTTGATTGAAGTGTATACTTATAATTTGAAATTTGAAAGTAAAGATTTATTAGCAACACTATTGTACTTTTCATCATTGAACTACCAGCATCGCTACATATATAAACAGTACAGTGACGGTGATAGTGATAGTGAAGGTGATAGTGACAGGGATACGGATAGTGATAGTGATAATCAGGGATGGGCAAAACGGCTCGTACGAGTATTTTGCACTTACGGGCGAGCCTTGCACATTTAGGTGCATGGTGCATGTGGGGCGAAGAACGCAGGAAGAGAATAATATATGTACAAGCACACATACGGTTGATAAAGAGAGTATTTGGCCAACAACAACAACGCTGCCAAACAGGTCTGAAAAGGGTTTCGTCTTCCTACGATTGTACGAGAAATGTGCATTAGCACGTTTTTCTACTACTACTTCCTCTAATGCTAATACTTTAAAAATACTTTTTTAAATATTTGTAGGCATATATTGCAAAATGAATCGGCTTGAATATAATTAAATGTATGTGAAGGCCAAATGGATGTCAATAATGCGCTGCTTAACATAAAGTCGACTTCAGCTTATGGTTATTCCACTTTTCTTATTTCTTGCCAAAAAATGTATGTTTTTGTTTTCGTACTAATGCAACACCGTTTGAGAATTGGTTGTCGAGGTTGAGAGAGAATGTTTTTTGTTCAGTTGTTTAGTGTTTCCGCAACCTTCTTGCGATGAATATCATTTGAGGCGGATCGGAGGATTTTTGCAATGCATTTGCTTACTCCCCCAACACCGCAAAAAAAAAACCCTTCCCCCACCAAACATCCGCTGCACTCAAACTGATTTAGGAGCCGAAAATATGCCCATCCCTGGTGATAATGATAGTGATAGTGACAATTATCTAGGTACATATGTACATAAGGGTGGTCCTTATTTGTGTGGAGACAAACCGAACATGAGATATCTATCCTTAGTCTCACCACCTAAATCAATAGTAATATAGCCAAGGCTATCACATATACATTTTTAGCCCAATGGAGACAGTTAAGGGGTGCCGAATGGCCAAAATTAAAAATGATACTTTTTTTAATCTAACACCCAAACTCGATAGCACAATAGTTGAAAATATTATATTTAAATTTTGGTCCCGATTGGACGCCGTTAAAGCATAGGGTCAAAGTTCAGATTAGCCTATACATTTATTTATTTCATACCGTAAATTAATAGCACTAAAGAAGAAGTAATCACACATCCAATTTGGTTCCGATTGGACACCGTTAAGGCGTGTCGCACGGGGGTCAAAGTTCAGACTAGCCTGTTAGGTCTAAAAAAATTCAAATTTCTTTTACTTTATACCTGAAATTGATAGCACTTAAGTCGAAAATAACACATAAAAAGTGCAGATTGCCCTATGGAGACTCCAGAAATAAAAATGATTATTTTTTTAATCTTGTACACAAAATCGACAGTACTATAGTCAAAGATATTACATTTAAAATTTGGTTCCAATTGGACACCGCTAAGGCATATCGCAGGAGGGTCAAAGTTTAGACTAGGTCTAAAAAATTCAAATTTATTTTATTTCATACTTTAAATTGATAGCAATAAAGTCAAAGCAATCACATATAAAATTTTGGTCCGATTGGACACCGTTAAGGCGTGTCGCACTAGGATCAAAATTCAAAATTAGCTTTTTATAACCCATATACTATAGTGGAAGATATCACATATAAGATTTACTTTCGATTGAAAACCGCTTTTGCTGTATGGGGGTCAAATTTAAAAGAAAACTAGTAAGGAAGTCTAAGTTCGGGTGTAACCGAACATTAAATACCTAGTAGTGATCTGTTTTGGTATCCTAATTTACTCAGGTGTATTGTAATACATACATGAAAATCTTATAAATAAAAATGAATGTGTGTCTGTGTGTCTGTGTGTCTGTGTGTCTGTGTGTCTGTGTGTCTGTGTGTCCTTTATAGGCGTCCAAAGTACTCAACCGATTTTTATGAAATTTTCACAGTATATTCTTGGGATCACGAGTTAAAGCATAGGCTTTATATATTTTTGGAAAAGTGGGCGGTGCCACGCCCTCAGGCTATATAAAAATTCAAATTGTCATAGGTATGAATTTCAAATCGTCATAACTATGAACATATTTGGTCTTAATTAATGATTTTTGGATATGTGTGTCCTTTGGTCAAGATTTATACAATTTTCGAAAAGTGGGCGGTGCCACGCCCCCATTTTTTGTGTTTTGTTTGTAATTCAATAGTATCCAAAGTTTATGGTCGATCTCTTTTAAACTCTCCACTTTGATTTAGAAGATTGTTGTGTAGGATTTAGGTTGTATACATTTTTGGAAAAGTGGGCGGTGCCACGCCCACAGCCTATATAAAATTTCAAATCGTCCTAACTATGAACATATTTGGTCTAAATTAATGATTTTTAGATATGTGTGTCCTTTGGTCAAGATTTATACATTTTTCGAAAAGTGGGCGGTGCCACGCCCCCATTTTTTGTGTTTTGTTTGTAATTCAATAGTATCCAAAGTTTATGGTCGATCTCTTTTAAACTCTCCACTTTGATTTAGAAGATTGTTGTGTAGGATTTAGGTTGTATACATTTTTGGAAAAGTGGGCGGTGCCACGCCCACAGCCTATATAAAATTTCAAATCGTCCTAACTATGAACATATTTGGTCTAAAATAATGATTTTTAGATATGTGTGTCCTTTGGTCAAGATTTATACATTTTTCGAAAAGTGGGAGGTGCCACGCCCCCATTTTTTGTGTTTTGTTTGTAATTCAATAATATCCAAAGTTTATGGCCGATCTCTTTTAAACTCTCCACTTTGATTTAGAAGATTATTGTGTAGGATTTAGGTTGTATAAATTTTTGGAAGAGTGGGCGGTGCCACGCCCACAGGCTATATACGATTTCAAATCGTCCTAACTATGAACATATTTGGTCTAAATTAATGATTTTTAGATATGTGTGTCCTTTGGTCAAGATTTATACATTTTTCGAAAAGTGGGCGGTGCCACGCCCCCATTTTTTGTGTTTTGTTTGTAATTCAATAATATCCAAAGTTTATGGTCGATCTCTTTTAAACTCTCCACTTTGATTTAGAAGATTGTTGTGTAGGATTTAGGTTGTATACATTTTTGGAAAAGTGGGCGGTGCCACGCCCACAGGCTATATAAAATTTCAAATCGTCCTAACTATGAACATATTTGGTCTAAATTAATGATTTTTAGATATGTGTGTCCTTTGGTCAAGATTTATACATTTTTCGAAAAGTGGGCGGTGCCACGCCCCCATTTTTTGTGTTTTGTTTGTACTTCAATAATGTCCAAAATTTATGGTCGATCTCTTTTAAACTTTCAAGATTGGTTAAGAAAATTGTTGTGTAAGATTCATTCTATATCAATTTTTGGAAAAGTGGCCAGTGCCACGCCCCCAGGCTATATAAAATATAAATTCTTCATAACTCTGAACATATTGGGTCTAAATTAAAGATTTTTGGATATGTGTGTCCTTTAGTCAAGATGTATATAATTTTGGAAAAGTGGGCGGTGCCACGCCCACATTTTTTGTGTTTTGTTTGTACTTCAATAATGTCCAAAGTTTATGGTCGATCTCTCTTAAACTTCCAAGATTGGTTAAGAAAGTTGTTGTGTACGATTGGCTATATCAATTTTTGGAAAAGTAGGCGGTGCCACGCCCCCAGGCTATATAAAATTTAAATTCTTCATAGCTCTGAACATATTTGGTCTAAATTAATGATTTCTGGATATGTGTGTACTTTGGTCAAGATTTATGTAATTTTGGAAAAGTGGGCGGAGCCACGCCCACATTTTTTGTGGTTTGTTTGTACTTCAATAAGTTCAAAGTTTATGGTCGATCTTCTCTAAATTTCCAGATTGGTTCAGAAGATTGTTGTACCACGCCCCCAGGCTATATAAAATTTAAATCATCACAACTTTGAATATTTTTGGTCTAAACTAATGATTTTTGGATATGTGTGTCCCTTGGTCGAGAATTATATAATTTGGGAAATGTGGGCGGTCCCACGCCCACATTTTTTGTATTCAGTGCTTTGTTTGTACTTCAATAATGTCCAAAGTTTATGGTTGATCTGTTTTAAACTTTTCCAATACGTTAAAATCTTCGTTGGGTACGACATACATAGGCTACATTTGTAAATTCTTTGGAAAAGTGGGCAGTTCCCAGACCACAAGCTAAGTGATATTTCAATTCGTTATATCCCTGAATGTATTTGCTTTAGTGACATTTTAACGTTCTTAAATCTTAATCAAAGCACTTAATTTTTTTTGTTTGTTATTGCCGTTCATACATATCCAGAGTATTATAGGTAGATATAGGATATAATTAAATAAGTACAGTACTAGCTCCATAATCCGGACACCCTTAATGTTAGGGGTCGTCCGGATTATGGGGGTGCCCGGATTATAGATGATTTTTTTTTCAACTAATTTTAGCTTGCTTTATTGAAATGAACATAACGCAATTCAGATATATTTATGTACATAAATTGCTTTATTAAACAAAGTACAATCATTCTTACATATGTAATAATATGTACATCTGTACATAATCAAACATTTTTTTTATTTTTGTACGTACTATTTCAAAAAAATTATTAATTTTGGTCTGCTGCGAGCTCGCCAGCAACATTTTATCTGCAGTTTCTTTAAATCGTCTTAAAACTAAAATACCATAGCCGAAGCGTCAACATGGCACCATATTCTTTTTCAAACCATCCTAATGATTTTCCTTTATCAAGGAGATCTAAAATTTCAAATTTTTTCTGAAGAGTAAGGGTTTTATGAGCCATTTTTTTAAATTTTCCACTGCTCATAATAATAATGTTCACTCAATTCAGTTTGTCACTAAAGAATAAACACAAAGCGTGATTTATGCTGTTGCATTCCGTATACATATGTACATATATTGTTGTTAAAGTACCGCTATTTTACGAAAAACTCACGAAGCAAACTAAAAATTAAAATACATATGTATGTATTGCGAAGCAAATTTGAAAAATGTCCGGATTATAGAGTAAAAAATGTTAAACTGTCCGAATTATAGTGTTGTCCGGATTATAGATGTGACCGGACTACCGCGTGTCCGGATTATCGAGATAGTACTGTACTAACTATACATCTGCTCAGCAGCGCATAATGGTTTTTGTCATACCCATTGAGTTCGAAAGATCCGTTTTTTGAGTTGGATATCTAAAAAATTTATTTGTTTATAACAAAGACTTTAAAGCCAGAAACATTGTATATCCTAAAGCATTGCAATAAATGGAATGTTAAAAGTTATTTGAAAATGTATTTCTAGGGAAGTCACTGGTCAGGCAGAACAACGTCTGCCGGGTCTGCTAGTTTGTTATAAAGGCAACTGATTGTTTTCGATTAAAAACAATTCTGTTGTGAGTGGTAAATTAAATTATCACTAGATAAGAAAATATAAATAGCTTTCCCCATGGCCATGAAAGGTATGAAAATAAAAAAAATTCGCGTAATTTTTGGAAGGAGTATACTACGTACTATTAGGAAGCATCTCACTAACTTTCATTGAAATACCTTCTTGAAATTTTAAGCAATCGCTTTTGAAAATAACAAACCTTTTTTGCTGAAAAGTGGGCAGCGCCACGCCTACTTCAACAAAATTATGGAAATATCGCGATTTTAATTTCACAAAGAAATTTTTCAGAACTGTGTTCGAAAAGTGGGCGTGTCCGTTAACCAATTTTGTTTATTTTTACAGCAAAGAGTAAGCTTTATATGTTGAACTATTTCTCTAAATATCGTTACAATAAATCGATTTTTCCCGGAGTTATGGCATGAACAGTTTTGTGGAATAATGTACCATAAAGGGGCGGGGCCACGCCCATTTCCCAAAAATTTTGTGCATTCGACTTTCTTTGCCCATGAACACTTTAGAGGTAAAATAGAAATGATATACAGCTAGTTTGAGCAAAGTTATTGCATATTCAATATATCTATGATCCTTTTCAAAATCTTTCGTATAAAATCGGGCGTGGACCTTACCCGATTTCGCTAACTTTTTTCCGGAATATTGCAGGTATTAATATAAATATGTGTTCTGAATTTAATTTTGCTATCTTGAGCGGTTTTTGATTTATGATTAATATTTCCAAATTTGACTTTATATAAGGTGGGCGGTACCACGCCCCTTTTTAAAAATTTCTTCAGAAATGTATTTTTTTCCTTAGCGCTAAAGTGCACACCATATTTTACACTGGTTTACAGCCAAAATGCACCAGAGACGCCATAGTGAAATTCCTATGTAAAATCACCTCCTAATTCCGAAAATCCAGGTTATTTTTACTTGAATGGTACCGTTTTTGAGATATTTACGATTTACCGTTATTTCAAAAAATAAAAAAGATGGTTCCACTTAATCGTGTATATCTCAAGAACAAACTGAGCTCTTTCAAAACCGTTTGAAAAAATTTGAAAGCTTATAAAATTTACTATAATCAGTACATACACCACTTTTTGCTAGGTCCTGCAGATTCAAACATATTGAACAATCATTACGGATTTTTAAAATTTTTTTTGTAAAAATATAAAAAAATGTGTACTTTGCGAGGCAGCATCTCGAAAACTTTTTATTTTTTTCCAGATATTTTTTCCCCCCTCTAAGCTGTGTTTTATTACAAAAAAAACAAGCTATCAGTGAACAAAATCGATGAACTAATACAAAAGTTATAAGCATTCAAGTAAATATATCCATTTAATATTAAGTACCCTACAAATAATAGCATATGTACATATGGTTCTGTCTTAACTCTATGATCTTATTTTATAATTGAAAAAGTTATGTGTCTTGTTTTGACGCTTTTTTAGATTAGGATCGGTTTCTCTTATGAGAAACCAACAGTAGTCGCCCATCATAGCGACATACCAGAATCCTTGATACCGACTTTCAATCACTTTCATTTGCTGGTGAAACCTTTCGCCATGCTCGTCACTTTCCTCGCCAAGATTTTGCGGGAAAAAATTTAAGTGGGAGTGTAAGAAATTAATTTTTAAAGACATATTTACTCCTGAAAGAAAATAAAAAAGTAAATTAGATAAATACATAAGTGACACATTAGTATATAATTTTCTTAGGCTGGATTTATCTTTCAATTCAGAACAAATTTTTTGTTTATATTTTTCCCGTTCTTGTTTGTTCGGAACTGGGCGATGAATTCAGATTTATGGCTATATATTCTCATGTAAATTTATGTAATATATAATTTATTATAATATGTTTTTTTATTTACCCATTTCCGCATAGTTTTTGGTTAAGTCGTTCACTATCATCTCGTAGTTAGGACTTTTGTGTTTGCCTGAAAACGAAGTAACGACCTTTTCAAAAGAATCCCACGCTGCTGCCTCCACTGGTGACAATAGTTCTTTGAAATGGTTATTGGTCATCATTTTCCTTATTTGCGGTCCCACAAAAATGCCTTCCTTTATTTTCGCAAAGTACGAATTTTATTATAATTTTCCAAAAAAAATTTAAAAAATCCGTAATGATTGTTCAATATGTTTGAATCTGCAGGACCTAGCAAAAAGTGTTGTATGTACTGATTATATTAAATTTTATAAGCTTTTAAATTTTTCAAACCGTTTTGGAAGCGCTCAGTTTGTTCTTGAGATATACACGATTAAGTGGAGCCATCTTTTTTGTTTTTTGAAATAACGGTAAATCGTAAATATCTCAAAAACGGTACCATTCAAGTAAAAATAACCTTGATTTTCGGATTTAGGAGGTGATTTTACATAGGAATTTCACTATGGCGTCTCTGGTGCAGAAAAAAGTTGGAATTTGTGATCCAGTGTTATCCTTATAGGTGTATTATGTACTGAATAATCACTCTTTATGTATTTTCGAAAATATTATATGTACAGAAAGTGGGCGTGGCTTTTAACCGATTTTGCCTATTTTCAATAGTCCTCCGAGATAAGTGAAAGGGAACCTGTATACCAAATTTCATTGAGATATATCAAGATTTACTCAAGTTATCGTGTTCACAGACGGACGGACGGACATGGCTCAATCAATTTCTCTTTTCCTCCTGAACATTTTGATATACATAAGTCAATATCTATCTCGATAGATATAGGCAGTAGGGTGTTAACTACTTGTCCGTATATTTTGCGTGATTGCTATCCGATTTGCGTAATTTTTGGCAGGAGTATACTATATACTATTGAAAAGCATCTCAGTAACTTTCATTGAAATACCTTCTTGAAATTTCAAGCAATTGCTTTTGAAAATAGCTGACCTTTTATGCTAAAAAGTGGGCGGCGCCACGCATACTTCACCAAAATCCACAAAATTTTTATACAGTTCAGTTTGAGATAAAAAAGCTTGTTATGTGTGTAAAATCTTATTTATATAACTTATACAATTAAGGAAATATCGCGATTTTAATTTGACGAAGAAATTTTTTAGAACTGTGTTCAAAAAGTGGGCGTGTCCGTTCACCAATTTTGTTTATTTTTACAGCAAAGAGTTGGCTTTATATGTTGAACAAATTCTCTACATATCGTTTCAATAGGTCAATTTTTATAGGAGTTATGGCATGAAACGGTTTTTGGAATAATCCCCCATAAAGGGGCGGTGCCACGCCCATTTTCCAAAAATTTTGTGCTTTCGACTTTCTTTGCCCACGAACACTTTAGAGGTGAAATAGAAATGATATACAAGTAGTTTAAGCAAAGTTATAGCATGTCTCGTATAAAATTGGGCGTGGACCTAACCCGATTTCAATAATTTTTTTTCGAAATATTGCTTGTATTAATATAAATATGTGTGCTGAATTTTATTTTGCTACCTTTAGCGGTTTTTGATTTATGACTAATAATATTTCCAAATTTTACTTAATCAAAAGTGGGCGGTGCCACGCCCCTTGTTTAAGCGACATACATACATAAGTTACGGTTATTTCATTCGTTTATTTTATTTGCATTGCAATCAGCTTATAAAATATTTCGAAGATATAGTTTATGTTTTGGAAAGCCAAAGTGTAGTTTTTCCAAGCGAAAATGAGGAAGCCAATAGCGCCATGGCTCAGAGCCAACAGTGCTCGCCACCAATAATACATACATACCCTCTCGTTCTCCAAAGAACAATTTTGAACATTTAGGCAAACATGGTCGTCAGAACCTGAGCCAAATGAATACATACAATTTGAGCAAAACGGTCACATAGCACCTGAGCCAAATCTTATAAATAAAAATGAATGTGTGTCTGTGTGTCTGTGTGTCTGTGTGTCTGTGTGTCTGTGTGTCTGTGTGTCCTTTATAGGCGTCCAAAGTACTCAACCGATTTTTATGAAATTTTCACAGTATATTCTTGGGATCACGAGTTAAAGCATAGGCTATATATATTTTTGGAAAAGTGGGCGGTGCCACGCCCTCAGGCTATATAAAAATTCAAATTGTCATAGCTATGAATTTCAAATCGTCATAACTATGAACATATTTGGTCTTAATTAATGATTTTTGGATATGTGTGTCCTTTGGTCAAGATTTATACAATTTTCGAAAAGTGGGCGGTGCCACGCCCCCATTTTTTGTGTTTTGTTTGTAATTCAATAGTATCCAAAGTTTATGGTCGATCTCTTTTAAACTCTCCACTTTGATTTAGAAGATTGTTGTGTAGGATTTAGGTTGTATACATTTTTGGAAAAGTGGGCGGTGCCACGCCCACAGCCTATATAAAATTTCAAATCGTCCTAACTATGAACATATTTGGTCTAAATTAATGATTTTTAGATATGTGTGTCCTTTGGTCAAGATTTATACATTTTTCGAAAAGTGGGCGGTGCCACGCCCCCATTTTTTGTGTTTTGTTTGTAATTCAATAGTATCCAAAGTTTATGGTCGATCTCTTTTAAACTCTCCACTTTGATTTAGAAGATTGTTGTGTAGGATTTAGGTTGTATACATTTTTGGAAAAGTGGGCGGTGCCACGCCCACAGCCTATATAAAATTTCAAATCGTCCTAACTATGAACATATTTGGTCTAAATTAATGATTTTTAGATATGTGTGTCCTTTGGTCAAGATTTATACATTTTTCGAAAAGTGGGAGGTGCCACGCCCCCATTTTTTGTGTTTTGTTTGTAATTCAATAATATCCAAAGTTTATGGCCGATCTCTTTTAAACTCTCCACTTTGATTTAGAAGATTATTGTGTAGGATTTAGGTTGTATAAATTTTTGGAAGAGTGGGCGGTGCCACGCCCACAGGCTATATACGATTTCAAATCGTCCTAACTATGAACATATTTGGTCTAAATTAATGATTTTTAGATATGTGTGTCCTTTGGTCAAGATTTATACATTTTTCGAAAAGTGGGCGGTGCCACGCCCCCATTTTTTGTGTTTTGTTTGTAATTCAATAATATCCAAAGTTTATGGTCGATCTCTTTTAAACTCTCCACTTTGATTTAGAAGATTGTTGTGTAGGATTTAGGTTGTATACATTTTTGGAAAAGTGGGCGGTGCCACGCCCACAGGCTATATAAAATTTCAAATCGTCCTAACTATGAACATATTTGGTCTAAATTAATGATTTTTAGATATGTGTGTCCTTTGGTCAAGATTTATACATTTTTCGAAAAGTGGGCGGTGCCACGCCCCCATTTTTTGTGTTTTGTTTGTACTTCAATAATGTCCAAAATTTATGGTCGATCTCTTTTAAACTTTCAAGATTGGTTAAGAAAATTGTTGTGTAAGATTCATTCTATATCAATTTTTGGAAAAGTGGCCAGTGCCACGCCCCCAGGCTATATAAAATATAAATTCTTCATAACTCTGAACATATTGGGTCTAAATTAAAGATTTTTGGATATGTGTGTCCTTTAGTCAAGATGTATATAATTTTGGAAAAGTGGGCGGTGCCACGCCCACATTTTTTGTGTTTTGTTTGTACTTCAATAATGTCCAAAGTTTATGGTCGATCTCTCTTAAACTTCCAAGATTGGTTAAGAAAGTTGTTGTGTACGATTGGCTATATCAATTTTTGGAAAAGTAGGCGGTGCCACGCCCCCAGGCTATATAAAATTTAAATTCTTCATAGCTCTGAACATATTTGGTCTAAATTAATGATTTCTGGATATGTGTGTACTTTGGTCAAGATTTATGTAATTTTGGAAAAGTGGGCGGAGCCACGCCCACATTTTTTGTGGTTTGTTTGTACTTCAATAAGTTCAAAATTTATGGTCGATCTTCTCTAAATTTCCAGATTGGTTCAGAAGATTGTTGTACCACGCCCCCAGGCTATATAAAATTTAAATCATCACAACTTTGAATATTTTTGGTCTAAACTAATGATTTTTGGATATGTGTGTCCCTTGGTCGAGAATTATATAATTTGGGAAATGTGGGCGGTCCCACGCCCACATTTTTTGTATTCAGTGCTTTGTTTGTACTTCAATAATGTCCAAAGTTTATGGTTGATCTGTTTTAAACTTTTCCAATACGTTAAAATCTTCGTTGGGTACGACATACATAGGCTACATTTGTAAATTCTTTGGAAAAGTGGGCAGTTCCCAGACCACAAGCTAAGTGATATTTCAATTCGTTATATCCCTGAATGTATTTGCTTTAGTGACATTTTAACGTTCTTAAATCTTAATCGAAGCACTTAATTTTTTTTGTTTGTTATTGCCGTTCATACATATCCAGAGTATTATAGGTAGATATAGGATATAATTAAATAAGTACAGTACTAGCTCCATAATCCGGACACCCTTAATGTTAGGGGTCGTCCGGATTATGGGGGTGCCCGGATTATAGATGATTTTTTTTTCAACTAATTTTAGCTTGCTTTATTGAAATGAACATAACGCAATTCAGATATATTTATGTACATAAATTGCTTTATTAAACAAAGTACAATCATTCTTACATATGTAATAATATGTACATCTGTACATAATCAAACATTTTTTTTATTTTTGTACGTACTATTTCAAAAAAATTATTAATTTTGGTCTGCTGCGAGCTCGCCAGCAACATTTTATCTGCAGTTTCTTTAAATCGTCTTAAAACTAAAATACCATAGCCGAAGCGTCAACATGGCACCATATTCTTTTTCAAACCATCCTAATGATTTTCCTTTATCAAGGAGATCTAAAATTTCAAATTTTTTCTGAAGAGTAAGGGTTTTATGAGCCATTTTTTTAAATTTTCCACTGCTCATAATAATAATGTTCACTCAATTCAGTTTGTCACTAAAGAATAAACACAAAGCGTGATTTATGCTGTTGCATTCCGTATACATATGTACATATATTGTTGTTAAAGTACCGCTATTTTACGAAAAACTCACGAAGCAAACTAAAAATTAAAATACATATGTATGTATTGCGAAGCAAATTTGAAAAATGTCCGGATTATAGAGTAAAAAATGTTAAACTGTCCGAATTATAGTGTTGTCCGGATTATAGATGTGACCGGACTACCGCGTGTCCGGATTATCGAGATAGTACTGTACTAACTATACATCTGCTCAGCAGCGCATAATGGTTTTTGTCATACCCATTGAGTTCGAAAGATCCGTTTTTTGAGTTGGATATCTAAAAAATTTATTTGTTTATAACAAAGACTTTAAAGCCAGAAACATTGTATATCCTAAAGCATTGCAATAAATGGAATGTTAAAAGTTATTTGAAAATGTATTTCTAGGGAAGTCACTGGTCAGGCAGAACAACGTCTGCCGGGTCTGCTAGTAATAAAATAAAATAAAAAATAATAATCACTTAAAAAACAACTCGCCTCCTCTAAAATTTTCGCCTCCTTTTTAAAAATTTCTTCAAAAATGTATTTTTTGCCTTAACGCTAAAGTGCACACCGAATTTTAACCTTATAGGTGTATTAAGTACTGCATAATCACTCTTTTTGTATTTTCGAAAATATTATATATATGGAAAGTGGGCGTGGCTTTTAACCGATTTTGCCTATTTTCAATAACGCTCCGAGATAAGTAAAAAGGAACCTGCATACAAAATTTCATTGAGATATCTCAAGATTTACTCAAGTTATCGTGTTTACAGACGGACGGACATGGCTCAATCAATTTCTCTTTTAAGTCAATATCTATCTCGATTCGTTTATGCCGTTACATACTACCGTTAGGAGAATGAAGTTAATATACCTTGTGTGCGAAGCACTACTAGGTATAAAAATAGTAGAGTTTTCAAGTGGTCTGGACCGTAAGTTCAACTTTCGTCTCAATATGGAATCGCGACAAAAAATAAGAAATATTTAATGGGCGTCGTCGAAAGCCAAATTACCGGTTCAAAACTGTTTCTTATGAGCAAGTCTTGCGGGTTCTTTTCCACAATGTGAGAAAAACAAACTTAGTGTTCATGAGAGTGCATCTCTTGTGATAAAAGAGACTGAAGTGTTCTGACAAAAAGCTCGCATTCCCCTCAGTCCTAAACAGCATAGCGTTGTGAAGTTGGAAGCATTACCTACATGCGAAGTCGCGTTTGCTTGTAAAAAGGAGTAAACGCAGTTCCACTAATGAGAAAGCGAAAGAGGCGAAATTTTCCGAGGAGTTGGAAAATTTGTTTGATATTGCTCACGAAAAAGCATTGAACTTGATCAGCAACAAAAAAGATAAAGAGTTTATCATAAATCAGAGGAAGAGAGGAAGATTAGGCGCAATATTGAGCAAAGGAAGAGCGATGGATGCGATTGCCGCCCCTCCCACTCCACTCCCCCTCGCTATAAATGTGGTGCTGGAATTTTCGAATTTTTGCTTTTTTAAATGAACAGACCTCACGTTAAATAAATTTTGAATGTGTGTTTGAAATTGCAGATGGCTTAAATCATGTATATTTGAAGGAACTGAGGGGTATTTTTCCTTTTAAAATACTTAAAATTGGCAAATCGGTTTGAAATCGCCCTCGCCCACTAGGCCCTTTATTATTCTTCTTTTGTAACTTTTTACAATTATGAAATCTCTAATATTATTTTAACATAGCACAAGCCTTGGTAGTGTACGACTAGGGTTGCCAGACGTCCCCACTTTCGGCCATTTGGCCCCGATTTCGACGATTTGTCCCCGCGTCCCTGCTTATACTCAAAGTGTCCCCATTTTTAAAATTTACCAGCACTCATGTAATACTCATCTGGCTTGTAGGGTAAAATAAATTGTGTAGTATTTAGTTTGTATATAAAATAGGTTTCCACTTGATGACACCGACCACTGCATTCAAATTATAATATGAAATTGCTGATGTTCTTTGTAAACGGGGATTTAGCTGTCAGAACCATGATCGACATCTATTTTTGAAGTTTGCCCAAAGTAAAGACAATACGGCTTTTGTCACGCTCTTGATGACGGCTTTTGTCTCGCTCTTGTATTCTGGTAAATAGATAATAAGCAGTTACAATTCTTATGTTTGGTACTCGCCTTATTTTTCAAAGTGAAAGTGGCAGTAAGTAAGACAAAGTGCATTCCTGGTCTATCAATAATTTTTTGACTGCAATTGTGAGAAATAGTGGCTGAAAGGTAAATTTAACTTTGAGTTTTTTATTAAGTGGTCAAAAATCTATTCTATGCAAGGTATGTTCGACAGGAACCAATATGTCTAAACCGACCAAACGCAAATGCACTTTTACAGAAGCTCTTCAAAAAAAATACACCTGCTTTAAATGGGGTGAAAAAGAAACAGATGCAATTTGTAAAATATGCGTTTCCAAGATTTCTGTAGCAAATAATGGTATATGGGTTTCTTATAAAAAAAGGTATCTAATTGTCAACTGAAATCGTTTTTTTTTTGTGGAGAATTGTATTTGTGAAAAGTGTGGTGTATTCAGGATTGCTTTTGATAACTTGATGTTTGAGGTTATTTCATGACGTAGTCAAAGTGAAAATGCACTGAGCAAGATACTTGCACGAATTATATGCTAATTTTCCAAAAACGGTTTTTCAGTAATATCAAAGAATTTTCTTAAGTTCATATTGAAATAAATTTACATTTTTCAAGGTCAAAAAGCATTAATTGATCACCTCGGTTCTAATAAGTACAAATCGAATATCCAAGATGCGTCAACGTCAAAACCGCTTGATACATTTTTTGCGAAAGGGCAGAGGGAGTGCTTTCTTTCCATACAGCCATGCATCATTTTTCATACTCCCAAATGGACTGTACGGTGCCTCTTTTGAAATCCATTTTCAAGGACTCGGAAACAGCTGCAAAAAGTGCCCCCCCCCCCCCCCAGACGGGGTTTTTGTACTGTTAATACTCCAACACAGAGCATTTTTAGTCGAAAAAGACTACAAATAATTGTATTTAGCAACATTTTCGGAATCGTGCCCCCCAGACGGTATTTTTGTACACTAGGTATGGAAATACCATTAAATAGATGAAGAATCACTGAATTTTCGAAATCTATTGCATATTCGTTCAGATATATATAAAACTCTGTGTAACGCAAACATCAAACTACATATTTTGATTATTCGTTTGGTTTGTACTGTGTGGATGCCTTGGTGCATGTGTAGGTACCCACCAAAAATTTCATTTCTTTTAGTTAGAAACCTTACATCGCTTGATTATACGGCTTACATAATTTAACCCTATTCATCAAAAATGAAATGGGATTATAAAGCTTTTTACAATGACATTTTCATAAAAATTTTGAATTATAACAGCTTATTAAAAAATATATGTATAATATATAATATATATGTATATATAGGTATAAGAGGGTTAGGCTACGTTCAATTTAGGCCATAAACTCCATTTAAAAGGGGATTTTTTTTGTTAATTCATATTGTTGTTGTCAATAAACTCGAGTTTATGGCTCAACGTTAACGTAATATAAGGCCTTAAATTTGTAACGAATTCCGTTGTATGCAAAATTACTTATAATATACATTTTTTTCTTTACTTATGTCATTAAGTAAGTCTTAAATGAAGATTAATTAAAAGAATCTCTCTCTGTGAGACAACCTTACGCATAAGGCCTGATAGAACATGTAAGTTAGGCAATATTATAAAAAGAAAAGTGAATATAATGAACTTATTTTAAGAATTGTTGTAAGGCCATAGAGGAACTATGATAAAGTTATTATAATGTGATGCAGCCGTATACCTTATTCCTTATAATCCCTTATACGAATTTTTTGTGGGTATTGGCAATATTTGTTAACGGCTCATGCGACATCTGACTGAAACAACAACGGTTTGTGTATGAGGTTTGCTAAGTTTGCCCACAAGAACCCTTAAGGTTTTAAATTGCAACTATTTTTTGCAATGCTGTTAAAATTTCAAATTCGAGTCTACGCGACCTCCGCACGATGGCACATTTTGGAAAAACTTGCCTCAATTATTATTATTATTATTAACTTGCCTCAAAGTCAAATTTTTAGGGAACTTTTTAGAATCCATTTTCATACAAAGTTTTTCGAGCGTAAAACGCAGCATAATTTTGGCAAATGGTCAAAAACGAGTTGTCAAAGTTTAGTTGTGAAGTTTTTTGCAAAATTAATTTTTTTTTTGGATTTCTGTAGTTTACTATGAATAACACTACTTTATAAGGTTCCTCATATGTAGACATATCGCACACTAAATCAAAAACAGTCACAACTCAAAATCAGAGTAACTTTCAGTTAATTGCTTCTGGATCGCACAAAAGTGATTTGATTTTTAAAAACTTGACATCACTGTGCTCTTTAAAGAGTAACGATAATAGTCAAAAAGAAAAATATTGTATGTATTGGCTGCACTACTTTTTATTAGGCAATCTATGCCAAGAAAGCGACCTAAAAAAATTTTGAGTTGTGACTGTTTTTGATTTAGGGTGCGATATACATATGGAAGGCTGGGGTAGTTAAATGAAAAACGTATATTTAAAGTAAAAGTGTAAAAAATATTGTATCTACAGTAAAAGTCAGACAAATTGCTTTTTTCATTTAAAGTCGGAAATATGGTTGGAAAAATAAAACATATCTCTTACTTTTAATGAAAAAACGATTAGCCTGACTTTTACTGTACAATCTTTATTTATGTGATTGTATCAAACATTTTATAAGGTTTGCTTCACTTGCATTAAACATATTTTTTACTTTTACTCCCAACCTTTCATACGTATATAGGTATTTCGACTCATTTATTAACCTTAATTTTAGTTACATATCTCCCATTATGTAAAGCATAAAAAGGGTTACTGCCACGCCTATTTCCGAGGGGTTGATCATCGCGAAATCGTTTGAGCAAATATTCATAGCAATAGCTATAACACTCTACTGAAAAAAAAATTCCAAACGAAAATTTTTTGGCACCATGCATAATGCTTTACATAAATCTACTCTTTTGATTTGCGAAAAATTTATTTTTGAGACAAGTTTTATTAAGAATTCCCATAGTGCGATGCATAAAAATTCATATGAATTTGTACCGCAACGCCTACTACCTTTGTGCCGCAGGAGTGCTTTCTTTTCTTATTTTATTGCGCTACATGTTAACAAAAGTGATTAATTATTCGATTGGTCAAATAGTCCATGAAAAGTTGTGAAAAGTGATTATTGTTAGTGCTATCGTGTTTAAGTGATTTTGTTAAAAAAATGAGTGCCAGAAAAAGACAACAAAACTTAAGCGCGTTCTTCCATCCGAAGAAGCAAATGTGTAATGATGTACTTCCTGATAAAGTGAGCGGTGTCCAATTACATTCCGCGGAGCCGGCGAGTACATCAGTGGCAACAGCCTCAACGAGCAACGCACTAAAGGAACGGGATATAGGTCAGCAGTGTAATCCTTGTGGGTTTAGAAATTTTGTTTAGTTAAAAGTTGGAAAACCACGAGTTTTATGGGTGAGAATGGTGCTGTCATCCTATAACTTTATACCAATTCTTATGTTCCTACTTTAAGCATTTTTAAAGAACAAATTGAGAAATTCCAAAACGGTTTGAAAATTTTAAAAGCTAATAAAATTTTCTGTAAGCCATGCATACAAAACTTTTCGCTAGGCCCTGTGGCTCGAAGATAATGAGCAACCAACACGGACTTTTACCTTTTTTTGAAAAATGTAAAAAATGTGTATTTTGCAGGAAAGGATATCGAAAACTTTTAATTTTGTTCCAGATATTTTTTTTCTCTGTAAGCTCTGTTTTATTACAAAACAAATGAGCTTTCATTCAAGAAAATCGATGGATTATTACAAAAGTTATTAATGGTTTTGGAATTGCTCAATTTATTCCTGAGCTATACATGATTAGGTGGAGCTAGGGTCGGCGCATAGGCGCAGATAAATGTTTGTTGAAAAACCTCGCCTTGATGCGGATCGCAGCGAGATGCTCGTCCACAGGGGTGAACGCTAGTAGTCTTACACCACGCGATTTGCTGTGTGTCTGGCCACTGTAGTATACGTCACAAGGTTCGATGTTCGTCTTTCCTTGTCCCGTCCATCGTATTTCCTGCGGGGCGGAGATGTCAGCCTTTGCGTTCGTGAGGACATCAACAAGTCGGGCAGCGGATCCTTCCCCGGAAAGGGGTTCTGGTTTCATTGGTGTTACGTGGCTGGTCCCAAACCCAGCGCACAACCCTTTTTCGGGGTTTTGAAGTAGCGAGCCGCTTGATCCAAGACAGACGCCCGCTTGCAACCGCACCTCCTGGTGTACAGACGCTGCGAAAAAGACCTCGGTGAGCCCTTAAACCAAATACGTCAGAGTGGCCCCACCGGGGCTCCCTCTCTTTCTGCCGCGAGCCTAGGAAGCCCACGTTGCCCAGAGTGTACGAAAGAGGACGCAAGAGTCGGGATTGAGCAAGGTCACTCAGCAACCACACCCAAATTATTATTTTTGTTTGGCCGAGTCTAATGAACACGATATTAAAATAATGTGTTTTTGAAGCCTTAATGGACTTTTTTGCGAACTTAGTATAAGCCGTTAGATAAAACTTTAACTAAAAATCGGCACAGATTACCGTTATAGCATGTTATTTTAGGTTGAAACGCACCACTGTACTATATGCCAAGATTTACCTTTCTCTCCTTTTTATAAATTACGTACAATTTTGCTGCATTGTGTAATCCATTTATGATTTTAGGTTCTCTACTCGGCAGGCAAGGCGGGCTTTCTGATGAGGAACGGTACCAGTGGTTGAAGTATACCTGGCAACCTATTGCAGAATTTAAGTTTCCACTGAAGAGAGAGGGAAAAAAGAGCCGGTCTTTTCAAAAAAGCTGGTTAAGGGACCATGAATGGCTAGCATATAGTAAAATTGCTGGCGGCGGATTATGCAAAGTGTGTGTGCTCTTTGGTCGACGTGAAGCGGGTACAAATGATGTGAAGCTGGGAAGACTGGTGTCGGAACCACTAGTAAAATATAAAAAGGCAATTGAGACGATCGCACACAATGAGAACGCGAATTACCACAAAGTGAACATGGTAGCATCCCAAAGTTTTTTGATGGTGATGGAGGGAAAATCGTTAGATATAGTTGACCAAATGAGATCCGAGGAAAGGGAAATAATTGAAAATAGTCGTAAAAAACTGATTCCCATTATAAAGACAGTGATATTTTGTGGTAGGCAAAACATACCTTTGAGAGGTCACAGAGATGACGGCGAATTAGACTTGCAAAGCTCTTCTAAACATGGGGAAGGAAACTTTAGAGCTTTGCTCGAATTTCGAATCGATGCTGGGGATGAAATACTTAAGGAACATATGAGACATATCGCTAAAAATGCTTCGTATATAAGTAAGTCAACACAAAATGACTTAATTGAATGCTGTGGCGAGTTGATCAGCAATAAAATAGTGACCAAAATTAAAAAATCCAAATATTTTACGATTATGGCTGATGAGACCACAGATGTTTCCGTTTGTGAACCGTTATCAATTAGTATTCGCTATTTCGATGTGGATGAAATCGAAATAAAGGAAGATTTTCTTATGTTCATTGAAGTTGTCGAAACCACTGGTGAAAGCATTGCACAAACTATTCTGAATGCATTAGAAAAGCATGACCTTGACATTAAAATGTGCCGTGGTCAAGTTTATGATGGAGGAGCAAACTAAAAGGTGTTCAGGCACGTATATTAAATGTTCAGCCCTTAGCCTTTTTTACCCACTGCGCAAGCCACCGGCTTAACTTGGCTATTAGCTCAGCCTGCACCGTACCCAGTGTAAGAAATGCAGTAGGGGTTATAGCAAGTACTGCCACTTTCTTCCGTGAATCGGCCAAACTAATACATCTTCTTAGAGAAGAAATACAATCTAATCTGCCACAAGACAAACAAAATATGTTAAAAAAAATGTGTGAGACAAGATGGGTTGAGAGGCATGAAGCGGTTTTGACCTTTATGGACGTGTTGCCATGTCTCCCTCCAATATTACAAAAAATGGCTGATCAGCAATATGGGAGCAGAACAAATTCTGTACTGCCATTTTCTTTGCTGCAATCCATAACTTCGTCAGAATTCCTAATAAGCTTGGTGATCCTATCAGATATTAGATATTGACATACTTTCTGCAGTTCAGCTTACTACTTGGTACAGAAATCACAGTCCGTAGAACCACCGGTCGTCAAATCAATCGATCAAACATTCAGACTGAATCAGTTGAAGAATATTACCGACTTTCAGTTTATATTCCATTTCTAGACTTCATGTTGAGTGAAATGTCAACCAGGTTCCCTAGCGCTCCTCTACAAAAAATCGGACAGTTGCAAAAGTTGCTGTCGCATAACTTTAACGACGAAGATTTAGATAATGTTTTGCAAGGTGCTGAAGTTTATAAAGATCTTCCTTGTTTTTTAGCTTTAAAGGGAGAGCTAAAAATTTGGCAACAGATGACTGAAAATATACCAGAAACTCCAGCAGATGCCTACAAACGAGCCACGATGCTGCCAAATTTTAGAACCCTTTGTCAATTGCTGTGCACGTTTCCAGTGACAACCAGCACTGCCGAGCGATCTTTTTCTACCTTACGCCGATTAAAATCATATCTTTGAAACAGCATGACAGAAGAGTGTTTGAATGGATTGGCTTTAATGCATATCCATGGAGATATTGCGGCACAAATCGAGGCTGATGAAGTTTTGGACGTTTTCACCAGGAAACACAGAAGAAAACTGTCTTTATTAAACATGTAGTCATGGATGGAATATAATAAAACTGCTATTACTAAACAGAAATGCTGTTTTTTATTATTTTGACTTTGATGTAAGTTCTTAATATCCGTGTACTTGTGAAGATAAAATAAGCATATTTCAGTTGTTGATTTGTTTGCATGTTGGGCGTTCGTGCCCCCCTGAAATTGATGCATTTTTGTTTTTTATTTTAGAAATTACTTCCATTAATATTTTTTTGTAAATGAGCAGACGTAGTGTCAGATTAAAAAAATAAAAAAGGACAGCTTTTTTACATTTATTGGGTCTATCAGCGATTCCATTTAATTTGACGCCGGCTAGCTGATGCTGAAACGATAGGGAACATCTGTCGATATAACTTTCATTTGCTACCCATATCGTATAAACACCTCGCGGTCCACACTTCGATCGATATCTCAAACACAGCTTCGCATTAAAACCTGAAATTTATTGCCTGTATGAAGATATTCCGGGTAGCACCGGTCCAAGATTTAACCGATGTTCAAAACCCATTTTTTCACAAATAAAACTGCATGAAGAAAAAAACAGCATTCAAAATACATAATACTATGTATGGGTAACGCATACTGGGTTCACGCTCTATCCACATTTTGGTCGATATCCCAGCAACGGGCTCAAATATGTACGTAAAAACCACTAATTCTTAAAACCCTCATTAACTCCTTTAATTTGATAACCACATCGTATAAACACCTCCTGGGGTCACCCTGGTCCACATTTAGGTCGATATCTCAGAAAACGGGTCGCATAGGGTTTCAATACCCCTCACCTCTTTTTTAAATACTCATCAACACCTTTTATTTGATACCCATATTGTGGAAAACCTGTCTGTAGTCACACCTATTTTGGAAAATACCTCGAATACGGGGTCTTATATTGGACTAATAACTACGCCATGTTCAAGCGCTCGTCAACACCTTTCATTTGACACCCATATTGTGGGAAACCAGTCTAGGGCCGCACCTGCTCCATATTCTGGGCAATACTTCGAAAACGGGGTTTCATATGGGACTAATAACTACACCATATTAAAGCACTCGCCAACACCTTTCATTTGATACCCATATTGTATGAACACGTTACAAGGTTACCCTGGCCCAGATTTTGCGGGATATCTCCAAAACCTTCCCGGATTCCAATATTTTTTGTTACCATGTTGTTATAACCATGTCGGGCTCCAGCAAAAACTACGTGCAAAATTTCATTTAACTCGGTTCAGCCGTTTTTGAGCTTTGCGGTCCAGAAGAAAACGGCTTTCAAAATATATATTAGTACTAGCAGACCCGGCAGACGTTGTTCTGCCTGACCAGTGACTTCCCTAGAAATACATTTTCAAATATTTTTCTATTAATTTTTAACATTTCATTTATTGCAGTGCTTTAGGGTATACAATATTTCTGGATTTAACTTCTTTGGTATAAATAAATAAATTTTTTGGATGTCCAACTAAAAAACGGATCTTTTGAACTCAATGAGTATGACAAAAACCATTATGCGCTGCTGAGCAGATGTGTAGTTAGTATTTATTTAATTATATCCTATATCTACCACTTAACGCCACTATTATGATTTTATGAAAATCCTATAATACTCTGGATATGTATAAACGACAATAACAAAAAAGAAAAATTATATGCTTTGATTAAGATTTAAGAACGTTAAAATCTCACTAAAGCAAATACATTCAGGGATAGATATAACGAATTGAAATATTACTTAGCTTGTGGTCTTGGAACTGCCCACATTTCCAAAAAGTTTAAAATGTAGCCTATGTACATACATATGTCGTACCCAACGAAGATTTTAACGTATTGGAAAAGTTTAAAACAGATCAACCATAAACGTTGGACATTATTGAAGTCAAAACAAAGTACTGAATACAAAAAATGTGGGCGTCGCACTGCCCACTTTTCCCAAATTATATAATTCTTGACCAAGGGACACACATATCCAAAAATCATTAGTTTAGACCAAACATATTCAAAGTTATGATGATTTAAATTTTATAAAGCCTGGGGGCGTGGCATCGCCCACTTTTCCAAAATTAATATAGCCTAAATCGTACACAACAATCTTCTGAACCAATCTGGAAAGTTTAGAAAAGATCGACCATAAACTTTGGACATTATTGAAGTACAAACAAAACACAAAAAATGTGGGCGTGGCACCGCCCACTTTTCCAAAAATTAATATAGCCTAAATCGTACACAACAATCTTCTGAACCAATCTGGAATGTTTAAAAGAGATCGATCATAAACTTTGGCCATTATTGAAGTACAAACAAAACACAAAATATGTGGGCGTGGCACCGCCCACTTTTCCCAAATTATATAAATCTTGACTGAAGGACACACATGTCCAAAAATCTTTAATTTAGACCCAATATGTTAGAGTTATGAAGAACTTAAATTTTATATAGCCTGGGGGCGGGGCACTGCCTACTTTTCCAAAAATTGATATAGTCTGAATCGTACACAACAATTTTCTTAATCAATCTGGAATGTTTAAAAGAGATCGACCATAAACTTTGGACATTATTGAAGTACAAACAAAACACAAAAAATGTGGGCGTGGCACCGCCCACTTTTCCAAAAATTAATATAGCCTAAATCGTACACAACAATCTTCTGAACCAATCTGGAATGTTTAAAAGAGATCGATCATAAACTTTGGACATTATTGAAGTACAAACAAAACACAAAAAATGTGGGCGTGGCATCGCCCACTTTTCCAAAATTACATAAATCTTGACCAATCGACACACATATCCAAAAATCATTAATTTACACCAAACATGATCATAGTTATGAAGAATTGTAATTTTATATAGCCTAGGGGCGTGGCACCGCCCACTTTTCCAAAAATTAATATAGCCTATGCTTTAACCCATGATCCCAAGAATATACTGTGAAAATTTCATAAAAATCGGTTGAGTACTTTGGACGCCTATACAGGACACACAGACACACAGCCACACATTAATTTTTATTTATAAGATATGTAGATATAGATATACACACTACTCGCAAGAAACCCCCAAATAAATTAAATAGTATATACTTTAGAGTGGGTTGATTTAAAAAGAGAAAATCGCCATAGCGGAAACTGTTCTAGGGGTCATTATAAGCAACTTTGCTGAAGAAACTTTTGGTCTAAAGCTGGCTTGAAACCCCCGGAAATCGCCTTGAAGTTTCATAGTTAGGTAATGAAAATTTTTGTATGCGACCTATCGCACTGCGTGACAGCGAGCATTAACTTCTTACGGGACATACCTTAAGTTGCGAGAATTTCAAATACATGGGTTACCCTAGAATCCTATAAATAAAGAAAGTCTTTGGCAACATAGCCTTCCGTTTATACCTGGCAAAATACATCACATCACATTTTTGGGTATAACTCCGAAACAAGCTGAGATATTGAAATTTATCACATTGATTATGAAAGCACTCGTAAGCACCTTTCGTTTCATACCCATATTGTACTTACACATTTTTTGTCCCCCCCAGCCCACTTATTGTTCGATAACTCGGAAACCGGTCGAGTTATTGAAATAAGGGATACCTTAAATTTTAAATTGAGCGTCTACTAATAAATGACGAAAGATTCATTTAATTACATTTAGCAGTTTTTGAGTGATGCAATAGAAAAATTTTCATTGCCTAACTATGAAACTTCAAGGCGATTTCCGGGGGTTTCAAGCCAACTTTAGACCAAAAGTTTCCTAAGCAAAGTTGCTTAAAATGACCCCTAGAATAGTTTCCGCTATGGCGATTTTTCACTATTTTCCCTCTCCTACAAATCAACCCACTCTAATACACGTATTAAAATAACGCCACCGCCGGCATATACATAATACATACACCCAGAGAAAAAACAACATAAAATCAAAAACAAACGATATTGATTCAATAAGAAACATTAACGATAGTCTAGTAATATCGAAAATTCTTATTTCAATATAGCACAACTTTATTTTAATGTTGCGCAATATCTAACATATTTAATATTCTTCGGCATTGATTTAATATTTAATTATTATCGAATTGTGTTGTCGTCCTATTGAATCAATATGAAATAATTATTAAATTAATAGTGAGCATTATTGATGTAAAACAGCAGCAATGCTAAATTCAGAATGTCAATTATTAATGTTAAATGAAAACGTTATTAAATTAAAAACATACGTTATTAAATTAAAAACGTACGTTATTAAATTAATAGACCCCTCCCCCTCCTTTACCCCCCCTTTAAAAAAATATAAACATAATATAATTTACAAAAGAGAACAAATTTAATTCAAAAGATTTCATGAATGTACAATGTAACACTATGCTATATATTTCTGTCTGACATATGTTTTACCATTGCATAGTGGATATAGATGTAGAGGCGAAGTATTTAATTCTGAAAATGTTTTTATTTCTAAACTTTCGTTTAAAGATCCAATTTTGTACGATTGGAAATGTGAACAAACCTTTTTTATGAAAAACACCTTGACATAAAATATAAGCTATGCTATTTTGATACAAAAACATTGTTATCTTATATAACTTAAATGCGCTGCCATGTAAGTTCGTGGACAAATAATACATATTTTGTTGTTGGTTTTTGCGGTCTTTCTTGTTATACATATTTGTAAGTTTTGCAAGCTCGAGACCAGTGAACAATAATTCATAGTGAATTTTAATTGTCATGTTTTTTGGGCTAAATCACAGCGATGGATAGGAATACATACATGTTTCAAAGTTCTCAGGCTAATCATCAGATCCCTTTCGGACACTGGGATATGAACCAGTGTCTGCACCAATGCCGCTGTTAGAAAATTCTAACACTAAGTCCTGTGACGTCACAATGCATTTATCTCGACTTCAATTTATTCCCTTTGTTGTTTGTTGTTTTGCCAACAGTGAGCACACATCGTTGTTAGACCTTCGGCCATACATATGTACGAATGTGTGTGCTGCAGCCGGATTCCAGTCATCGCCATCGCCTAAATGCTAAAATTCGCCAAAATGCCAAAGCAAAATGAACTCTCAGAATATTAGGAGATTTCGCTAATTTACGATTCTGAAACTCAAGTCGCCTAGCTAAAATGTAGTACGGTTATCTTTTTGCTTGATGGCGCTGGGATAGCACCGCCATCTGTCAATTTAGTTGTGATTCTTTACATGCCATAAATCACCAAAAATAGCCCGAAATGGACAAAGGCTACTAGAAGTAAACCCCATCGAAAAGTACGGAACACGATTTCTGTCAGATGGCTAATCAAACGGGGAAGAAGAAGAAGTGGAACTACCTTCAAATACTTCTGCCATGGAAACAACTACCAATTTCTATTTTTCTTTTAAATATCATATACATATTTTATGTCAATGGGTGTTTTTTTGACATAAAAAAACTTAATTCTAACATTTTATCATATATTTTGTATTTTAGCAACAGATTTTTTTTGGTTGCCAAAATAAGCATGCTTTAGGAGAAAAATAGAGATTTTACGAGATGGCTAAAATTCCAGAATCGCAAACTTAGCTAAATTAGTCGCCAAAAACAGCTGATGCCGTTATCTGGTTCATTCGTGTTCATCGCTTAAATCTGCCAAAAAAATGAATCAAAATGAACCAGAAAAGGGAGATTTTAGGAGATTGTCATTCACGGGAATCGGAAAAGTCGCCAAAAGTTGCCAAAATGCAGTTAGAGATTTTTGGCGATAGAGATTAAGCGTTAGCGATTTGCAGAATCCTGCTGCTGGACTTTTTTTTTGAGTTATTTTAAAGAAATAGTATTGGTTGGTAATATCAATAAATTCGTCTGATTGAAAGCTTATGATAGGTTCGATTCCATTTTCATCTAGCAAGAATTTCGAAAATTTAATTCCCGATTTTATTGCTAAAGAATAAGGTGGGTTTATTCTTGAAGTTGTGCTGTTTAAGTATGCCTTAGCTTCTTTATGTTTCCTTCAAACACAAGGAAGTGGTGTTTAGGCTTTAGTGCACCGTAAAGTTTAATACGTGTTGAAGTCTTCCTCCAAGTATGATGGTCTCAAAATGTAATCAATAATGTTCAATCTCTACATATAATAAAATTGTAACAGATCGATGTCTGTACATGGCAGATATCAACAAAAAATTGATTGGGGGAAGCATTATTAAACGAGTAGAATCCAAATCAACCATTTTTTTAATTTTTGTGTGTCTGTCTGTCTGTCTGTCCGTATGTTTGTGGCCGTATCACTCTGAAAGTACTGAATGGAAATGAATGAAACTTTTTTCGTTGGATTACTAGATACTCAACTTAAAATTTAGGATATTACTTTTTTCGATATCTCAACCGGTTTTGGAGTTTTCGCCCAATAAGTGGCCCATGTCTGTCTGTATGTTTGTGGTCGTATCACTAAAAGTACTGAATGGAATTGAATGAATTGGATTGTCAGACGCTCAACCTAAAGTTTAAGATATTAGTTTTTGCGATATCTCAACCGGTTTTGGAGTTATCGCCCAATATGTGGACCAGGGGTGACCAAAAATGTCTTAAGGTAAATGTCCATAATTTCGTGGTAGTACGTTATTTCGTGGTATTTCGATTTTTTCTTTCAAACAAGAAATTTGGCGAGTTTTTTTTAAAACTGAAAATTTTATAATAAAGATTAACTTTTCGGGTGTAATAATGGATATTTTACAAATTTTTTAAAATTGAACCTATGACAACAACAATCATTATAAAGTTGGAAGCTCAGAAAATGAGCCTTTTGTAGGGAGGCCTCTTAAGGAAACTGTTAAGGAGACCAGTAGAATTTGTTAAGCCTGTAAAAATTGTATCTTAAAATTTTTTTTTTTGACGATAATTGTTTTGGTTTTATTTAACATTTCTTAAACGTTTTTAATACTGCAAAACTTATTTCAATAACTTTTCATTTACATTTTATTTAATATTTAAATACCACGAAATTAGGGACACATGTTTTTTGTGATGTACCTAATTTCGTGGTACCCACGAAATTATGGGAATATAATATTTTCTGTTTTCCTTATTTTCTTTCACATTTCATAAGATACCCTATTATTTTAAGTATTTTAATTATTAAATAAACCCCTGAGGAAGATTTTGACGTAATTTCGTGGTACACTTTTATTAACCCATTCGTTAATATTTTAATCGAAAAGCTCTGCTTGTGCTTGTGTTTTAACGAAATAATGGCATTATAGAACTTTTGTTTATTAAATAATTTTCCATTTAATTTAAAAAAATATGCCAAGATTTATACTTTTTTGCTTTTGTTATGAATGAATAGCGATAATAAACAAAAAAATTTAAATATAAAACTCATATTACCGCTTAAAGCGATACCACGAAATTACGTACATCAATTTTATCGCATGCCACTAATTTCGTGGTATACTGCGCATTTAGATACATTGTTAACAAGAAACCAAAAAATTAAAAAAAAGAATAAAAAACCAAATTAAATTAAAAAAAAATCAAAAAATTAAAAAAATACAAATAAATTAAAAATATACCAAAAAAATTAAAAAAAAAAACATTTTTTGAAATAATAAAAAATAATTAGCTACATCAATTGAACTAATTTTTTTATTGTTTATTTTTGTTTTAAAGCTATTTTTTTTTAATTATTTATTTTGTTTAAAAATAAAAAAACTTAAAAGACCAAAAAAACACAAAAATTAAAAAAAAAACATTTTTAGTAATAATAAATAAAAGAAATTTTGAGAAAAGTAACAAATTACATCAGTTAAATAAATTTTTTTTATTGGTTTTTTTTTGATTTTTTCAATCGCAATCAATTACTAATTGCCTTTTCTCAAAAAATAATTGAAGTAATCATTAACAATTAAAAAATCCGTCTAATCAATTGATTACTAAGTACTAAACAAATTAATACTTACTTGGTCTTAAAACGCTTTCTTTTCATAAATACAATAACAATAAAAAAATTATTTAAAATTTTAAATTTTTGAACATAAATTTTAATAAATAAATTTTAGGAATTTGCGTTTAAAATAACTTTCATTTTCCTTAAAATTAGAGTTTAACCAAATACCACGAAATTAGGGACACTTTACCACGAAGTTAGGTACATCAGAAAATTTTTGCCACGAAATTAGGGACATTTGAGGTACTCACACATTTTTATTTATATAAAATAAAACATTTGTTAGTTTTGTTTGAAATTAAATGGAAAGCTATCTTAATAGATCAACTCAATGGGAAAAATTTACTTTTTTAGTTTTCCTTCATCCGTTTTTACGCAAGAGAGGTAGAAAGTCAGAAAATTCCTTAGTACCACGAAATTATGGACATTTACCTTATTTTGAGAAAAGTAACCAATTACATCAGTTTGATTGGTTTTTTTTTTCAATCGTAATCAATTACTAATTGCCTTTTCTCGAAAACCAATTGAAATAATCATTAACAATTAAAAAATCCGTCTAATCAATTGATTACTAAGTTCTAATCAAATTTAACAGGTCTGCTTACAAGTAATTTTTTACTTACTTACTTGGTCTTAAAACGCTTTCTTTTCATAAATACAATAACAAAAAAAAAATTATTTAAAATTTAAAATTTTTGAACATAAATTTTAATAAATAAATTTGTGTATCTTTAGGAATTTGCGTTGAAAATAACTTTTATTTTCCACAAAATTAGAGTTTAACCAAATACCACGAAGTTAGGGACACTTTACGACGAAGTTAGGTACATCAGAAAATTTTTGCCACGAAATTAGGGGCATTTGAGGTACTCACACATCTTTATTTATATAAAAAAAAAACATTTGTTAGTTTTGTTTGAAATTAAGTGGAAAGCTATCTTAATAGATCAACTCAATGGGAAAAATTTACTTTTTTAGTTTTCCTTCATCCGTTTTTACTCAAGAGAGGTAGAAAGTCAGAAAATTCCTTAGTACCACGAAATTATGGACATTTACCTTATGTATTTCAAATTTCGAAAACTGGCCCAAATGTATTTTTTAATTGTTGTTGTGAACTATTCAATTAAGTAATAGAAAGAAAGTCGAACTTCGAAAAAGTGCGTATAGGCTATAATGATTAAAATCGGACTCAGTCTGTTATAAGTTCTGATACGCAGCAAAGCAAGCGGGCCTTACTAGTAAAAGAATAAATAATTCCCAGTGACAATTACCCACTGGAATTAAATCTCCTATCATAAGGGGTAAAAAGAGAACGAATCTTTTTGTTTCACTTGCAGTCATTTTTAAATTAAATGACTCCAATCTCTCAATTTTCAACGGCATTGAACTGTTACCTATTTCCGTTTCACCGAAAGGAAAAACTTGCTTCCTACTACATATTTATTTGGTCTATACATATAACTTTCTCATTCATAAGGGCCAACAATATATTGCCGATGTCATAAGAACATACTCCTTCGAAAACATCGTGCATTACATCAAAAGTAATATTTTCTGTGACATTAAAATTGTTTAGTCTATTAAAAACACAATCAGACTTGATGTCCGTTTCATGGAAACTGTCTTTTAAGAGATCTTCGTTATAGTTACTTTTATTTCGCAAAATTGCTCATACTGCCTTATATCAGTTTTAGTTTCATCTTTCGTTCGTTTGCAAAAGCGGCAATATCGTTTTGAATTAAAAGACTGGACATAGCCAAACACATCATTGATAGCTAAATTGTCTCCTTCTACTAAACCGAGGATAAAGTGTACTTTACGCTGCTCATTGTTGAGAACAAAATCTAATCCTTCTTCAAGAACCTTTATGTTTTTTACAAGATGATGAAATGATTTTTCATATCCACAAACTTCAAGTTACAGCTTGATATGAATGCCCCATGAAAAATGAATTCAAGCTTCGACAGCAAATATTGCGGCATAGTAGGGAAACTAAAGTAGCACCCACAAATTGAGAAAGTATGCGTACCGAGAGCATTGTTGATTCGAAAATCATCAAAATAAAAAATATAGGGAATTATCAATGATGAACCAAATAGGGCATTAATTGCATAAAGGGTTCTTGAGAATATCGTTTTGTATTTTCCAAAGTATAATGTAAAAGATTTGGTATTTCAAAATTTGCTTTAAATTGAAAATATAAGGGCATAATGTAGATATCTGAAGAAGTGGATGCTAAAACGGGATTACCATCAGCAGTGGTTTGTGCAATTGATGTTTTTATAACTGTTACAAATTAAGAGCCTTAAGTTTTTTAAGAAGTCTGTGTTCAGATTTGATTTCTTGGAAGGGATCCTTACAAAACTGTAATAGAGAAGTGATATCATTGCGAGCCTCAATCAAATTATGATTATCTAAGGCAGATTCTATTGACTGAGACACGGCTAGAAGAAGAGAAGCTGTCATATTTTGGATTTCAATCATATATTTTCTTGGCATGCAGTTTTTGCTATACAAACTAAGAGACAAATGTAGTGAATTCTTTCTTAAAATCGTAGTGTTATTAGCGCTTGAACATTGAGGTACTACCGTTTCCACCAGATTTAAAGATGAATTGCAATCGGTTGAAGCAGAAAATGATATGTTTTGATCCGAATTCGTCGTTGAAATTGGGAGATTGAAATCGTAAATTTGGTCCGATGCCGAAGTGCAATTTAACAAACTGAAATCTGAAGCTACAAATGATGTATTTGTTTCCTTTGATTCTGTGTGTTGCTTTTCCAAATGAATTCGAAAAGTTGAAAAATTGGTAAAAAATTTGTTTGCAATTCCCTTGTTTGCATTGGAGTTTGATAAGTTTTGAAGACATGAAATGATCAATCTTCAAATGGCGAATCAAATATGTAGGCTCCTGGAGTTGGGTGTGGCATTTAAAACATTCATACATGGTTTATTTTATATTATTCATGGAATTCTTAAGTGACACTAAATTTGGTGATTTAAGATCAAAAGCGGTGTGGATGTTATAGAATAATTGCTGGATAAAATTCCAGGTCAAAGCAGATGCTTGGGGATAATATAAGTTAAGAGTGAGAAATATTTTAAAACAAATATCTAAGCCTCCAATAAAGGATGGATATTTAAACAATGTTTTGTCGAAGTATATATAAAACATTTTCAACTCTTCAACTGAATGCCCTTCTAATAGCAAAAACGGTTGTATAGTTAAGCCACAGGAGTAGTATTTTGCCAATAGTTCACTAATTTTGTTTTCGTAATCGCATATGCATAATAAACGTACCACAAAACTTTCTTGCGCATCTGCAATAATTATTGTAGCCTTCTTGCTGCATTTTCCTGAATAATGAATTTCAGAACTTTCCGTAGTAGCGGGTTCTGAGCGAATTGAAGAGTGAGCATCAATTTTTTTCTTCTTTGCCCTGCTGTTTACATATTTTATGTAAAGCTTGCCAGAAGGGTTCTTCTTTCCATCGCGTGGTATAAAGTAATATTCTTGGCAGAAAATATGATGCAGTTTCTTTTTTGTCTTTTTTGGCCAGTTTGATATTGAAAAAATTTATGGCATCTGTACCTCCCAACAAAATGCAGGGAACCAAATGAGAATTTAAAAAAAAAAGTTCCAAAAAACAAGTGAGTAGGAAAAACAGACGGAAAAGAAGAAAACTTTAGTAGCCCAAATGGTCTAAAAAGAGAGGTGTTTGTTTTTTTCACAAAAAAGTTCTGCTTGATTGCAATTAAAGTACGAACAACCCTGTATAACTCCTTATCTCAGCTAGCTTTTCCTTTGGGAATAATGCACAAATCTCCGAGACAACGGCATCGAAATCGTTAGGCCTCAAGTGGGCGTTTTGAAAAATTATATGCTCAACAATTATGTTGATGAGTTCGTCACGGTTTGCATTTTTAAAGCACTGCTTAGTGGCGTACACTTCTAGTAGGGCTCTTCCCTTAGCAGTTTCATCCAAAAGATTTGATAAATCCTAAATATAGTAGACACAAAATTAAAATGTTTACCAGAAAGTCGCGCTTTAATACATAGGGTATATATTGAAGAGGGGATGGCGCGGGAGATGAACTATTAAGGCTGCTTTGTTTCACTCTTTTTCGAATGTCCTTAATGAATCTTCTTCAAATTCAATAGCAAACTAAAAATTATTTGAAAGAAAAAATCATTTCAAAATACTCGAGATAGGCTGCAAAGCACTACTTAACTCTTTCTTTCTCCATTCAATGAGCTTGCTACGAAATTTTGCCCGGAGGCCAATCGGTGTCATGTCATCATTCTCCAAATACTGAAGGCTCTCAAAAGTTACCTGCGCATCTACACTTATATAAATAAATAGTTAAAATTAGAATTTGTTAATATTAATAACAATAGACAAACTTGCTTTGAAGGTACACCAAAACTTTTGATAATCCATGATCGTTCAGCCATTCGACCAGCTTTTTTCTATCTTATTTGTCATTGGCTTCATCGACGGACACATTATTTTGGTCACTTTCACAGAAATCCACATTTTCGAGTGCAAATTCTTGATCAATAGCGCTTTGTTCTTGCATAATTGTAACAATTTCACCATTTTCGGTGGATAAAACACCGTCTTTTAAATTTAATTTAATCGACATTTTTTCACAAGCACGTGTGATAATTTGCAGCAAAGAACGAATCAGCTGATTGAATTAAAATGTTGCCATATTGATTTAAACATGTTTCTTATTGAATTGCAATTTTATGTTGTTGCAATATTGATTTAATGTTGTGCAATATAAATTTAAGAATGTTTCAACTTAGCGTTAGAGCTAATATCAAAAAATTCTTAAAATAATATAGTGCAACATAAAAATAATAAATCAATGTTGGAAATTGTTAAATTAATGTATTCCAATATTATTTTTGCCCTAAGTTTAAAGTTATTGAATTAATATTTCCCGATCTTGTTTTTACAATGCACTTTTTGGCTCAGTGTAGATAATACAAACGGACATATATATTGGGCTATTCCATCTTAACGGGTGGGACAACTTTTCATAAAAGTTTATTTTTAGTTAAAGATTTCAATAAAACTAATTATCGATTTCTTATTTTTAATAGAGATATTGTCAAACTTTGCCGTCAACTGATGATCCCATCAAGAGAAAACTGGATACATGTAATATGTTTGGAAATAATATAAGTATGTATTACAATTGTAACGGGTGGGACAAAATAAAGACGCTTTCCGGCAGTCAAGTTATATATTACTAAAACTCTGCGAATTTATGAAAGTAGTTTATTTAACTTAAATAACGTTTTACGACCAGACAAATGTGGTATATATTTGTATAAACATAATTTATTTTTCTCAAATATTTGCATTGCTATAACTTGAAAAGTTAGTGAAGAAGTGTAACGGGCGGGACAGGATATTGTTACGGGTGGGATATGTGTGTATTTCAAGCGTTGAATGAAGTTATGTATAAGAAATCGAGTAAGGCAAAAGGGGAGTCTCTTGGTAAGTTTATTTCACATGAGGAATTAATTTTAGTTTGTTAAGTTTATAGATTTTTCACAAACTTAAATTTTGACTCAGATATAAAGGCCTCGATAGTACCTACTTTACTAGTATAATTTTTTCTTTTCAAATTTTGTTGGAAATAACTAGTATTTATATCTATTTATTTAGTATTATAATACATATAAGTACCATTAACCAATTTCTAACCACTATTTCATATTCCATAGCTGTAACGGGTGGGACATGCTTCACTGTAGAATATTTCTTAACTAAGTTAATAGAAGCTAAAATGCAGTTCTGGTAAATATTTGAAACAAAACTCTAATTTTGCGAAACTAACATGAAATACCACGGTAACTCTTATAAAGGACCATAACAACTTCTCGGCTTTTTTGTAACGGGTGAGACAAGCCCAATAATAATAATAATATATCCGATTCATAAAGACGGAAAAGTTAAATAATTTGTTACTAAACATTTGCTTAAAGCTTAAATTTATTATTTTTTAATAAGCCCCATTTCGATTAAAGTCACTCAGTTCTCTGCAATTAGCAATAGGTGGGTGTACACAGTAGAGTTTAAAGATCGATACAAACATACACTTAAAACCACCAACTTTTCTCTCCCTCAACAAGTGTATACAGTGGCGGTTCTATAAAAAGTACTCACATTTGTTTTATTTTTGCCCAACGTTGCTTAATGTAAAATTAGTGCAGGCCAAAAAACTCTGGGACTCTTTAGTCCTCTCTTTTAAAGACGTTTCTCGTTCCACAGCATATGCAGAATATAGTAAGGAAGGCGAGTGAAAATATAGCAGGTGCTCAGAGAGTTACGAGCAATGCAAGTCCCATATGTTATTTATGCACAAAAAAAATTTCACAAGCAAATATTCAACGGAAGATTTATTTTTAACAAAACTCCAAATATTTTTAGGTGACTTACCGTGGTATCTGCTGCTTCACTACGGGGACAAAGAAGGCTAGAAGAAGAAAAAATTAAAAAAACAAAAAAATTAAATTTCAAACGATTAGATGAGGAAATAATCTTTAATTTTTTTTTCAAAGTTTAAAAGTCAGAATATTTATTTTTTAGGTCAGATTCAAAAGTTTGAAGATTTATTTAAATTCGATGTAAAATGCACAAGAAAAAGAAATTATGTATAATGTCGAAAAATAAACTAAATAAATGTATTAAACAATTTGCATATACATTTTTTATTTTAGCTTGCGAAACCAAAAATTATACACACAGCTAAAAACATTTGAAAATATACCAAGGGGAAGAAATACGCAAAACAACCACAAACACAGACAGCCACACATTTCACAATAGAGCTCGATGCAACATAAATACGAACAGAGATCATACATTTTTCACCAAACAGCCCAACAAGGGTAGAACACATCATTTTCAACACACACAACAAACACTGTACAGCAGCAACATTATTGCACAAACTTCAGCATCATCGCAGCTCACTGGGAACGCGCTCACCAACATCGGATTTTAAAACACTACCACATACAAAATCACTTTTACATTTTTATGAGGGTGCTCCACCCCATCATATTTTTTTTATTTATAAAAACTGAATTACCAAATTTGAATTTGTATATATATTTACTTTTCTTATTTTATATTTCTATAATTAGTTTATAAGTTGAGTACAAATTTTTACTTACCTTTTGTTACATACATTTTATTATTTTTTGTTTTGCATTAATTTTGCCTAACACGATTCTCATGATTGCCATTAGGCCGAACTAAATTTTACTTCGGAAATTGTTCTTTCCATTTTTTTTTTATTCTTTTTTTCATCAAAACGTATTACCTTTTTATTTTTTTTCTTTTGAAACTTCTCCGCTCTTTTGTAAACAATTTATTTTCACTTGTTATAGGTATTTGTTTTTCTCACTTTTTCGATTTTTTTATCCCTTTGAATATATTTTAGTTAGTTTCCTTCACTTTTTGTTGAGGTTTTTTTTTTACTTTTTGGTTGAATTTACGATTCGAAAATGCTAATTCAATTAAATAAAATTTAAATTTTTGTTATCTTTAACTTTTCCACATATCACTTCAATACGTTTTCTATTACTTACTTTTCGCAATTTTTTTATACCTAGTAGTGCTTCGTACACAAGGTATATTAACTTCATTCGCCCAACGGTAGTATGTAACGGCATAAACGAATCGAGATAGATATTGACTTATATATATCAAAATGTTCAGGAGGAAAAGAGAAATTAATTAAGCCATGTCCGTCCGTCCGTCCGTCTGTGAACACGATAACTTGAGTAAATCTTCAGATATCTCAATGAAATTTGGTATGCAGGTTTCTTTTTACTTATCTCGGAGCGCTACTGAAAATAGGCAAAATTGGTTAAAGGCCACGCCCACTTTCTATATACATATATAATATTTTCGAAAATACAAAATGAGTGATTATTCAGTACATGATACACCTATAAGGATAACATTTGGTGTGTACTTTATCGTTAAGGCAACAAATAAATGTTTGAAGAAATTTTTAAAAAGGGGCGTGGCACCGCTCACTTTTGATTAAGTCAAATTTGGAAATATTATTAATCATATTTCAAAAACCGCTCAAGATAGCAAAATGAAATTCAGCACATGTTTATATTAATACCGGCAATATTCCGAAAAAAATTAGCGAAATCGGGTAACGCCCAATTTTATACGAAAGATTTAGAAAAGATCATGAATATATTGAATATGCAATAACTTTACTTACACTAAGTGTAAATCATTTCTATTTCACCTCTAAAGTGTTCCCGGGCAAAGAAAGTCGAATGCACAAAACTGTTCATGCCATAACTCCGGGAAAAATCGATTTATTGAAACGATATTTGGAGATAGTGTTCAACATAAAAAAATAAACAAAATTGGTTAACGGCCACGCCCACTTTTTGAACAGAGTTCTGAAAAATTTCTTTGTAAAATTAAAATCGCGATATTTCCTTAATTGTATATGTTATATAAATAAAATTTTACACACGTAATAAGCTTTTTAAGCCAAACTAAACTGTAAAAAAATGTTGTGGATTTTGTTGAAGTAGGCAACATGCTTGTTCCAGTTGAGTTTGCTATCTGAGATAACGCCGAGGTACCTGACCTCTTGAGAGAGGTTGAGCCTTACCCCGTTCAGACGGGGTGGTGTAAAAGCTGGTACTTTGTATTTTCTTGTGAAAAGGACCATTTCCGTTTTAGAGGGATTTACGCTAAGGCCGCTTGCCAAAGCCCAGTCCTCCACGAGGTTCAGGGCCGATTGGAGCAGTTCACTTAGGGTCTGAAGATGCCTGAAAGTGGCCGTAAGAGCGATGTCGTCGGCGTAGGCAATGATTTGGCAACCGGTGTTTTCCAGTTCCAGAAGCAGGGTGTTAACGGTTAGGTTCCACAGTAGAGGAGATAGAACTCGCCCTTGAGGGGTGCCTCGAGATGCGTATCGCACTATTGAGGCCTCACCCAGATCAGCCTGGATAGTTCTCTTTGCCAGGAGCTGACTAACGAATCCCACAAGCGGGGGTTCCAGTCCCATTCCCCGAAGGGATTGGATGACGGCCTGTGCGAGTACTTTATTGAAGGCTCCTTCAATGTCGAGAAAGATACCCAGCGTGTACTCCTTGAAGGCAAGCCCTATTTCTATCTTTGAGGTGATAGCATGGAGTGCTGTTTCCACGGACTTGCCCTTAGAGTATGAGGTCAAGAGGGCGCAGATCATCCCTAGACAGAATGGGACAGAGAATGCCTCTGGCCATTTGAAGTTTGGCGGGAAATATGATATCGGGTCCCGGAGACTTAAAGGGGTCGAAGGTTCCGATTGCCCATTCGACTTTTTGGGGGGTGATTATCCACTCTATAGAGTCGTAAATTGTCCCGCTGTTGGTGGCTGTTGGTGGCTCCGTGGAACAGCCTGAGAAGTGCGTTTCCATTAGGAGGTCGACCATTTCGCTGCTGGACGATGTCCAGTCTCCATCGGGTTTCTGGATGAAGGTCGGAACAGTGGGACTTTTAGATAGAACTTTACGCAGTCTATTTGCCTCTGAGTTGGTTTCAATGTTGGTACAAAAGTCCCTCCATGAATTCTTCTGGGCTTTGTTGACTGCTTTTTTGAAAGTTTTTAAGGCCTGTTTATATTCGTGCCAAGGACCAGTCCGCTTAGCTTCTTAAACATTCTGCTGCTATTTTTCCTGAGTCGAGAAATTTCGGAGCTCCACCAAGGTGGTCTCGTCTTGTTCCTCGGTCTGGTAACCGGACAGGAGACGTTAAAGGGATTGTTACAGGACTCTGTGATCAGGTCTACCGCTTCGTCAATTTTAGACGATGAGTCGAGCTCACCGATCGAAGCTGACCCGCTTTTCAGATGGATGTGCGCTTCATCAGATCTTTGCGGTAGACCGAGTCTACCGTGAGAAGGGTGTTTACAAAGCGAATGTGAGAGATTGTTCTTGAAAACATTCCAATCCGTTCTCTTCCTATTTCTGTAAGCTGCAAGAGTGGGTGGTCTCACAAGGAGACAGAAACAAATGTATTTATGATCAGAGAAGGGGTTGTCCTTTGAGACTTGCCAGTTCTCAATTTAACCCAGTGCCGGGTCAGAGATTAGCGTAATTTTTTTTTTTATTTTAATGCCCAACAGATTACCCACCATATCCCGCCCGACCGGCGCGAGGGGCGAATCCGCATGACGCACGGATTGTTCTTTTGTGCCGAGTCTTTGAAAGGCTTTGGTTTGTTAATCGTCGAGATCTAAAACTGCTCAGCTACAGAGAAAACCTCATCAGCTAAGTAAGGTAGATAAAAAATAGATGACACAATTAATAAATAGTTAGTTGACAGCGAATAGTTATTTTAAAGAATAAAGATAAGAATAAAAGGAGCAAAATGTTGCTATGTATTTAGGACAGAAAGAATTGACTTTTTTATGCTGCATAGTGAGTCTGAAATATCAAACGTACCAGAATGAGAGTTATAATCTTGACACAAACAACGAAAAGGCTCATTTAATTCAAAATTAGTTCGGCACTGTTTCAAGATAAGGGGTTTAAAATGTCTTGATGGACGAGAAGGTACATTGAAGTTCACTTCGCTCAAAAGAAACGGGCTTGTGATTGAGCCATTTAGTAATTTAATCATGAAAACAATTCCAAGCATTTCCCTCCGACTAGAAAGGCTGTGAAGATTAATTAGTTTTAAGCGACTCGTATAGGATGGCAAATTATACAACGGATCCCAGTGAAGATCTCTTAAGGCAAATAGTAAAAATTGTTTTTGAACTGATTCTAAGCGATCCACGTGGACCTGGTAACGCGGGCTCCAAATTATAGAACCATATTCAAGTATCGGTCTGACTAATGTAGTAAAGAGAGTTTTAGTTACATAAGGGTCGCTAAATTCTTTAGACCATCGTTTAACAAATGCTATAACGCCTCTAGCTTTATTGACTGTTACGTTAATGTGGCAGTTAAAACTGAGTTTGTAGTCCATAGTAACCCCAAGGTCAACAAAATCATACATTTGCTCAAGACTATAATTGTGAATTGTTTAGGAAGCTGGCTGTGAATTTCCTCTCGAAAAATGCATGTATTTACATTTCCTTAGATTAAGCGGCATATAATTTAAATTGCACCAAGTAACTAGTGTATTTAGATTTGATTGAAGCTTATTGCTATCTTCGGATGATGCGAATGACATGAAAAGCTTTACATCGTCAGCATACATTAACATTTTAGAAAATTCTATTACTGTAGAAATGTCATTTATAAACAACAAGAACAGAATCGGGCCCAGATGGCTTCCTTGAGGAACTCCAGAGGACACATAAATAACATCGGATTCACAGTTTTTAAACACTACTTTTTGCGTTCTGTCACTAAGGTAAGAAGAGATCCAGCGATTGAGACCCGGCTGGAAACCCAGCTGATCTAGTTTATGAATAAGTAAAGAGTGACACACTTTATCGAAAGCTTTGCTGAAATCAGTATAAATAACGTCGGTGTGCAGATTTTTTCTAAAGCCATTTGAGACATGATTTGTAAATTCAAGTAAGTTTGTACCGGTGGACTTTCCCTTACAGAACCCGTGTTGACAGTCAGAAATCAAGGTAGAGATAGGATTCGTAAGCTGATTGGTAACAATAGCTTCAAACACTTTTGGGATGGCAGAAAGCTTTGCTATGCCACGATAGTTCTCTATAGAAGCCTTGCTTCCGCTTTTATGAAGCGGTATAAGAAACGACTCTTTCCATGCTTTTGGAAAAACACCACACTTTAGTGACAGATTGGACAAATTGGTAAGGGGTTGGTAAATATTGTTAGCACACTTCTTCAAGAAGCATGTAGGAATCCTATCAGGACCGCATTTAAAAGATTCCTTCAAGGTTTTCAGATAAATTGTTCCCATGTAGCTCATAGGGATAATTTAGAAAGTTAGAATTAGTGACTGCAGAATAGTTAGAATTGAAAAATTACGCAAAGAAATTTGCGATATCTTGATTATCGCTAGATAAAATGTCTTTATATTTCATGGCTGAGGGAAATCCCACAACTTTTCGTTTAGAATTTACGAAATAATAAAATGACTTCGGATTGCGAATAATGTCTCTTTTTGTTTTAGAGATATAGGCTTTATAGCACTTTTTATTCAAGTCGATGTACCTCTTACGTAGAACAGAATACAACAAGTAATGTTTGTTTAACCCCGATTTCTTAAATAATTTGAAAGAACGCGTTTTTCTTTTTTTCAGCATCATAAGCTCTTTAGTAAACCAAGCTTGCGTTGGATGATCATATGTTAATTTACGTTTAGGAACAAACTTCTCAAATAAGTGGTAAATAGTTTGATTAAAAAGTAAAACGTTTGAATCGATATCGCCACAAAGCTCAGGCCAAGTTAATTTAGACAGTTCTCTATTTAATTTCTTATAGTTGGCTTTTGAGAAGTTAAAATCAAAGCTACTACTTGAGCAGCATTGTGTATATTGGCCATTACTTATGGTTTCGTGAAATATTTCCATAGAAGGGTGGTAGACGTCTTCTGGTAAAGCCAACAACAGAACAAGAACAACGTTTTTATCATCAACATAAATTAAATCTAAGATTTTGCCAAACTTGTTAGCGGTAACATTTATTTGACTAAGGCAGAGATCAGAAATTCCATCCAAAAAGTCATTGAAGCCCAGTTTGGATGGATTTGGAATAATGTTTCCGTCAGATAAGTTCCACGATATATGCGGTAGGTTGAAATCACATAAAACAATCATCGAGTCAGAAGCTTTAATCAATAAGTTAACAGTTCTGAGCAGAGAGACATTCTGCATGTAGATTGAAAGATCAGATGCTGGAGGGATGTAGCAAACAGATAAGTACATGTACACGTTCTCTAGCTGGATGCGGATGCATTTAAACTCAATGGAATCCGTGTTAGGTACATTAACCTCCTCTGAAGGAATAGAGGAATGAACGGCAAGTAGAACACCACCTCCGACTTTGTTCAAGCGATCATGTCTATAAACATGATATTCGTTACATAAAAACTCGGAATTGAAAACATGCGGTTTTAGCCAAGTTTCGGTAAAAGCAATTACGTTATAGTTACAATGGAAAGATTTCAAATACAGGTCATTTAATTTGGTTTTTAAACCTCTGACATTTTGGTAAAAGATATTCACGGACTTAGTACTTAGTTTTTTGACTCAACATTATTACGAGTGATTTTAGCTACGTTTTGAACACTTCTATTCGGTCTGAACTCAAACTCCCGCACAAGAGCGCCGGGAGGCCAAAAAGAACTGTCCAAAAGAGAGTTAAAATCTTTTCCGGGTACATCAATTTTAATAAGTTCAATGGCTGGCGGCAGGTTCGGCGCCATTGAAGTAGAAGGCAGATCATCCGTACGTCTGCGCTTGTTTTCGCAATTCTCTTCGCGATTGTCAGGGCATTCCAAGTTAGGCAAACTATCTAGAGGTTTTAAAGTTTTCAAAATATTTTCGTACTTTTTAAACTTTTCAGTCAGCAATGAAAAATCTTTGCTGATTTCAGAAAACCCGTTTCTAATGTGCCTAAAAGTTTTGCATAAGTGAACTTCCGTCGATCGACATTTAGTACAGGACCAGCGCAGGCCTTTTCCGTCGTTAATTAAGTCCGCTATTCTACCTGTTAGCCCGGCGCATTTTGCGTGGATAAGTCCATCGCACAACCAGCATGCTACAAAGCGTTCGGACTCGCTTTTTATTTGACAGTTTTCAAACATACACGACATTTTAAAAAAAAAGTAATTAAAGCACTATATAAAAATAAGGAGATAAGAAATTTAGTTTTATCAAAAATTAAAGAAAATATTAATTTATGAAATGAAAAGATTGTATTTCTGACAGTTTGAAACGCACAGGATTAAGCGACCAGTTTTAGACACACTGTATTTGACGTTTAACAAACCACGTAAACAGCTGTAACAAAAGAGAGATCAAAAAGCAAATCAGCACACAACAACAATTGCAATGTAAAGTACGAGCCTTTCAAATGCAACAAATACAATATGCAAAAAACTCGGCACACACAAATTCAATAGAATGATTTAGACAATTAATCACAATTCAAAGATTTAAGTAATTTTTCACAGCAAGTGGTGAAGCACATTAAGTATTAAACTCTTTTAACTTTAAATGTAACTTTTAGTATTAGGATATCAAGAAGATATTTAATTGCTAAAGAAACATACAGAGCAGATAAAAAACACAACTACACAGCTTGACGTTTGCGAACGATTGCTGTCAAGAGCTTCCTTTCTATTTGCGGTAACGAACGTAGGTTCGCTTCCAGAATTGCTTATATACAGGTTATGTAATAAAATAAAATCAAGAAGGCACTCACCTCTAGGGTTGGTATCCGTAGAACCCCACACTGTATTGTGCGCATTGGCGTCAGCTACACTTATTATCGGCCGCTTCCGTCGGTTTGCCTCCTTTACTGCGTTTACCAGGCAGCTGGAAGGTAATTGGGGGGCATCGTGCGCCATATATAGTGCAGTTAGCCAGATTTGCCTGCCTTCTACTTGAAGGCTGATGCTCACTGTGTCTGCGTCGCTGAAATTGGATAACAGAAAGTAAGAGAGGGTCTTTTTAACAAGGATGCAAACTCTGGTCCTACCTATAGTTGGGGTCTTAACCACCTGGTAGACATCAGAAGTTAGTCCGCACACCTTGTTGCCGACGATCCAAGGTTCTTGTATTAATACGAGCTCCTCAGCTGTTTCGCCGAGTCGCAAGAGGAGGGCAGCCGAAGCTGCCTTAGAGTGATGCAGGTTAATTTGTAGAACCCGCATCATCAAAAGTTAACAGGTCAGTGTCAGAGCCCTCGTCCATCGCCACCGTCTCTACGCTTTCGGGAGCGGCAATGACTGTAATGTCAAGTGCCGCGTCCTCCGCATCAGAGTCCAGTAGCTGGCTCTCGGACTGGTGCACCCACCGGCCGAAGGTAGACCCGACGAAGCCCGACACCGAAGCCGTGTCGCTCTCGGAGTCTTCGTTCGCGGTATCATACCCGACCAATGAGTGCGCCTTCCAAGCAGGTTCACTCAAGGTGCTTCCCGTGGGACCTTCACCGCCTCAGACGGTCTCAGAGGCGATGGAGGCATCAACCGCTCCGCTCAGGGCGTTAACGTCTGAAATACCCCCATCGCTGGCTATAGTGGAGGGACCAGGTCCACTCGCGGTGTTTTCTGGTTGCTCTTTCGCTCCAAGCTCATACGTTGCGGGTTCACCCTTGTTTTGGATGTGCAGGAGTAGTTTATGACTCCACCACTGGCTTTCAGAGCAGGGAGAGAGTCTTCGCTAATGACTAGAGTCACATAGCGTTGCTTCTACCTGACCTCACTAACCCTAACTACCCTCCATTCGCAAGGAATCTCGTTCCTATGCACGGCTACCAGGTCTGCCCCGGACCACAGCTCGCCTAACGCGGAGATTGCCTCCTTGTATAGCAATACCGAGCGCTCATCCGCGCAAGAGACCAACTTGATTCTCCGCTTATACCAACCGGCATCACGGATGCTAGGTGCAGGGCCCGGAAACTTCTCGAGGACTTTTCCGTAGACTCCGCACAAACCAATTAACACCGACTTCCAGTTGTCTGGTGTTATGTTCCCATCTGGGTGCCCCTTGTCCAGTACCGCGAGGGTGAGGTGCTCTTTGGCCAAATCACTGAACGGTCTGGATGGGTTCACCGCAGCGGTTCTCGGGGAGGTCGCCGAGGGTCTGTGCCTCTTGGAGTCACTCGCGGTGCTTTCCTGAGAACGCTGCCTCTTAGAGGCTGGCGCCCTCGATGGCTTCCGGCTTCTCGCTCCTGCCTAGCGGCGAGGAGGTTGGTTGCCCAAGTTAGGGAGGCCTTTTGGTCTTCCGTTAGTTCGCTGGGAGGCAAGTTACCCAGTCGCGAGACTATCTTGGCCGCAGATCTGCTGTCTCGTTGCGCCCTAACGGAGGGGGAGATTTTGCGCCCGTTCTTCGGTGCTGACCGAGCAGCACTGCTGGCTGCCATCGGAGCTGTGCGCCCTCCCGTGGAGGGATTGGGGCGAGCACTTTTGGGGAACGGTCGACTCCGGCGCCTAAATACCGCAGCAAGTCCGATTACTCCCGGAGGTGGACCGGTATCCGGGAGGCTCCGTAAGAATACAGTCGGAAGCCCCTGAGTGCAAACCACCCATGGCACCTTGGGTTAGGGGAGAGGGTAGGATCGACACCCTCCGGGTCTAGATCCGTAGTGTTGTCTGCAAACAGGGTAACCTCGTGAAGGTTACGGCCAGTGTTCCACCGCTGTGGCCGAAGGTATTGACTGAAGAAGAACCGTTGCATACGAGCATGCTCGCATGCGACGGGCTGCAGCCTTCAACATCCGCAACCACAGCAAGAGGACTTAGCCGTGCACTACGGTCTTGGTGTGGGAGAGGCTGGGAGCCTGGAAGTCCAGGCTCTGTATTTCGCATCTCCACACCCCGTATCAGCTTAACCCCAAATAAAAAAAAAAAAATTATATTAGATAACAGTAAAAATAATAATTTTTGCGGTTCGAAGAAAAAATTAAAAGATCCATATTAGACATAGCATCTTAGTTAATTAGTTGTAAGGAATAAAGATGTAAATTACATAAATAAATTAAAAATGATGATATGTTGAAGTTATTTCCTTTTTTTGCGGTATAATAGATATGATGGAAGACTAAAGGCCTCTATAGGTTGGTGCAGGTGTTACCCTTGTGGCAGCTGATGGTAAGTTGGGGTAGTTGAGTGTAGGATGGAAGGAATATAACGACATAAAGACGGACTTAAGGCAGGTTTAAGGGAACGCTACTCGGTAGCCGGAGTCATAGTAGAGTTCAAAGGCTGTTCACATCTTGTGAACAGGAGGGGTGGGACGGCTCCACCTGACTCAGACAGGTTTCTCCCGATTTACTATATATTTCTTTATTTTCGTTAATTTATTCTGTCCCTCAGACATGACCCTTATTTTGATTATGCAACTGTTGGGAAAGGAGAAGATGCAAGAACCGCTCTTCAAAGCCGACGAGCTTCAGCCGGGCTACTACCATGCCACCCCGCCACTCCTCCTCTCCCGCACCAGGCAGTTACGTAAAAATGGCGCCCAACGTTATAGCCCACTAAAGTTTTTATTTCTTTTCTTTCTAATTTTCATTTCCGTGTTCTTTAAATTGCTTTCCTATTTTCTATTTTTAGCTTTTCACTATCCTGCTTTACTTTGTTAACTTTCCTTCTTTTGGACAGGTGAAGGGTCACGAGGGCAACATTGCTTGTTGACAGCAACGAGTAATATGTGCCTAAGTGACAGAACAGTGGGGAGAGTGCTGGCTGTGATTTCTGAGTTCCTTTCAAGAACCTCAACGTTTTTGAAAAGTGGTATCAGAAGTCATAGGCAGTACTTTAAGACGATTTATATTTGTTTTTGTTTTGTTGCAAGCAACATCAGCTACCATGCGTATGGTCCAGCACCGTACGCATGTCAGGTTTTTGGTTTTGCAGGGGGTAGATAAGTTGACAAGAAATAGTGGTATATTTATAGGTATTTGTTTGGCTTTCATTTAGAAAGGGTTCCACCGAATTTTGCAATAAAAGTGGTATCAAATGAAAGAGGTAGATCTCCTGATCACAAATATATATATCCTAGGGTGCGAAAATGTATAGTTTTGGAGTTATTTCATGTTAAAGGTTGAAAATTTGCCCAACTTCCACAGCAAATATCACCTTAATTTTCGCACTTTTTCTTAAATATGTATACGCGTATGTGTGTATTAGATAAAATACCACCCACATTAATCATTTTTTGCAATAATTTTGCAATATTTTGTGCAAAAACTCACAATTATATAAATTAACACTCGAGCTTCCATTTTTTATTATTGTAGTTATATATGTATGTGATGTACGTGTGCCTTACTATATTGACCACATTCATTTACATTTGCATAGAATAGTAATAGGGAATTAAAAACTACGCGGAAGGACATCACCGGAGTGGGCATGGCGTAGACCAGGGTTATTTTTTGAAGCGCGGCCGAAGGCCGCCAATGCGGAAAGCTGTTCTGCACATAAAAACATGGATCGGACCCTGGAACCTATTATTGTGGGTACTTTATATTTTTTCAGCTCTGGCATCACTGTTTTGTTATGACACTCACATACATAAAAAAAAATCTTCGACAAAATGGAAGCGCGAGTGTTAATTTATTTAATTGTGAGTTTTTGCACAAGATATTGCAAAATTATTGCAAAAAATGGCTAACGTAGGTGATATTTTATCTAATACACACATACGCATATACATATTTAAGAAAAAGTGCGAAAATTAAGGTGATATGGTGGAAGTTGGGCAAATTTTCAACCTTTAAAACGAAATAACTCCAAAACTATACATTTTCGCACCCTAGGATATATATATTTGCTATCAGGAGAGGTCTCTCTACCATCCTGAAAAAACCATTTTTTCCTATCAAGTGGATCCCTTTCTAAAAGTTTGTCATTTGTTTTTCTCACTTTTTCGATTTTTTTATCCCTTTGAATATAGTTTAGTTAGTTTCGTTTACTTTTTGTTGAGGTTTTTTTTTTACTCTTTGGTTGAATTTACGATTCGAAAACGCTAATTCAATTAAATAAAATTTAAATTTTTGTTATCTTTAACTTTTCCACATATCACTTCAATACGTTTTCTATTACTTACTTTTCGCAATTTTTTTATACCTAGTAGTGCTTCGTACACAAGGTATATTAACTTCATTCGCCCAACGGTAGTATGTAACGGCATAAACGAATCGAGATAGATATTGACTTATAGATATCAAAATGTTCAGGAGGAAAAGAGAAATTAATTAAGCCATGTCCGTCCGTCCGTCCGTCCGTCTGTGAACACGATAACTTGAGTAAATCTTCAGATATCTCAATGAAATTTGGTATGCAGGTTTCTTTTTACTTATCTCGGAGCGCTACTGAAAATAGGAGTTAATCATAATTGTATATGTTATATAAATAAAATTTTACACACGTAATAAGCTTTTTAAGCCAAACTAAACTGTAAAAAAATGTTGTGGATTTTGTTGAAGTAGGCGTGGCGCCGCCCACTTTTCAGCAAAAAAGGTCTGTTATTTTCAAACGCGATTGCTTGAAATTTCAAAAAGGTTAGTGAGATGCTTCCTAATAGTATATAGTACACTAATGCTAAAAATTACGCAAATCGAATAACAAACAAGCAAGATTTACGGGCAAGTAGTTAACACCCTACTGCCTTTTTTATATATTTTTTTTATTTTCATACCTTTCATGAACATGAGGAAAGCTATTTATATTTCGGATTTATATTGGAACGAATTTCCGTCGTCCCTTGTCAATTTTGGTTTTGTAGCAAACTGGTTTCGTCGATGCGACATCTTCAAGCATTGAGCAAGCTGGAGCTCATAGGAGACAGCTATATTGAAGGCGCACCAGACTGCTTGGATAGCTTGGTGTTGGAAGAGGTGAGTTTGTAGTTTTGCACCTATGTACATTGATTATTGTTTTTACTCATCCTTTCGTTCTCTTATAAACCTATAGCACCTGAATTTGATCGTGGAAGAGGAGTACCTGGAAGATGGTGCCAGTATCGAGCTGCATCCAATCTCCGAGGTTCGAGACCAACCAGCTACACCATCTGCTGTCGATAGGCGAAGATACGAGTCAGTCACTCCTGCAACCACACCTCGAACTCCTGCAGCAACACCTCGCAGGGGCTTGAAAAGGAAGAATGCCGATGTGGCAGAGAGCGAAGCTGAGAAGCGATTTTTGGCGATCGCTGAAAAGCAGGCCGATACAATGAGGGTAAGAAATAATACAAAGTTTAAATGATTTTTAAGATTTTCTAAGAAAAAAATTGCCAAACACCTTATTAAACTATATTCTTACTATACTAAAATTGACAAAAATATATAAAATTGATTATAATTATAAAATTTCACTTTTCTTATTTATTTCTTATCCTCTAGATGATGGCAGAAACGCAGAAAAAGCTTGCGGAAAACGACGAGAGGAGGATTGAGGCGACCTTTGCGATGGCCGAGGCAATCAACAACATTGCCCGGTCAAACGACAATATTGCGAGGTCGACCGAAAATCAGTCGAAAGCCACAACGTTTTTTGGGGAAGCGGTGAGAATCTGCAGTGAGATTTTCAGCCGGCTGTCAGGTGCAATCTTAGAAAATAATTAATTTAAGTACTAATAGCTTTAATTTATCTTAGAATTGTTACTTTTTGGTTTATATATGTATCGCTAACATCAACTATAAAGCCATCATAGATTGTTTGTTTTGCTTTGTTTTAGATTGTTTGCTTTTGCTTTGTATTAGATTGTTTATTTTTGCTTTGCATTAGGTTTAAGTAAGTAAGTAAGAGTTTCTGGAAGATGGCTTTATATGTGATGATAGCGATATTTTAAAAAATGAATTTATAGTCTTTTGAACTATTTGAAATGAACTGAATTGTTAATTTTGTACCTGTTTTAAATGTTAGTTTAAGTTTTCTAGTATATATATATATTTTTCTTTATAAAATGTTGAATTGTTTTAAGTTTTGTTTTCCATGTTTTCGTTTTTATGGTTTTTAGTTAAAGTTTTCTAGTCATTTTATATTTTTCCTTATAAAATGTTGAATTGTTTTAAGTTTTGATTTCCATGTTATCGTTTTGTTAGTTTTTAAGATTTTTTAAGTTTCTACACCTTTTCAAGCTAATAATAATAAGAGAACGAAAGCTTTTAATTTTAATATGTATACATGAAGTTGTAATGTTTTCTTTTTTGTAATTAGTATAAGTAAAGTGGTGATGTAATGTTTTCTCTTATCATTATTAGGTTGAAGAGGTGTATTTTTTTATGATTTCTCTTTTACTTGTAGTTTTTAATAAAAATGTTTTAATGGTCTGAATATGTGCCTTATTATCTTTAAACCAAATTCCACAATAAAATAAAAAAATAGAAGTTTTCAATCAATAAAAGTAGTACGTTTTATTTTGTTTGGTAATCGTAGGACAACAAACTGGCTTAACTTAATTGCTAATTCGTTGGCTGGTTCCCGTCCAACAACACCACACAGCACAGTGTCCACGATGCCTGTAGGCTAAATATATAGCTATTGCGCTGCTTTCAAACAACGATACTATATTTTTACTTTTCATTAATTTTTGACAATTTTACAAGCTATCTTAACACAAATCAAACCGTCCAAAATCATTTAATACATATACATATAATAAAACATTCCAAAATGACGTGAATCTCAATATTGAGTTCATCTTCTAATATTAAAAGGTATAGGCAATGAGCCTTTAGCTTGGAATGCTTATGAAAACAATACAAAAGCTATTATTTTTGGTTGTATTCACTTTCGCCAAATCCTCAACCAACGTGTCGAGTAGAGATCTAAGCTCTGGCTGTGCGATAAAGCAATTTTTATAATTAAACATGGATTCAGCACTGGACAAACGAGTCATACACCGCGTACTAGACATGCCAAATTTTGTGCAATTTTACTTTGACATAAACGATGTTTCGCCGTGGGACAAGATAATAGATTGATGCGTGAACACAAGTCAGCTAATTGTGGTTTTAGATTCTCCGTCTTTAGACTCTTGAACTGTAATCAGAAAACGGTTTAAATATGTTCGAAAAATATTATTACATTCTTTCTTAAATTACCTTATCATTGATGTCAATGAAATCTAAAAATATTTGGGCCTGGTTTGACCAATTTGGTACTTTAATGGTTTTATTCGCCTCAGCACCTTCAAACTGACTCAACAAGTTATGTAAATAATCCAGATTATCTGTAGTGAAAATAAGAAAGTAACTTTATTATCTTTTCAATAGCTTTTCTACTAAAGCGCTCACCATTTATAATAGCATCTGGTACAATGTGCTGGAATATAACATCATGCGCTGATAATATCCAAGAGCTCCAGCTTTTACTGCTTTTGCGTAATCAATCCATTTTTCGGGCACTCCCAAATTGTTTATAACAAATTTTTCCTTTGACTTTAATTACTTAACTCTGAGCAGTGCCTATAACCAATCGCCTCCAAAGTTTGCAAAAGTAGCCAACTGTAAAAGAAAATCAGAAACAAAAACTAAGTTGCTTAAATAAACAAAGCAGTAAACTTTAAGATAACCTCAAGCGATAGTCCATAGGGTCTGAGGTGTGTGTTGCTGGATTCAGTAAACACTCCATAGGGTGACTGCGTTTAGAAAATAATTGCATCAAATGGTAACGCAAGTCATATAGGGCATATTTTTCATTTATATTGCTTTTATCTAAATAACAAGGTGTTGGTGGCAACGAATAAAATTCCTCTGATTTGAAGGATTTTTCATATGTTAAAAGTGCGTCGGTAATAGAAGCCGTCGGCGACGAAAAATACCACAGTTGAATCTACCAATTAAAATATCCAACATGTAAATTGAGCAAATAATTTTGTTTGAAAGCAATTCCACTCACCGCTAAAACTTTTATCCATTCAATGCCATCTAATGTGTTAATTGGACCATGTCCTGAATCCATTAGTGCAACACCGGCAACCAGCATGTACAATTTTAAACGTTCTAACTGTATAAATTTAACTGCTTCATCCTTGTGCCAAGCAGCCAACTGATCTTCTACAAGTTGCCGTACAGTGGGACCGGATGAAAGTTGAGCAAGCAACAATGCCAAATTTGCATCGTCATAACGAAATGCCAAGTCACAAGCTTCCGCAACTTTATGGCACATCACCAGTTCTAGCAAATGATCCAGATAAGTGTTTTTCGAAACATTTTTTGTCAACAAATCTTTATCGGTTAATGTATTCTCCAGCCATTCTGAGAGTAAATTACGACGACACATCACAGAAAAATGTGTATTGGGCTCACGTCCTTCTAGCTCTTCATGCTCGCCCCATAAGGCCAAGCAAAGGGACCATACTGAGACAGCATATTCTTCTAATGGTCCGAGATTAATTTGTTTAATTGCTTCATCCAAATGTTTAACTATCAAATCACTTCCATTATCTGACTTTATCCAAGGACATTCACTACCCTCAACATCTTCTTGTAGCGAATTCCGCAGTTGTAGTTCCAAATGTGTTACAATGCTCTCTTTGAAATGCTCATAATGCATTACTGACGATATTTTTATGTGTTGTAAAATTGTAGCACTATAATCATTCGATCCTCGTCCTTTAAATCTATATGGCGATACAGCGTAGAGATGTTCATCTAAAGTAAATAATGAATATTAGTAGATATTTGCTTCAACAATACATGTGTCCTTACTTTGCACTTCGTGATCCAAATTTTTGCGAGTGGTTGGCACGATGAGTGTATTTTGTGGCCCGAAACCCAGTTTAAACTCAAAAGCCATATTTTTCACTTCAATATATGTAAATATAACACAAATTGTCCAAACAAATCAAAAGTAAACAAAACTTTAACAGCGCAAAAAGAATCTCTGATAAAATGTCAATTTACAGATTGACAACGATAAGTTATCGAATTTAGAGTTGACAAAAAGTTAGTGAATAGCATAGATTGTTAAAATTATTGTTACGTTAATTTATCGTTGACAAATTGTGTTAAAACAGTTAGTGAATCGCAAAATTGTTAAAATTATTGTTAAGTTAATTTATCGTTGACAAATTACGTTAAAAAAGTTAGTGAATCGCGCTACAGGGATAACTCATCTGCATATGTTGTTTGTTTTGTTTTTCTCTACTTTCAGCTTAAGTGTTGTTTGGATTTCTTATTAAATAATTACATTACATAACAGTAAAAATAATAACTTTTGCAGTTCGAAGAAAAATTAAAAGATCCATATTAGACATAGCATCTTAGTTAATTTGTTGTAAGGAATAAAGCTGTAAATTACGTAAATAAATATTGTCTATTAGCTTGAATTAAAAATGATGATATGCTGAAGTTATTTCCTTTTTTTGCGGTATAATAGATATGATGTAAGGCTAAAGGCCTCTATAGGTTGGTGCAGGTGTTACCCTTGTGGCAGCTGATGGGAAGGTGGGGGTAGTTGAGTGTAGGATGGAAGGAATATAACGACATAAAGACGGACTTAAGTCAGGTTTAAGGGAACGCTACTCGGTAGCCGGAGTCATAGTAGAGTTCAAAGGCTGTTCACATCTTGTGAACAGGAGGGGTGGGACGGCTCCACCTGACTCGGACATGTTTCTTCCGCTTTACTATATATTTCTTTATCTCCGTTAATTTATTATCTCCCTCAGACATGACCCTTATTTTGATTATGCAACTGTTGGGAAATGAGAAGATGCAAGAACCGCTCTAAAAAACCGACGAGCTTCAGCCGGGCTACTACCATGCCACCCCGCCACTCCTCCTCTCCCGCACCAGGCAGCTACGTAAAAATGGCGCCCAACGTTATAGCCCACTAAAGTTTTTATTTCTTTTCTTTCTAATTTTCATTTCCGTGTTCTTTAAATTGCTTTCCTATTTTCTATTTTTAGCTTTTCACTATCCTGCTTTACTTTGTTAACTTTGCTTCTTTTGGACAGATGAAGGGTCAAGAGGGCAACATTGCTTGTTGACAGAAACGAGTAATATGTGCCTAAGTGACAGAACAGTGGGGAGAGTGCTGGCTGTGATTTCTGAGTTCCTTTCAAGAACCTCAACGTTTTTGAAAAGTGGTATCAGAAGTCATAGGCAGTACTTTAAGATGATTTATATTTGTTTTTGTTTTGTTGCAAGCAACATCAGCTACCATGCGTATGGTCCAGCACCGTACGCATGTCAGGTTTTTGTTTTTGCAGGGGGTAGATAAGTTGACAAGAAATCGTGGCAGCCACGTCGTGAGCTTAGACTTAATACGCTGTAGTGCCACATTTCATATTAAAGAGGGGATTAGATGACATTGACCTTGGACAGAATACCTCCTAACCTTACTTAACTAACCACCGAAGCCACCGGGCAAGGACAACACCAGAATGCACCAACAATAACTTAATCAGAGCTGGGTAAATTCAATTCCATTACAATTACAATTCCATTCCTCAGGAATTGGGAAAAGTAATCAATTCCTTTGTACCACACAAGAGGAATTCATTACATGTCAATTCTTCAAAAAAAAATACCAAATGTAGTTTCCTCATTTTGAGGCTCAAGTAAATAAGTGCTGACCACGCCATGATATTTTTATTTCTTTTGCTTGACGCCTTCATTACCTAACAACTTCCAACGGAAGGACACCGCTGCCAAACAATGGTCGTCTACAACAAAGCTCCAGCGCCATAGTTAGCAAAAAACTTCTCTACCAATTTGTGCTGTGCTACTTCTAATGTATTTCTACAAATTTGGGGAACATACAGTCCATTGTAAACTCCGAAAGGCGCCTGCAGTATAGATGAATATTTACTGACAAGCCCTCCAGTTTTTGTTGATTTGAACAGGAAAAATTTAGAGACAACCGCCATAGCTTTTCTTATAGATCCATTTCGGAAGTTGCTAACTTCAATTACATTTTTAATTCATTTCGAAAGTATTTGCGCAAAGTATTTTTTTTTTTCAATTCAAAAAAAAAATTTTTTTTTACTTGAGCCTCAAAACGAGGAAATTATATTTGGTATTTTTTTTTTGAGAAATTGAAATGTAATGAATTCCTTTTGTGTGGGGCAAAGGAATTGATTACTTTTCCCATTACATGTAATGGGGAATTGAGAGTAATTTAATTCCTAAAGTAATGATTACTACCCAGCTCTGAACTAAATATATAATATTTTTGAAGATATTGGGTTTTTTAATTTGCTTTTTATACTTTTATAATTTTTCGAGTTTTGAAGATTATTTAAATTTTTTTTAATTTGGATTTATATAATTTTTTTTTGAATTCAACCTTTTCAAAAGCCTTTTTAATTTCTATTTTTGTTTTAAGTATCCTGGCTCGGTACGAGCTATAGACCTATTAATAATTTTTTCTGCAGCGAAAAATTATTGTTGTTTTTTTGTTTCCTAATAATTTTTTATTAATTATTAAAAGTTTTTTGTTGAACTGAACAGGAAAAATTTAGAGACAACCGCCATAGCTTTTCTTATAGATCCATTTCGGAAGTTGCTAACTTCACTCATCACAGAAATTTTGGCACGCATTGCTAACTATTGAGCTAACAATACGCTGGATTTTTTGCCTTCTAAACGCCCTGTTCAATCAACTTTTTACCAATTCATGAAGCAACACCTCCATCCGTTGTTTTGGTGTCACAGTTTGCCAACCATGTGCTCTTGGTTTTTGTTATTGAGATTATACACAAACAACAAGCTTGTGTTTCCGGTCTTCATATTTGAAGTATCCTGGTTCGGTACGAGCTATAGACCTATTAATAATTTTTTCTGCAGCGAAAAGTTATTGTTGTTTTTGGGTTTCTTAATAATTTTTTATTAATTATTAAAAGTTTTTGTTGAATTGAAAAGGAAAAATTTAGAGACAACCACTATAGCTTTTCTTATAGATCCATTTCGGAAGTTGCTAACTTCACTCATCAGAGAAATTTTGGCACGCATTGGTAACTATTGAGCTAACAATACGCTGGATTTTTTGCCTTCTAAACGCCCTGCTCAATCAACTTTTTTTGTTTTGTTTTTGTTTTATTTTTTTTTTATATCCCAATTGGGATTTATCCAAATAACGTAATCTTTACGATAATTTATTTTCTGGCATACGTACGTTTCTACACACCATATACACATTTGAATTTTACACATTTACAATAAACACACACATTAATTTATTTTTGAATTATACATTTTTCGATAACCAATTATTTTGCATATACATATATGAATTTTTAATTTACATACGTATATAAACATATTTTACTATATACTTTTTATACCTGAATTATTTATTATTATATACATTTTCAACTTTTTTTGAATTGCCAATAAACCCATCGGTGAAATTCACACATATCTCAGTTGAAGTTTCCTTCTCGTGATTTAGCTATTCCTTTTTTTGTTGGTAAGGTCGTGGAATCCTGTTTCTTTTGCCAGCTTTTCCAGTATATGGACAAGTCCAGGAACCAGGGGGCTATTGCAAGAAGTTTTTTAGGACTGTTGGAAAGCAACAGGCGAATAACGCGAAGTGTTGCAAGGGGATTAGAAAACGAAGTAGTAAGTCCCTATTCAACCAAATCGGCACAGGTATCGAATTACCAGCCGATTTCGTCGCGATATACGTTTTGAATCTCTGCACTGTTTGAGTATTTGGACAAGCAGAGGTTGCAGTCAGTGATAGGGTTGCTGTAAACGCGTCAGACCATTCGCTTGATTTCTCGCCAAAGTTAGACCGGCTGCTAGAGATGTCAGACGCAGAAGAGGGAAATGATGATGCCGCAGATCGCCGAGATGTTGCATCAGCTCCTTCACTAAATACGTCCACGCCGGGGCAGGAGAGAGATGCCACAACGAACCAACGAAGCACAAGTTACGCAAATAGCAGCCAGTCCACAGGTCCGGGGAGGAAGAAAGCATTTAAAATTTAACGGGTCAGCGAAGGGAATGGCGGTGCAGAGTTTCGTTTTTAGGTTAGAGAGAATGAGGGTCCAGTATCAATTGTCCTACCAGCAACTCTTCTCTGACTTCCGTTGTCTAGTGACAGGGCCAGCTCTCAAGTGGTATTGGCAGGTGCTGGAGGGTCACGCTGACTACGAGTCATTTGACTATTTCGGATTGAAAGACGAGATTTTGCTGCAGTTTAAGTCGGCAGAATCAGACTACGAAGTGGTCCGTGAGATTATGGAGAGGAAGCAGCAGCCCCAGGAGAGTTTCGACGAGTTTTACGCCGATGCCCACTATCTCACGTTTCGCCTTAGACAGAGGATCCCGGAAATTGAGTTGGTAAAGATAATTAAGGGCAACCTTAAACCTTATCTGGCCAACTTAACTTTTGCGACTAGAATCGAAACATTAGCAGAGCTCAAACTGGAATGTTCGGAAAAATGTATGAAAGAAAACCGGTCTAGGGTAAAGGCTGTTAGCGAAGTAGTGATGAATAGCGAGGTTTGGGCAGATAGTGATGAAAACAACCGAAACACAGAGGCGTTCAGCAAGGTGGTAGTAAAAATATGTCTCGTGCCCCTGTCCATAAAAATCCTCCTAAACCCACTATCCAAACCAACTTTCTAAGTCATGTGGCAAGTGCGTCGTCCAATGTCCATAGTCAAAATGTTAGTCCTGTCCAAAATCAAATGTTTTGTCCGGCCCCGTTTCACCTTATGTTGTGCTTTGCGTGTGACATGCCGGTGGATTATTATATAAAGAATCCGGCAAAAGCAGAGAAGCAGCAAAACACACAAAGTGTCAGTCCAATTTCCATTTTATGAAATGTTTTGCATGTGGTGGTGCCTCGTCTTTTTGTGTGTTTAAGCCAGAGGAGGGAAACCGGCCGTTGGCAGAGATGTCCGGGAGCTCTGCCACAAACCAGGATCGCCCGGAGAATTTGTAGAGGGGAGAAAGATAGAGATTTTAAAGAGGTGCAAAGAAAGCGAGATAGGAGAGAAGGTAGTCAGAAGAAAGTCGAGCCAGTTAGGGATAGTTTACATATTAGAAAATTGAAATAAGAGGAGGCAAGGAGAGGAGAAGAATATTTTGTAAGGAACTGAACGCCAAAAAGAAGAAGAAGAATTTTGCCACCGGTGTTAATCCATCGGGATTTCGAAAAACACTTATATGTGCAATGCGATCCATCAACGCACGGAGTTGGAGGTGTACTCTTCCACCTAGACGAGGACGGAAACGAGCGACCGATTGCCTATGTATCCGCGAAATTAAATAAGGCACAAAGAAACTACAGCATTAGTTTCCTCATTTTGAGGCTCAAGTAAATAAGTGCTGACCACGCCATGATATTTTTATATCTTTTGCTTGACGCCTTCATTACCTAACAACTTCTAACGGAAGGACACCCCTGCCAAACAATGGTCGTCTACAACAAAGCTCCAGCGCCATAGTTAGCAAAGAGCTTCTCTACCAATTTGTGCTGTGCTACTTCTAATGTATTTCTACAAATTTGGGGAACATACAGTCCATTGTAAACTCCGAAAGGCGCCTGCAATATAGATGAATATTTACTGACAAGCCCTCCAGTTTTTGTTGAATTGAACAGGAAAAATTTAGAGACAACCGCCATAGCTTTTCTTATAGATCCATTTCGGAAGTTGCTAACTTCAATTACATTTTTAATTCCTTTCAAAGGATTTGCGCAAAGTATTTTTTTTCAATTCAAAAAAAAACAATATTTTTGTACTTGAGCCTCAAAACGAGGAAATTACATTTGGTATTTTTTTTTGAGAAATTGAAATGTAATGAATTCCTTTTGTGTGGGGCAAAGGAATTGATTACTTTTCCCATTACATGTAATTGGGAATTGAGGTTAGGTTAGGTTAGGTTAATGTGGCCGCCTCTCAGCGTGCCGAGAGGCGCACTTAGGCCGACTGGCCCATTGTGATACCACTGAGCGGGTTTAAGTCCCTTTACCTTTAAGAGAACTGTTCATTGAAAGAACCACCCTGTACGCTTAATGAAGCGCAGAATGTCTCCAATTTCGGCAGAACCTAACTCCGCTAGGCCGAGGAATAGGCACCTGCTTAGGCACTCCAGCCGGGTTCTGGCTAGTGCGGGGCAGCTGCAGAGGAAGTGCTCTACACTCTCGATTTCCTCCTCGTCCCTGCAGCTGCGACAGAAATCATTTGAAGAAACCCCCATGCGCTTGGCATGTACGCCCATGAGACAGTGTCCCGTGAGCACCCCGATCAACAGACCAAGGGAGGGTCGGTCAAGTTTGAGTATGGACTCGGTTCGTTTGTGGCAGATGCGGGGCCAAGTTTGCCTGGACACCTCGCATGTCGTTTCCGTAGCCCACCTAGAGTTTGCCTTTTTCTCGAATTCACGTAGTAGCCACAGCTTAGTCGTGGCAAGAGGCGGGGAGATACTCCCAATGTGATTCTCCTCTGTATGCTCCGTGGCCTTCCTTGCCAGCTCGTCAGCAGCATAGTTACCAGGAATATCGCTATGGCCTGGAACCCATACTACCGCTGTGGAGCATTTCGAAGACAATTCATTGAGCAATTGCCTACAGTCTTGAGCTACTTTCGAGGTAGAGTTACTACTCTGAAGAGCTTTGATCGCTGCCTGGCTATCGCTGTATATTGACACAGATGTGCGATTTTCAGATAGAAGCCAGCGAGCAGCCTCCTCTATGGCCGTAAGTTCAGCCTGGAATACGCTGCAGTGGCTGGGAAGTCTAATTCTTAAGCATAGTGAAAGATCCTCCGAATAGACGCCGCTGCCCACTTTGCCGTTGAGCTTCGAGCCGTCTGTAAATATGGATTCTGAATCCGGGTTTAGAAAGTGCCTGTCCTTCCATTCCTCCCACTTAGGGATTTTGGTGGAGAACTTGGTATTTGGGCCGTGGCCTATAGGTAGGGTGTAGTCCACGGTTTTCAGATTTTGGGGTATGGTCTCCAAGATTCTCGCGTGTCCAAATCTGGTGTCGCTCCATCGTTGAACAGCGCTCAGTCTTACTGCGCTGCAGCTTGCTTGGAGTTTACCGTATAAGTCAACCGGGAGTAGGTCGAGCATGACCTCCAAAGCTTTGGTAGGAGTGGATGGGAGTGACCCCGTGATGAGCACCGCCGCAGACCGCTGTACCCTGCCCATCCTTCCTATGATGCTGTTACGTTCTAGTGCAGGCCACCATACAACAACACCATAGAAGAGGATGGGTCTTACCACAGCGGTGTACAGCCAATGCATCACACGGGGGTTCAGGCCCCATTTCTTCCCTACGGCTGCTTTGGATGCGTATATGGCAGTGATAGCTTTCCGGGATCTGTCCTCAACATGCTTGTTCCAGTTGAGTTTGCTATCTAAGATAACGCCGAGGTACCTGACCTCTTGGGAGAGGTTGAGCCTTACCCCGTTCAGACGGGGTGGTGTAAAAGCTGGTACTTTGTATTTTCTTGTGAAAAGGACCATTTCCGTTTTAGAGGGATTAACGCTAAGGCCGCTTGCCATAGCCCAGTCCTCCACGAGGTTCAGGGCCGATTGGAGCAGTTCACTTAGGGTCTGAAGATGCCTGCCAGTGGCCGTAAGAGCGATGTCGTCGGCGTAGGCAATGATTTGGCAACCGGTGTTTTCCAGTTCCAGAAGCAGGGTGTTAACGGTTAGGTTCCACAGTAGAGGAGATAGAACTCCCCCTTGAGGGGTGCCTCGAGATGCGTATCGCACTATTGAGGCCTCACCCAGATCAGCCTGGATAGTTCTCTTTGCCAGGAGCAGTTCCTCGAAGGGACTGGATGACGGCCTGTGGGAGTACGTTATTGAAGGCTCCTTCAATGTCGAGAAAGATACCCAGCGTGTACTCCTTGAAGGCAAGCCCTTTTTCTATCTTTGAGGTGATAGCATGGAGTGCTGTTTCCACGGACTTGCCCTTAGAGTATGCGTGCTGAGCCTTCGAGAGGTCAAGAGGGCGCAGATTATCTCTAATGTGCGCGTCTAGTATTTTTTCCAATACTTTAAAAAGAAAGGATGTAAGGCTTATAGGCCTAAAGTCCTTAGGTTTTGAGTGCGAGACTCGTCCTCCTTTCGGTATGAAGACTATCTTCGCCTCGGTCCATTTGTGTGGAAAGTGGCATAGCCTAAGACATGATGTGTACATTTCAGACAGAATGGGACAGAGAGTGCCTCTGGCCATTTGAAGTTCGGCGGGAAATATGTTATCGGGTCCCGGAGATTTAAAAGGGTCGAAGGTTCCGATTGCCCAATCGACTTTTTGGGGGGTGATTATCCCCTCTATAGAGTCGTAAATTGTCCCGCTGTTGGTGGCTCCGTGGAACAGCCTGGGAAGTGCGTTTCCATTAGGAGGTCGACCATTTCGCCGCTGGACGATGTCCAGTCTCCATCGGGTTTCTGGATGAAGGTCGGAACAGTGGGACTTTTAGATAGAACTTTACGCAGTCTATTTGCCTCTGAGTTGGTTTCAATGTTGGTACAAAAGTCCCTCCATGAATTCTTCTGTGCTTTGTTGACTGCTGTTTTGAAAGTTTTTAAGGCCTGTTTATATTCGTGCCAAGAACCAGTCCGCTTAGCTTCATTAAACATTCTCCTGCTATTTTTCCTGAGTCGAGAAATTTCGGAGCTCCACCAAGGTGGTCTCGTCTTGTTCCTCGGTCTGGTAACCGGACAGGAGACGTTAAAGGCAGCGTTACAGGACTCTGTGATCAGGTCTACCGCTTCGTAAATTTTAGACGATGAGTCGAGCTCACCGATCGAAGCCGACCCGCTTTCCAGATGGATGTGCGCTTCATCAGATCTTTGCGGTAGACCGAGTCTACCGTGAGAAGCGTGTTTACAAAGCGAATGTGATAGAATGTTCCTGAAAACATTCCAATCCGTTCTCTTCCTATTTCTGTAAGCTGCAAGAGTGGGTGGTCTCACAAGGAGACAGAAACAAATGTATTTATGATCAGAGAAGGAGTTGTCCTTTGAGACGTGCCAGTTCTCAATTTGACCCAGTGCCGGGTCAGAGATTAGCGTAAGGACTTCCTTTCTATTTGCGGTTACGAACGTAGGTTCGCTTCCAGAATTGCTTATATACAGGTTATGTAATAAAATAAAATCAAGAAGGCACTCACCTCTAGGGTTGGTATCCGTAGAACCCCACACTGTATTGTGCGCATTGGCGTCAGCTCCTATTAATATCGGCAGCTTCCGTCGGTTTGCCTCCTTTACTGCGTTTACCAGGCAGCTGGAAGGTAATTGGGGGGCATCGTGCGCCATATAGGCTGCAGTTAGCCAGATTTGCCTGCCTTCTACTTCAAGGCTGATGCTCACTGTGTCTGCGTCGCTGAAATTGGATAACAGAAAGCAAGAGAGGGTCTTTTTAACAAGGATGCAAGCTCTGGTCCTACCTATAGTTGGGGTCTTAACCACCTGGTAGACATCAGAAGTTAGTCCGCACACCTTGTTGCCGACGATCCAAGGTTCTTGGATTAATACGAGCTCCTCTGCTGTTTCGCCGAGTCGCAAGAGGAGGGCAGCCCAAGCTGCCTTAGAGTGATGCAGGTTAATTTGTAGAACCCGCATCATCAAAAGTTTACAGGTCAGTGTCAGAGCCCTCGTCCATCGCCACCGTCTCTACGCGTTCGGGAGCGGCAATGACTGTAATGTCAAGTGCCGCGTCCTCCGCATCAGAGTCCAGTAGCTGGCTCTCAGACTGGTGCACCCACCGGCCGAAGGTAGACCCGACGAAGCCCGACACCGAAGCCGTGTCGCTCTCGGAGTCTTCGTTCGCGGTATCATACCCGACCAATGAGTGCGCCTTCCAAGCAGGTTCACTCAAGGTGCTTTCCGAGGGACCTTCACCGCCTGAGACGGTCTCAGAGGCGATGGAGGCATCAACCGCTCCGCTCAGGGCGTTAACGTCTGAAGTACCCCCATCGCTGGCTATAGTGGAGGGACCAGGTCCACTCGCGGTGTTTCCTGGTTGCTATTCCGCTCCAAGTTCATCCGTTGCGGGTTCACCCTTCTTTTGGATGCGCAGGGTGATGGAGTAAAAGCAGTAGCTTATGACTCCACCACAGGCTTCCAGAGCAGGGAGAGAGTCTTCGCTAATGACTAGAGTCACATAGCGTTGCTTCTCCCTGACCTCACTAACCCTAACTACCCTCCATTCACTGGTGGGTAGTCCTGCGTTACCATCCCGGATGATCTTCAAAATGGCCTCTGGCGTCGACGGCTCGGCTGCTGGAGTCCAGGCCCAGGCCCGTAGCCTGCAAGGAATCTCGTTCCTATGCACGGCTACCAGGTCTGCCCCGGACCACAGCTCGCCTAACGCGGAGATTGCCTCCTTGTAAAGCAATACCGAGCGCTCATCGGCGCAAGAGACCAACTTGATCCTCCGCTGATGCCAACCGGCATCACGGATGCTAGGTGCAGGGCCCGGAAACTTCTCGTGGACTTTTCCGTAGACCCCGCACAAACCAATTAACACCGACTTCCAGTTGTCTGGTGTTATGTTCCCATCTGGGTGCCCCTTGTCCAGTACCGCGAGGGTGAGGTGCTCTTTGGCCACCTCACTGAACGGTCTAGGGGGTAACTGCTGGCCGTGGAGGCCTGCCCGAACCCGTCGAAGCGGTACTCGGGCGCGTAGCCCTGGCTGTGGTTGCTCTGTTTTGAACTTGTTTAACGCCTAGTCCAGTGGCGGCATTTTTTTCCGTGCAGGGATCCGAGGCGGAGTTAAGTTTATTCATCTTCTTGTTCGTTGGTCACCTACTTAGACGAGGCCTTTCGGTGACCATAAAAAATATAAAAGGGGAAGGGAACGGTCGACTGCGGCAGCGCCCCATACCGCAGCAAGTCCGATTACTCCCGGAGGTGGACCGGTATCCGGGAGGCTCCGTAAGAATACAGTCGGAAGCCCCTGACTGCAAACCACCCAGTAGGCACGGAACGCATGACACCTTGGGTTAGGGGAGAGGGTAAGATCGACACCCTCCGGGTCTAGATCCGTAGTGTTCTGTGCAAACAGGGTCACCTCGTGAAGGTTACGGCCAGTGTTCCACCGCTGTGGCCGAAGGTATTGACGGAAGAAGAACCGTTGCATACGAGCATGCTCGCATGCGACGGGCTGCACCCTTCAACATCCGCAACCACAGCAGAAGGGCTTGGCCGTGCACTACGGTCTTGGTGTGGGAGAGGCTGGGAGCCTGGAAGGCTCTATAGTTCGCGTCTCCACACCCCGCATCAGCTTAACCCCTTGGGATTGAGAGTAATTTAATTCCTAAAGTAATGATTACTACCCAGCTCTGAACTAAATATATAATATTTTTGAAGATATTGGGTTTTTTAATTTGCTTTTTATACTTTTATAATTTTTCGAGTTTTGAAAATTATTTAAAATTTTTTAAATTTGGATTTATATAATTTTTTTTGAATTCAACCTTTTCAAAAGCCTTTTTAATTTCTATTTTTGTTTTAAGTATCCTGGTTCGGTACGAGCTATAGACCTATTAATAATTTTTTCTGCAGCGAAAAGTTATTGTTGTTTTTGGGTTTCTTAATAATTTTTTATTAATTATTAAAAGTTTTTGTTGAATTGAACAGGAAAAATTTAGAGACAACCACCATAGCTTTTCTTATAGATCCATTTCTGAAGTTGCTAACTTCACTCATCAGAGAAATTTTGGCACGCATTGCTAACTATTAAGCTAACAATACGCTGGATTTTTTGCCTTCTAAACGCCCTGTTCAATCAACTTTTACCAATTCTTGAACCAACACGTCATCTGACGTTAAGATTTGGATTTTTTTGCAACACTGTTTTGGTGTCACAGTTTGCCAACCATGTGCTCTTGGTTTTTTGTTATTGAGATTTTACACAAACAACAAGCTTGTGTTTTTGGTCTTTACATTTGAAGTATCCTGGTTCGGTACGAGCTATAGACCTATTAATAATTTTTTCTGCAGCGAAAAATTATTGCTGTTTTTGGGTTTCTTAATAATTTTTTATTAATTATTAAAAGTTTTTGTTGAATTGAACAGGAAAAATTTAGAGACAACCGCCATAGCTTTTCTTATAGATCCATTTCGGAAGTTGCTAACTTCACTCATCACAGAAATTTTGGCACGCATTGGTAACTATTGAGCTAACAATACGCTGGATTTTTTGCCTTCTAAACGCCCTGCTCAATCAACTTTTTTTGTTTTGTTTTTGTTTTATTTTTTTTTATATCCCAATTGGGATTTATCCAAATAACGTAATCTTTACGATAATTTATTTTCTGGCGTACGTACGTTTCTACACACCATATACGCATTTGAATTTTACACATTTACAATAAACACACACATTAATTTATTTTTGAATTATACACTTTTCGATAACCAATTATTTTGCATATACATATATGAATTTTTAATTTACATACGTATATAAACATATTTTACTATATACTTTTTATACCTGAATTATTTATTATTATATACATTTTCAACTTTTTTTGAATTGCCAATAAACCCATCGGTGAAATTCACACATATCTCAGTTGAAGTTTCCTTCTCGTGATTTAGCTATTCCTTTTTTTGTTGGTTAGGTCGTGGAATCCTGTTTTTTTTGCCAGCTTTTCCAATATATGGACAAGTCCAGGAACCAGGGGGCTATTGCAAGAAGTTTTTTAGGACTGTTGGAAAGCAACAGGCGAATAACGCGAAGTGTTGCAAGGGGATTCGAAAACGAAGTAGTAAGTCCCTATTCAACCAAATCGGCACAGGTATCGAATTACCAGCCGATTTCGTCCCGATAGACGTTTTGAATCTCTGCACTGTTTGAGTATTTGGACAAGCAGAGGTTGCAGTCAGTGATAGGGTTGCTGTAAACGCGTCAGACCATTCGCTTGATTTCTCGCCAAAGTTAGACCGGCTGCTAGAGATGTCAGACGCAGAAGAGGGAAATGATGATGTTGCCGAGATGTTGCATCAGCTCCTTCAAAACAACCGAAACATAGAGGCGTTCAGCAAGGTGGTAGTAAAAATATGTCTCGTGCCCCTGTCCATAAAAATCCTCCTAAACCCACTATCCAAACCAACTTTCTAAGTCATGTGGCAAGTGCGTCGTCCAATGTCCATAGTCAAAATGTTAGTCCTGTCCAAAATCAAATGTTTTGTCCGGCCCCGTTTCACCTTATGTTGTGCTTTGCTTGTGACATGCCGGTGGATTATTATATAAAGAATCCGGCAAAAGCAGAGAAGCAGCAAAACACACAAAGTGTCAGTCCAATTTCCATTTTATGAAATGTTTTGCATGTGGTGGTGCCTCGTCTTTTTGTGTGTTTAAGCCAGAGGAGGGAAACCGGCCGTTGGCAGAGATGTCCAGGAGCTCTGCCACAAACCAGGATCGCCCGGAGAATTTGTAGAGGGGAGAAAGATAGAGATTTTAAAGAGGTGCAAAGAAAGCGGGATAGGAGAAAAGGTAGTCAGAAGAAAGTCGAGCTAGTTGGGGATAGTTTACATATTAGAAAATTGAAATAAGAGGAGGCAAGGAGAGGAGAAGAATATTTTGTAAGGAACTGAACGCCAAAAAGAAGCAGAAGAATTTTGCCACAATTCAGAAAATGAAGTGCTCGAGCTCTTAGATTCCGGGACCGGGGCCAGCTGCTTAGGGAAAACTGTCCATAAAATATTAGAAGGAAAAGAGAGTCTGATTCTGCCGCCCCAGGGTCAAAATTTGAAGACTGTAAATGGGGGAAACCGCGGTTGTTGGAGTAGTGAATCTTCCAGTGCTGTGGGACAATATCACTAGGGAGTTGGAATTCCTGATAGTGCCGGGGTTGCAACAAGAGGTCTACCTGGGAATCGATTTCTGGAAAGCCTTCCAGCTTAATGTAGTCAATAGGAGGCCCCAAATCAATTAAAAGGTTTGTGTCGTGTCAGAGCTTACTCCTGCCGAGGGTGACTTATCATTCTATGCGGCGAAGCATGAGTTAAATCCTGAAGAAACGCTAGCGCTGGATCGGGTAAAAGCGCAGTATCCTTCGTTCGCAATACTTGGGTTGGGCAAACAGACGTAGAGGAGCACATCATCGAAGTGACGGATGAACACCTTCCAGTGAAGCAGCGCCACTACCCCATTTCTCCGGCCATACAAAAATTGATCTCCGCGGAATTGGAATAGAAGAAAGTACTAGCTGTGTTTCAGAATACCAGGTGCATATCTGCCATTGATTTAAAAGACGTGTTTTGGTAGATACCATTAGAGCGAAAGTCCAGGGAGAAAACTGTTTTCACTGTACCTGGTAGACCCTTGTACCACTTCACAGGTATAGATAAAATCTTTCAAAATGACGGCCGAAGCGATGCAAGCATTCGACTGCTTAAAGCACATATTGATATCTGCACCGGTGTTAATCCATCTGGATTTCGAAAAACACTTATATGTGCAATGCGATTAATCAACGCACGGAGTTGGAGGTGTACTCTTCCACCTAGACGAGGACGGAAACGAGCGACCGATTGCCTATGTATCCGCGAAATTAAATAAGGCACAAAGAAACTACAGCATTAAGAAATTAGAATGTTATGCATCGGTCCTGAGCATAGAGAGGTTCCGGCCCTATATCGAGGGATTGCCCTTTAGGGTGATAACTGACCATGCCACCTTGAAGTGGTTGATGGGTCACAAAGACTTATCTGGTAGGCTGCCAAGGTGGAGTTTAAAATAACAAGGGAACAATTTTGATATACAACACCGTAAGGGTACCCAAAATGTAGTGCCCGACGCTTTATCCAGGGCCGACATGATTTCAATTCACCATTCTTCAAATCGGCGGAATACAGCGAACTTATAGACACAGTGACAGCAAACAAAGAAAAACTACCTGAACTGTGCTAAGCAGACGGGTATGTTTATAGACAGACGCAAATCGACAAGGGGGAAGGGCTTCAAGAAGACCATGCCTGGAAACTCTGGATACCGACTGAACTTCGTTCCGGGTTAGTGGAAGCATGCACTCACTGGTCGCCTTCTGCAGGTCATGGGGGCATTCACAAACCCTGCCACGGATACGTGAAAAATATTATTGGCCAGGATTAGTTGCCAACGTGCAAAATTATGTAAAATGTTGCCATTTTTGTAAACTCAACAAAACACAAAATGCCTTTCATAAGCCAATGATGGGGAAACAACATGTAACAGAACGCCCTTTTCAACGTTTATTTATATATTTCATGGGTCCATACCCACGTACGTGTGATGGTATGTTCATGTGTTTATATGTTTAGACCATTTTTCTAAGTTTTTGTTTTTGAAACCGATGCGTAAGGCGACCTCAGCAGAAGTAGTAAACTTCCTTGAAAAAGATGCTTTCCATGTTTTTGGAGTACCGGAGAAACTTGACCGCTAGGAAACTGACATAGATTTGCTTTTCGAATCTTTTGTAATTATTTTAGGCGGGTTTACGTACATATGTAAATATGTACAAACAACAAGACCAATACACATCATAACATACAGACGCATATCTTAAGAAATTTTGTGTATACTGTTAGCAAGAACAAACAAACAAAAGGGAATTAATTGAAGTGGAGATAAGTGCATTGTGACGTCACAGGGCATCATAGCTTAGTGTTAGAATGTTCTAACAGCGGCTTTGGTGCAGACACTGGTTCGCATCCCAGTGTCCGAAAAGGGATCTGATGATGAGCCTGGAAACTCTGAAACATGTAATCCTATCCATCGCTGTTGATTTTTCCTTTGTAATTTTTCTCCAATTATCAATTTTTCCCAAAAACTGACAATATTAATTCGCTTAGAATTATTGTTAACTGGTCTCGAGCTTGCTCATAAAAAAATTACAAATTTGTAAATAAAATAGACCGCAAATCCAACAACAAAATATTTTAGGTTTTATTGGCCCACTATTGTGATTATACACTTTCGACTTGAACTTCTTATTTAATTATAACTTTTACCTGTGATATAGTTTTTATCTGTGATATAGTTTTAGCTTAACCTGTGATATAGGATTGAGATGCGCATCTGTGATACTTTAGGTAAATTTTTTTTTCCAGTGATAATGAGTTAGATTTTTTTAGATAATGTATGTATGTATATTTGTTTGTACGTTAGTAATTCAATATTATTGTAATAGATGTATGTTGTAATGTAAAGATAGACAAGAAGCGAACTTGAAGCCCGGCATTAGGTCGTGGGTCGAGGCCACACGTTAGCCCTGGACTTACAAACCAACCCAAGGCTGCGTTAGCAATTTCTTTTACGCACACGCTCAATGATGCAGACAATTGCGGATTGGTTCGACCAAGGCAGGCAGGCGATTCGAACCTTACGGTGTCTTAAATGCCGCAAGGATTATTGGGGTATAAAAAGGTTATCACGCTGATCGACAGCATTCAAAAATCGAAAGTCGCGGTCTTACCCACTGCCAATTAGTGTTAGGTTAGGTTAGGTTAGGGTGGCTGGCCCTCTGCCTTACAGAGGGGCGCACTTAGGCCGGATGTCCCATTGTGATACCACTGAGGGGGGTTTAGTCCCTGCTTCCCTTCTACATTCATGAGATTGAGCCACACTGTCCGCTTGATAAAGCGCAGAATGTCTCCGGTTTCGACGGAGCTTAGGTTAGCTAAGCTGGTAAATTGGAAAGCCCCTAGGCACTCCAGCTGGGTCCTGGCTAGAGCGGGGCAGCTGCTGCAGTGCTCGACATTTTCTATCTCTTCCTCGTCCCTGCGTCTGCGACAGAAGTCGTTTGAGGGGACCACCATGCGTTTGGCATGTGTTCCCATTAGGCAGTGCCCTGTGAGCACCCCAATCAGGGGGCCTAGGGATGGTCGTCTAAGATTGGGTATGGACTCGGTCCGTTTCTTACAGATGTAGGGCCAGGTTTGCCTGGACCCTCGCAAGTCGTGTCCATCTACAGTTCGCTTTTCCTTCGAATTCGCGTAGGAGCCAGAGCTTAGTCGAGGCTAGAGGGGGGGAGGTGTTCCTAGTTCGGTTTACCTCAGATTGCTCCATGACCTTCCTAGCTAGATCGTTAGCAGCGCAGTTTCCAGGAATGTCGCTGTGGCCTGGAACCCATATCACTGCTGTGGAGCATTTCGAGGCCAGTTCACTTAGTGAGTGCCTACAGTCGAGTGCTACCTTCGAAGAGGTGTTGCTGCTCTGAAGGGCTTTGGTCGCTGCTTGGCTGTCGCAGTATATTGATACTGACGTGCAGTTTTTCGAGAGCAGCCAGCGTGCAGCTTCCTGTATGGCTGTAAGTTCCGCCTGGAATACGCTGCAGTGGATAGGTAGCCCTATGCATAGGGAAAGTGAAAGATCTTCCGAGTACACTCCGCTGCCGACCTTGCTGTCGAGCTTTGAGCCGTCTGTGAAGATTGAGGTTGAATGTGAGTTTAGAATATCCCATTCGTGCCTATCGGGGATTCTGATGGAGAACAACGTTTTTGGATCATAGCCGATAGGTGTGGTGTAATCCACTACCTTCAGTTTATTTGGTATGGTCTCCAGGATGCTAGCGTGTCCAAATCTGGTGGCGCTCCAGCGCTGAACTGCGTGCATTCGTACAGCGCTATGGCTCGGCTGGAGTTTTCCATACAGGTCAACCGGCAAGAGGTTGAGCTTGACCTCCAAGGCTTTGTGGTCGTCGATGGAAGCGCCCCCGTGATAAGCATCGCCGCTGACCGCTCTACTCTGCCCATCCTGCTTATGTTGTTGTTGCGGTCGGGTGCTGGCCACCACACAGCAACGCCATAGAAAAGGATGGGTCTGATTACAGCGATGTACAGCCAGTGCACAATTCTAAGGTTTATGCCCCATCTCTTCCCTACCGTTTTCAAGCTTCAGAAGTAGGGTGTTAACTCCTCCTTGAGGAGTGCCCCTGGATGCGTGTCGCACTATTGAGGCCTCTCCTAGATTTGCTTGGATAGTTCTCCTTGACAGTAGCTGTCTAACGAATTCTACCAGCGGTGGGTCTAGTCCCATTCTCCGAAGGGACTCGATGACCGCTAGAGGATGTACGTTATTAAAGGCTCTTTCAATGTCGAGAAAAATGCCTAGGGTGAATTCCTTGAGGACAAGTCCTTTTTCTATCTTTGTGGTGATAGCATGGAGTGCTGTTTCCACGGACTTGCCCTTAGAGTATGCATGCTGAGCTGTCGATAGGCTTGGTAAACGCAGATTATTCCTTATGCGTGCGTATTCTTTCCAAAACCTTGAGAAGAAAAGATGTTAGGCTTATAGGCCTGAGGTCTTGTGGCTTCGAGTGTGAAGCTCCGCCTCCTTCGGGAATGAAGACTATCTTCGCCACGGCCCATCTTTGTGGAACGTAGCATAGCCTTAGACATGCTGTGTAGATTTTAGACAGCATGGGCGAGAGAATCTCGCTCGCCATTTGAAGTTCGGCGGGAAATATGTTATCGGGTCCCGGAGATTTAAAGGGGTCGAAGGTTTTGATAGTCCATTCGACATCTTGAGGATTAATCAGCTTTCATGTGGAGTGATATTTAGTATCCGTCGTTGTTGTCGGCTTATGGTGGCGCCTTGATACAGCCAGGAAAGTGCGTGTCCATTAGGAGTTCGACCATTTCGCTACTAGATGTTGTCCAATCTCCATCTGGTTTTTGAATGTAACCTGGGACGGTAGGACTATTCGATAGAACTTTACGCAATCTATTGGCCTCCGAGTTTGATTCGATGTTGGTACAGAAGTCCCGCCACGAATCTCTCTGGGCTTGGTTGACTGCTTTCTTGAAAGTTTTTAAGGCTTGTTTATATTCTTGCCAAGAACCGGTCCGCTTAGCTTGATTAAAAAGCCTCCTGCTGTCTTTCCTTAGCCGAGAAATCTCGGAGCTCCAAAATGGTGGTCTCTACCTATTTCTCCTTCTGGTAAGAGGACAGGAAGCGATTTGGCCCACTAGCGGGTCGGAGACCAGCGTAATGTCAAGTACTTCCTTCCTATTTGCGATAGCGAACGTTGGTTCGTTTCCAGAGTTCTTCTTCTTTGAATGGCCATCTAACCGCCTGAGCGATTTTGACCGTCCAACATAGCTCGCCAGTCATTTCTTCTTTGCGCCAACTGGCGCCAATTGGAGACCCCACGAGATCGCAGGTCGGTCTCCACTTGGTCCTTCCATCGGAGTGGTGGTCTTCCTCTTCCTCTGCTTCCACCGGCGGGTGCCAATAAGTATACCTTCTGGGCTGGAGCGTCTTCGTTCATTCGCACGACGTGGCCTAGCCAGCGAAGCCGCTGTGTTTTAATGCGCTGTACTATGTCGACGTCTGCGTAAAGCTCATACAACTCGTCGTTAAATCTTCTTCGGTACTCGCCGTCGCCAACGCGTAGAGGCCCATAAATCTTTCGCAGAACATTTCTCTCGAATACTCCCAATGCAGCCTTGTCAGATGATGTTAGTGTCCACGCCTCTGCACCATATAGCAGGACGGGAGCGATGAGCGACTTGTAGACTGTGATTTTCGTGCGTCGAGAGAGGACTTTACTTTTCAATTGCCTACTCAGTCCAAAGTAGCATTTATTTACAAGAGCAATTCTTCGTTGGATTTCTAGGCTGTCATTATTATTGGAGTTTATGCTGGATCCAAGGTAAACGAAGTCCTTCACTATTTAGAACTTTTTGGTGCCAGCAGTGGCGTGGGTGCCAAGGCGCGAATGCGCTGATTCTTTGCTTGATGACAGCATGTACTTCGTTTTGCCTTCGTTCACCACCAAACCCATTTTTTCCGCTTCTTTTTCTAGTTTGGGGTACGCAGAGGTTACTGCACGGTTGTTAAGGCCGATAATGTCAATGTCGTCAGCATATGCTAACAGTTGCACGCTTTTATAGAATATTGTTCCAGCGCGGTTGAGTTCTGCAGATTGTATTATTTTCTCCAACATCAAATTAAAGAAATCGCACGATAGGGGGTCACCTTGTCTGAAACCTCGTTTAGTTTCAAACGGCTCGGAGAGGTCCTTCCCAATTCTGACTGAGCTGGTGGTGTTGCTCAATGTCATTTTGCAAAGCCGTATGAGTTTTGCGGGGAAACCAAATTCAGACATAGCGGCATATAGGCAGCTCCTTTTCGTGCTATCGAAAGCGGCTGTATAACCAACAAAGAGGTGGTGTGTGTCGATTCTTTTCTCACGGGTTTTCTCCAGGATTTGACGTATTGTAAAGATCTGGTCGATGGTAGATTTTCCAGGTCTGAAGCCACACTGATAAGGTCCAATCAGTCTGTTCACGTCAGGCTTCAATCGTTCGCACAATTCGCTTGACAAGACCTTATATGCGATATTCAAAAGGCTGATTCCGCGGTAGTTGGTGCAGTTTGCAGGATCACCTTTCTTGTGGATTGGGCACAGAACACTTAGATTCCAATCTTCGGGCATGCATTCATCCGACCATATTCTGCACAGAAGCTGGTGCATACACCTTACCAGCTCCTCGCCGCCATGCTTGAATAGCTCAGCAGGCAAACCATCAGCGAAAGCTGCTTTATTGTTTTTTAACCGGGATATTGCACCTCATTATAGTCGGGTTCTGGGACGTCGATTTCGTCGTCTTCGATTGTGGGTTCGGGTTCGAGCTCTTCTCTGGTTTCTTGCTCAATTTCTCCATTTAAAAGGGCAGAGAAGTTCCAGAGTTACTTATATTTAAATTATTGGATAGAATAAAGTCTAAAAGGCACTCACCTCTAAGGTTATTGTCCGTAGAACCCCATACTACATGATGTGAATTGGCGTCAGCTCCTTTTATAATCGGCAACCTCCGATGGTTTGCCTCCTTCACTGCGTTGCTTAAGCAGTTAGTTGGAAATTGTTGGGCCTCATGCGCCATGTAGACAGCAATTAGCCAGATTCGCTTGCCTTCCAGTTCTAGGCTGATGCTCACAGTATCTGCGTCATTGAAATTTGATAACAAAAAGTAGAAGAGAGTCTTCTTTATAAGAATACATGCCCTGGTCATACCTGTAACTGGAGCCTTGACAACCTGGTAGGCATCAGAGTGTAGTCCACAGACCTTGTTCTGAACGATCCAAGGTTCCTGGATAAGTACGAGTTCCTCTGCTTTTTCGCTGAGGCGCAGAAGAGGGGCAGCCGAAGCTGCCTTGGAGTGATGCAGGTTAATTTGCAAAACCCTCATCATCAACAATTTAAAGTTCTGTGTCTGAGCCCTCGTCCATTGCTACTGCCTCTTCGCGTTCGGGAGCGGCTATGACCGTAACGTCAAGTGCCGCGTCCTCCGCATCAGAGTCCAGTAGCTGGCTCTCGGACTGGTGCACCCATTGGGCGAAGGTTGACCCGACGAGGCCCGACACCGAAGCACTATCGCTCTCGGTGGCGTTCGCTGTATCGTATCCGACCAGTGAGTGCGCCCTCCCAGCAGGTTCACTCGAGGTGCTGCCTGTGGGACCATCACCGCCTGCAGCGGTTTGCGATACTATCGAGGCTTCCTCCGCTCCGCTCAAGGCGTTGTCAGACGATATATCCTCCTCGTTAGGTTTTATGGAGGTCCCTGGTCCACTCAAGGTGTTTCCCGGTTCCTCCATTTCAGGTTCGTCCGCGGTGGCGTCATCCTTCTTCTGGATCCGCAGGGTGATGGAGTAGAAGCAGTAGCTAATGACTTCACCACAGGCTCGAAGCCTGCTATGAATCTCGTTCCTGTGCACGGCTACCAAGCCTGCCCCAGACCACAGCTCTCCCAAAGCGGAAATTGCTTCCTTATAGAGCATAACCGAGCGCTCGTCGGCGCAAGATACCAACTGTATCCGCCTTTGATGCCAACCGGCATCTCTTATGACAGGTGCAGGGCCCGGATGTTTCTCAAGGACTTCACCGTAGACCCTGCACAAACCTATCAACACCGACTTCCAGTTGTCCGGAGTGATGTCGTCGTCTGGGTGTCGCTTGTCCAGTACCGCGGTGCTCTTTGGCCACTTCACTTTGGTGTGGTTGTTCTTCTCGCCGCTTTTTCCGACGGTGCGCTCCTGTCTCGCGGCGAAAAGACGGTTGCCCAGGCTAAAGAGGATTTTTGGTCCTCCGTCATGACGCTGAGAGACACGTTTTCCAGTCGCGCAATAACTCTGGCCGCGGATCTACGGTCTCGCTGCGCCCTGACGGATGGAGCAATTTTCCTCGGCTGTCTAGCGCTGCTGGCAGCACTGGGGGCTGACCTTACTTCCGTAGAGGGACTGGGGCCAGCACCCTCGGGCTGCGCTATGTTAGTGCACTGAGCGGACCTATGGGGATTGGCCGGCTGCACAGTGCTCCCCGTTTTTGCCCCAACCTGTGGGGGTTTGTCTGGTGCGGTTTCGCGTAGTAGCGGCTTTCCCTCAAGGGGTTTAGTCGTACTACCTTGTGCAGGCGACCGAAGCTAGGTCTTTGGCCTGCCCGACACCGTCGATGCGGTTCTCGGGTTGGTAGACCTGGTGTGTGGTTGTTGTGGTACAGCTTTAACGCCTTGTTCAGAGGCGGCATTTTTACCCGTGCAGGGATCCGAGGCGGAGTTTGGTTTAGGCATTTACATCTGTGTCGTTGGCCACCTACTCAGACGAGGCCTTTCGGTGACCATAAAATAAAGGAAGGGGAAGGGAAACGGTCGACTACGGCAGCGCCCCATACCGTAGCAAGTCCACCGTTACTCCCGGAGGTGGACCGGTATCCGGGAGGCTCCGTTAGAATACAGCCGGAAGCCCCTGACTGCAAACCACCCATTAGGCACGGACACGCATGACACCTTGGGTTAGGGGGAAGGGTAAGATCGACACCCTTCGGATCTAGATCCGTGGTGTTCTGTACAAGACAGGGTCACCTCGTGAAGGCTACGGTCAGTGTCCCACCACAGTGGCAGCCCATGTCATCGAAAAGGAGTACCCCTACATACGAGCGCGCTTGCGTTTTGTTCACCTTAAAGTGTGGGTGTACGAGTGGCAAAGTATCTCTAAAAAGTGTGGTTACATTTCGGAATCCTCTCTAGTGGTATCACCAGCGCAAGGACAGCCGCCACCACAGGGCTACCCTTGAATATTTGCTTTTGAAAGATATTTGTGAATAAAACATTGAATTTGTTAGGGTTAATAATTTTTCATGGAATAGCTTATCAAAATAATTTTGGAATTTTTAATTAAATAAACTTTATACAATAAGTCTGGCTTAGTTCGAAATTCAGTAATATTAAAATAACTTAAGTACACTTGTACGTATGTAGATATGCACGAATGCAAACAACAAAGAAGGAAAAAAATTAAATTTCAAACGATTAGATTGAGGAAATTATTTTTAATTTTTTTTCCAAGTTCAAAAGTCAGAATATTTATTTTTTAGTTCAGATTCAAAAATTTGAAGATTTATTTAAATTCGATGTAAAAATGCGCATGAAAAAGAAATTACCTATTAAGAATTAGCTAAGCGCAGGGATTATTCTTCAAGTTAGATACTCACGTTTACTGGAACTGGTACAATCTGGTGTATCGTATGTCAAAGAGGGATATCTGCCAAGAAATGATAGGGGGCGTGCTGGTGTCTTCTTCGTAGGGACACTTCCTTTTTTTTGGTGGATATCGCCCGGTTAAACCCACTAAATCAATTCACTCGCACGAGTATAGTAGGATAGATATATACTATATGTATCGTATTTATTGCGCAAAGTTATACAAAAGGTTTGGTTCTTTTTACAAAAGAAAAAAATGCAAAATATGAAAATGTGAAAAATAGGTAAATAATATGCACACAGCTATATGTATCAATCGAATAATAATAATGTAAACAGCTTGTTTGACAGACGTCGATCAGGCACGTCCAAAACCGTGATCATCAGTAGAGCTTGTTTTATAAGTCATGAATGATGAACCTAAATTCCAAATGATGATTAATTACTATATACAAGGCTTAATATGAGTATTTACAAGATGGAATAATAGATATACAATAAATGGAATATACTGGATTTAATACATATACAATAAATGGAATGTACTGGATTTGGACGTGCGATCCCGCGTAAACATCCTGCCCCGCCTAGGCGCACTAAGCGCCTAAGGTATGCTGCAATTCAGTTAAGGCCCGAACTGCTTCCTGGATCAGTATCCGTCCCACCTGGTTTTGGTATGTGGCTGTGCGTAAACCTGTTGCGGTGCATCGGATGCTGCGGTCACAGATGCGGCGTGGTTGGATTACGTGGTGTTCCCGTGGAGTACGACCACTAGCTAGCGCAGGCTGCGATTGCGGACGGCGACGAGGAACAGCTTCTCTACGACGCGACTGCTGGCGGCGTGGTTGTTGACGAACCTCCTGTGCTGGTTGAACGGCGTACGACGGCTGGCGACCTCCGGTTTCACGATGTAGAAGTGTATGGTGGTGTTCCCCGCAGACCCGACAGCGCTCCGAGGAGGTGCACTCGTTGGTGCGGTGCGACAGCGCCAAACATTTGGTACAGTACTGATGTGCCTTAGCAATCAACGCGCATTGTTGTGGCTGCATAGCCGTGAAGACGGGGACGCTAGGAGTGCGTGGTGCCGCATGCACAATCGGCACTTCCGGTAATCTGGTACTGCTTCATTACGTCGCGGGCGGGCCGCGGGCAGGACCACCTGCGATGATAAAGAGCGACGGGGTGCTGGAACCGGAGGGCCCTGACGATCCATCTGTCAAAGAGAGTATATAGATGGTGATTAGTTATGCGTGGGAGAAGAGGTGCAACTTGGGGGTGGCCTAACTTGATGCCTAAAATTTACGATACATTAGTGGACTGTAGGTATTCCGTTAAGCGGGGTTGCGCGCCGGGGGTCCATGTCCCCTTCAGCCGGCGGCAGAAAACACAACTTATTTACGGGTCTCGTAAGTACACCTTTTTGGGTGCGGACGTCTGCCACTCGAATGTGACCGTCTCGTCCAGGATGAACGCCTTGTACTCGACCCAGGCGCCACTCCGTAGGGGGTAAATTGTCTTCCTTGATGATGACCAGATCGCCAATTTTAGCGGGGATCAGCGTTTGCTAAACTGGTGATGTAACACCTTCAACCGCTCCCACCTGTTTATCAGTGAGACGTTTTCGTGATCGGGTTCGGGAGGAGAGAGCCTAGGTGCCCCTCGAAGATGAGGGCGGTGAGGTCATTTGGATCCTGAGAAAGTTGGGAGATAGGACGGGAATTAAGGACGGCCTCTATCCGTATCAATAAGGTAGAAGCTGTGAGTTCCGGCGACCTTTTTAAAGTGGGTTTTAAAGCTTTTCACCGCGGATTCCCATAATCCGCCCATGTGAGGTGCGCCGGGGGGTATAAACTTCCAATTGATTCCTTGGGGGGCATACTTCGGGACTATATCTGCTGACACTTCGTTGAGGAACGATACGAATTCTAACTCGGTGGCACGCTTGGCGCCGACGAATGTTGTGCCGTTGTCGCTCATCATCTGGTTCGGATATCCTCGGCGTCCTACGAATCGGGCGAAAGCCGCAAGAAAGGCCTTGCTGGTGAGGTCTGAACATAATTCCAGTTGGACGGCCTTGGTCGTAAAACAGACGAAGACGGCCACATAACCTTTCACTCGCGTTGGTGATCGGAGAACAGAAGCTTTTATTTGGAAAGGGCCGGCAAAGTCTATACCGTACGTGGTGAAGGGAGGAGCGAATCTGCATCGTTCGGGGGGTAAAGCTGCCATTATTTGCGACCGCGTTTCTTGTTTGTGGGTTGTGCAGACCTTACATTGAAAGATACACCCTTTTATTAGAGGTTTCAACCGGGCAATGTAAAATTCTTGCCTTATAGCCTGTTTCATGAGACGAGCTTCTGCGTGTGCTAAGAATTCATGGAGGAAACGGATGTACAAACGACAGAATAGAGACTTTTCGGGGATAATAATGGGGTGGCACTCATTATACGTAAGTGTGGCATGTGCTAAGTGACCATTTACCCGGAGAACCCCACTTTTGTCCAAGAAGGGGTTCAGTACCAAGAAGCTGCTGCGTTTGCTAATCGGTCTGGAGTCCTCCAGGCATGATATTTCATGAGCGAAGTACCGTTTTTGGGTCATTGTAAGAAGGCGATGTTTCGATCGTTTCAGATCGGCATGGGTTAGCGAGAGGTCTGTGGGTTCATGGAAACCCCCCACCGCGTCTTTTAGCCGACGTACAAACTTAAGAACATATGCAGGGGTACAACCTCTTGTTCCTAAGTCAGCGGGATTATCTTTGCTGCTTACATGTCGCCAAGAGACGTTGCCTACCAGGTCTATAATCTGGGCGGTTCGGTTCGAAACATAAGTTTTCCAGCAGTGAGGTGGCTTTTCGAGCCAGGCTAAAACAATTTCGGGGTCAGACCACATAGTTAACTTTCTTCCGGTAAGGCCAAGATGGGGTTGGACGACTGAGACTAATTTGGCTAGTAAGACCGCTCCGCATAGTTCCAGGCGTGGCAGACTGACAGTTTTGAGGGGAGCCACTTTGCCTTTGGACACTAAGAGGTGAGCAAAGACCTGAGGGCCGACCTTGGTTCGTATATAGAGATTGGCACAATAAGCCTTTTCAGAGGCGTCGCAGAACCCATGGAGCTCGACCTGTTGATCAGGGGCGAAATTAACCCATCGCGGTATTTGAATGGTCGAGATGGCCTGCAGACTTTTGGCAAATTGTGTCCATTTTACGAGAAGGATCGGCTTGACCCGTTTGTCCCAATTGGTTGCTTATAACCACAAATCCTGCATCAGGATTTTTGCCTGTATCATGATTGGCGTCAGCCACCCTGCGTGGTCGAAAAGTTTCGCAATGGAGGAGAGAATCTGCCGCTTGGTGGCTGCCGTTAAGGCTGGCGCTGAGTCTACGGTGTACGAAAACGTGTCCGATAATGCGTCCCACTGAAATCCCAGAGTCTTGGCGGTATTGCTTTTCTCAAGTTCGAGAAAGTTGGTCTCCGGCAAGTCCGCCTTGGGGATTTGTTTGAAAATATCTGAATGGTTTGCAGTGATCTTTTTCAGGGGAAAGCCGGCTGAAGCAAGAGCATCTATAGTCTGCTTTAGGGATTTCTCGGCTGATTTCAGATCATGACTGCCAGAGAGAATGTCGTCAACATATGTTTTGGACTTTAATATTGGGGCTGCGCTGGGATAGGAGTCGGCTATATCTTTTGCAAGCTCGTGTAGAGTACGTATAGCTAAGAAAGGCGCACAATTTACCCCAAACTTGACCGTTTTTAATTTGAAGTCTTGAACTGGACCATTCTCAGGGGTTCGGAATATGATCCGTTGATAGTCTCGGTCCTCGGGGTGTACCAGAATCTGGCGGTACATTTTTTCAACATCGCCATTGAATACATATTTGTACGAGCGCCATTTTAGCAACATGAGTCGGAGATCGGGTTGGAGGGTTGGTCCGGTACATAGAACATCATTAAGGGATTGTCCAGCCCCTGATTTTTTAGAGGCATTGAATACGACTCTGACCTTTGTTGTCTTTTTTTCTGGCTTTACGACCGCATGGTGAGGGAGATAGAAGGAGTAGTATTTACCCTGGGATTCCACCTCATGGGGCTGCATTCTTCCATATGGCCAAGAGATAGATACTCTTCTAGTACCTTGTCGTATTGTTCATTGGGATCGCCTTTTTTTTGTAGACTACGTTCCATGCCATGGAGTGTGGAGTGTGCGCCAACTTTTTCAGGGGGTTTGGCCACTTATTATCCACCCGAATATGGTGTTCTGTGCTAGCAGGGTCGGGGAGATCTTTTCGATGCCATTTCGCATTATTTGTGGGAATGGGCTTAAGGTTAATGAGGATTCGAATTTGGTTGTCAACTAAAACTCTCTTATTTTCGTATCGCGACTTAAGGGCTTCCCAAGCCAGTGGGAAATTGTCGTCGGTTAAGGGAAATTGTTCAACGATCTGTAGTGCTTTACCCTTTGTCTTGTACCTGAGGTGATATAATTTTTGGGCATTGGAGAGTTTCGTATGGTTGATATACACCGCCGTGAACATGTCACGGAAGGACGGCCATTGATCATAACCTCCGTAGAATATTTCAGTATCACATAGGGGTACTTTCAGGTTCATATTGGGGGAACTCTGTGATGGTTGATTCTGCTCTGGGATTTGTGGGGGTTTACTCAATTGCTTTGCTGATTTTGCGCGAAAATTTATTTTTGGCGGGAATGAATATTTAAGTCAGGGATTTTCAATAACTTTTACATATACAACTTTTAAGGGAATAGTTATATGTACATTGAGGGGTTAGTTACTTTTAAAATTTTAATACCCTAATTTTGAGGGAAAAGCCAATTTTATTTGGGATTTTAAATGTTAGTCGCAAGTTCTGCGTTGGCGTCGAAGGACCAATAGCTAAGCGCAGGGATTATGCTTCAAGTTAGATACTCACGTTTACTGGAACTGGTACAATCTGGTGTATCGTATGCCAAAGAGGGATATCTGACAAGAAATGCTAGGCGGCGTGCTGGTGTCTTCTTCGTAGGGACACTTCCTTTTTTTTTGGTGGATATCACCCGGTTAAACCCATACATTGAAACAGCAAAAATTATACACACAGCTAAAAACATTTGAAAATATACCAGATCGAAGAAATACGCAAAACAGCCACAAACACAGACACCCACACATTTCACAATAGAGCTCGATGCAACATAAATACGAACAGAGATCATACATTTTTCACCAAACAGCCCAACAAGGGTAGAACACATCATTTTCAACACACACAACAAACACTGTACAGCAGCAACATTATTGCACAAACTTCAGCATCATCGTCTTGTTGTTAAACATTTTGTGGCGCAACCACAAAACGAATGTAAACAAAACCGATGTTCGAATCAGCTGTTTTGTGTGGATCGCAAATTTTTTTTTCGCTTTTTTGACAAAAATTTGTGAAATTCCATTGTTTTCTTCAATAAACCAAAAAAATTTAATAGAAATAAAAGTATATGAGTTAGCTGAGCTGTAGCGTTCATGTTGATGGAGGAAGGAAGTTGCGGGAAGGTCAAAATGAAAATTTTGAGGGATTGCAGCAACCCGCTTGAGCTGCCGGACACACAGCGTAAGTAGATTTATTGCAAGGTGCGCTTGTAAATACTTATATGATATTTGCAGGTTCATAGTGTGTTATAGGCTGCATGAAGAAGCGTTCCAAATGGTACTTGACACTATTGGCGAACACTTGGCACGATCTCAATTTCCACCAATACTGCAACTAGCAGCTAAGTTGCGATTTTTATATTTTCCCCAAGTACGAATAAAAATATGAGCCTCATTAATATTTATTTTTATTTAAAACCATCATTCATTAACATTTTTATTTAATTTTCTATCTGCAATTGAAAAAAAACAATTCCAATAGCTGCTAGCTGCTTGGTTTATTTCCGACAGCAAAACCGATATTATCGGTTTCTCTGACACCTAAATCCGACATAATTCCGATTCGAACATGAAACCGATAGCATTGGATTTCATGACACCAAAGCAAATTTTCTGTCAGTTTTAAATCCAATTCCGATAACTATTGGATTCCATGACAGGGGTGTATACTTTTTTGGTTGTTAGTTTTCATATTTTATAGTTCTATAATTAGTTTATAAGTTGAGTACAAATATTTACTAACCTTTTGCTACATACATTTTTTAATTTTTTGTTTTGCATTAATTTTGCCTAATACGTTTCACATGATGGCATTTACTTCGAAAATTGTTCTTTACAATTTTTTTTAATTCTTTTTTTTTTTTTTGATCAAAACATATTACCTTTTTATTTTTTTTCTTTTGGCCTTTTTGAAACTTCTCGGCTCTTTTGTAAACAATTTATTTTTTTTTATAGGTATTTGTTTTTCTCACTTTTTTGATTTTTTTGTCCTTTTGGGTAAGGTATTTTTTGTTGAGGTATTTTTTTCACTTTTATTGTAAACTATTTATTTTATTTTTTATAGGTACATATTTGTTTTTCTATTTTTTTTTTGATTTTTTTTATCATTTTGGATAAGGTATTTTTTGTTGAGGTATTTTTTTCACTTTTTGGTTGAACTTACGATTCGAAAACGGAAATTCAATTAAATAAAATTTAAATTTTTGTTATCTTTAATTTTTCCACATATCACTTCCATACTTTTCTATTACTTCCTTTTCGCGATTTTTTTATATATTCACTTTTTTGTTTTTTTGCACATGCATATGTATATCAATGCACATGCACCGAACCTATTTACAAAACTAATAGTAACTAGTAAGGAAGTCTAAGTTCGGGTGTAACCGAACATTAAATACCTAGTAGTGATCTGTTTTGGTATCCTAATTTACTCAGGTCTATTTTAATACATACCTGAAAATTTGTTATAAAGGCAACTGATTGTTTTCGATAAAAACACTTCTGTTGTGAGTGGTAAATTAAATTATTACTAAATAACAAAATATAAATACCTTTCCTCATGTTCATGAAAGGTATGAAAATAAAAAAAATTAATAAAAACTAGTAAGGAAGTCTAAGTTCGGGTGTAACCGAACATTAAATACCTAGTAGTGATCTGTTTTGGTATCCTAATTTACTCAGGTCTATTTTAATACATACCTGAAAATTCGTTATAAAGGCAACTGATTGTTTTCGATAAAAACACTTCTGTTGTGAGTGGTAAATTAAATTATTACTAAATAACAAAATATAAATACCTTTCCTCATGTTCATGAAAGGTATGAAAATAAAAAAAATTAATAAAAAAAAGGCAGTAGGGTGTTAACTACTTGCCCGTAAATCTTGCTTGTTTGTTATTCGATTTGCGTAATTTTTGGAAGGAGTATACTACATACTATTGGGAACCCTCTCACAAAATTTCATTGAAATACATTCTTGAAATTCCAAGCAATCGCTTTTGAAAATAGCAGAGCTTTTATGCTAAAAAGTGGGCGGCGCCACGCCTACTTCACCAAAATCCACAAAATTTTTGTACAGTTCAGTTTTGCTTAAAAGGCTTATTATGTGTGTAAAATCTTATTTATATAACTTATACAATTATTGAAATATCGCGATTTTAAGTTTACGAAGAAATTTTTTAGAACTGTGTTCAAAAAGTGGGCGTGTCCGTTCTCCGATTTTGTTTATTTTTACAGCAAAGAGTAAGGTTTATATGCTGAACACTTTCTCTAAATATCGTTTCAATAAGTCAATTTTTACCGGAGTTATGGCATGGAAAGTTTTGTGGAATAATGTACCATAAAGGGGCGGGGCCACGCCCATTTTCCAAAAATTTTGTGCTTTCGACTTTCTTTGCCCACGAACACTTCACAGGTGAAATAGAAATTATATACAAGTAGTTTAAGCAAAGTTATAGCATATTCAATATATCTATGATCCTTTTCAAAATCTTTCGTATAAAATTGGGCGTGGACCTAACCCGATTTCGCTAATTTTTTTTCGAAATATTGCCTGTATTAATATATATATGTGTGCTGAATTTTATTTTGCTATCTTGAGCGGTTTTTGATTTATGATTAATAATATTTCCAAATTTGACTATATCAAAAAGCCACGCCCCTTTTTAAAAATTTCTTCAAAAATGTATTTGTTGCCTTAACGCTAAAGTCCACAGAAAATATTATCCTTATAGGTATATTATGTACTGAATAATCACTCTTTTTGTATTTTCCAAAATATTATATATAGAAAGAGGGCGTGGCTTTTAACCGATTTTGCCTATTTTCAATAGCGCTCGGAGATAAGTGAAAAGGAACCTACATACCAAATTTCATTGAGATATCTCAAGATTTACTCAAGTTATCGTGTTTACAGACGGACGGACGGACGGACGGACGGACATGGCTCAATCAATTTCTCTTTTCCTCCTGAACATTTTGATATACATAAGTCAATATTTATCTCGATTCGTTTATGCCGTTACATACTACCGTTAGGCGAATGAAGTTAATATACCTTGTGTGCGAAGCACTACTAGGTATAAAAATCACTTGTTAGTGAAAATTGGCATTGATCACGGTCAAGAGGCCAAAGCCCTTAACCGTACCAGGGATAACTCATCTGCATATGTTGTTTGTTTTGTTTTTCTCTACTTTCAGCTTAAGTTTTCAGTTTTTGGTACCAAAATCATACGGATAAGCGAGGTGAGTTCTTATAACATAAAAATACATACAGAATCTTAGTTAGTGGGACAATTGTCCGTATAATTGAGAACCAAATTCACACAGATTATTACGCTCTTTGCTTGCTTCGCTTGTGTGAGCGCACTGATAAACGAAGTGCTGTTGTTTATTTCTCTCCAGTGTCTTACTATCAAGCAACAGCTTATGCGGAAAAAATTTATTCAAAATGAATGAATGTAATTATTTCATGATAACAAATGCAATGCATATTATGCTACAAATGTTTCTCAAGAAATGTACGTGCCATTAAAAGGCATTATGAAATGTTTCATAAAAACATAAAACTATTAGAATTGACTAAAAAAAACGGGCATACATATTTGATAGAAAAAAACATTTCTTTTTGACAAAAATTAAAATCTGGTTGCCTGAAAGGAAAAGGTTGGGTCGAGAGATTAAATAAAATTATGGTACTGATTTTGGTAAAACCGTAGCTCTATCTTCCCGAACTATAGTGCGCCGTGCTGATCATCTCATTGTTTAACGTCGTTAAAGGAAGTCTTTTCTCCAATATTGATACCCAAAAACTTTCGGGAGTATGCACTGATGGAGCAAATGTAATGGTTGGAAAGCGCGAGGGATTTGTGGGAAATTTAAATAAAAATGGAGTCCAACCCTTAACCTTCCACTGCATTATTCACTAGAGGGCACTTTCCTCACAGTTTTTATCGCCTTGCCAGACTGTTTGACTTAAGAGTAGAAGTCCTGCAATTTCTAGAAATAGAAAATAAACAATTGCAGTTTACATCTTTTTTAAAAGATAAACAATGCATTTTATATTTGCCATTTTTGTCCGACACAACGCAATTTTTAAATGAGTTTAATTTGGAATTTCAAGGAAAGGCTAAAAGTTTTCCAGATGCGTATAAAGCTTTAAGCGTTTTTAAAACTAAGATATTTTTACAAAGTGATAATCATTCCAGTTTTCCAAGAACATCACAAATATTGTCTGAGAGCAATATTTGTTGTAAAAAACTGGATTATTCTAAAATTTTTGAAACACTTTTTGTAAACTTCAAAGACTTTGATAGTGTCAAACCACTACTTGATATTTTTAAAGAACCACTGCGTTGTGATTTCACTAAATGTGAGTTCGAAATTCAATCCGAACTAATTATCTTGAGAACTGATAATGATGTTCCTGATGTTGGAAATATGGAAGGTGGGGGGGGCTTTTTTTTTTTATTACGGGACATGTGGTTTCGTGACTTCGCTGTTTTGAACAAATATACATATGTATATGCATTTTTCATCAGAGAATGTTTGTGGACAAAAATTTGTCGAGAAGAATTGTGTATAATATTCTATTTAATAAGGATATAATATTCTTCATACAAGTTCATCCAGAACTCAAAAATTGTTCCGACATCAAAGGCATCATTATCCCTCCTCAAGATAACACTGGATCACAAGTTCCAACTTTTTTTCTGCACCAGAGACGCCATAGTGAAATTCCTATGTAAAATCACCTCCTTATTCCGAAAATCAAGGTTATTTTTACTTGAATGGTACCGTTTTTGAGATATTTACGATTTACCTTTATTTCAAAAAATAAAAAAGATGACTCCACTTAATCGTGTATATCTCAAGAACAAACTGAGCTCTTCCAAAACGGTTTGAAAAATTTGAAAGCTTATAAAATTTACTATAATCAGTACATACAACACTTTTTGCTAGGTCCTGCAGATTCAAACATAGTGAACAATCATTACGGATTTTTTTAATTTTTTTTGTAAAAACATAAAAAAAATTTTACTTCGCGAGGAAGCATCTCGAAAACTTTTTAGATAAATACACGCCTCTCGAATGCAACAATTTAAATTTTGTTTCATCCGATTTTAAGTTAACATATTATAGAACTCGTCACGAAGAATTTTCCAAGTACTATACGAAGGAGGACAGTGTTTGTTACTGCAAAGGCATTGCTGGTCTATTCAAACAATTTGGTGAACCATATGATTCAAAAGAGTGGCGATTGTTCATAGACGGCAATAAATTAAGTTTAAAGGCCGTATTATTGCATATTGGCAACCAAAAGCCATCTATCCCGATCGCGCATGCAGTAAATACGAAGGAAACATATGAGATAATGCAAAAATTGCTCAAGTTAATCAAATACGAAGAATATGATTGGAAAATATGTGCCGATCTTAAAGTCGTTGGAATGCTATGTGGTCTACAAAGTTGATACACAAAATACTGTTGCTTTCTATGCAAATGGGATAGCCGAGCTCGTCAAGACCACTACATCATAAAGGATTTGCCAGAACGAATCGAGTTTCAAGTTGGGGTAGATAACATAAAATACTCTCCACTTATAAAGAATAAAAAAATAATTCTACCTCCGCTCCACATCAAGCTCGGCCTTATCAAAAACTTTGTGAAGGCTTTGGACAAAGAAGGCGAAGCTTTTCATCATTTGAAAACAATCTTCCCAGAGATTTCAGAAGCAAAAATAAAGGAAGGCATTTTTGTGGGACCGCAAATAAGGAAAATGATGACCAATAACCATTTCAAAGAACTATTGTCACCAGTGGAGGCAGCAGCGTGGGATTCTTTTGAAAAGGTCGTTACTTCTTTTTTAGGCAAACACTAAAGTCCTAACTTCGAGATGATAGTGAACGACTTAATCAAAAACTATGCGGAAATGGGTAAATAAAAAAACATATTATAATAAATTATATATTACATAAATTTACATGAGAATATATAGCCATAAATCTGAATTCATCGTCCAGTTCCGAACAAACAAGAACGGGAAAAATATAAACAAAAAATTTGTTCTGAATTGAAAGATAAATCCAGCCTAAGAAAATTATATACTAATGTATCACTTATGTATTTATCTAATTTACTTTTCTATTTTCTTTCATGAGTAAATGAAGGGCGAGAGTGCAAAAGGGCCTAACCCACAATTTCAAAATTTTTCAAGGCGCGAGAAAAACGTTCGCATTTTTCGAATTTTCAGTGTATTGATCTGAAAGTGAAATCACTTTTAGATCTTGATAGCGTTTCTTAGGGGTTCAAATTTCATGCGATTCGGTGCAGTAGTTTCGGAATTACGAGACTTCGAATTTCTCATGGGCCTAACCCAAGGGGTGCCGAGAGTGCAAAAGGGCCTAACCCGAAGGTGCCTTTCACTTTGCCTGCGTCAGCTATTGTTCATTTCCTGTTTTTATTTAATTATTATTGCACACTCACATCAACAGTCGGAGACTGTTTCGCACTGATGTTTTTCCCCTTGGCTGTCGTATACGCGTGACCCGACGCGATTCGCGACGAGAGTCTCGTTGTCTTGGCATTTCTCCGCTAGTTTTCAATCTAGAAAAATTAAATAAAGTGGAAAATGATTACTGGGGATTACTCCACAACGCCTTGATTGCGGTTTTTTGAAATTTTGATTAAAAATTGCCAATACAAAACGATTTACATAAACGTCAACATACCGATCGCACTTTGAACTGCCACAACATAACCTAGGAAAACACAATCAAAAAACACTGTCGTAGGATAATTACTTGAAGCTTCTCATTAACGCTAAACACCCTAGATGTCGTCGCAGACTTATGGTTTTTGTTTAAACTTGAGCGATATGAACAAAAACACGGTTTCCCCATAAGGCGCAATGAGGGCTTAGGCCCTTTTGCACTCTCGCTACCCCGCGGGTTAGGACAATTTTTTGGTCAACGCCTACGTGACAAGACGTGTTTTGGCAAACTGAAAAAATTAAAAACTCAATTTCGAAAAAAGTGTGGGTTAGGCCCTTTTGGACTCTCGCCCTTCAAATATGTCTTTAAAAATTCATTTCTTACACTCCCACTTAAATTTTTTCCCGCAAAATCTTGGCGACGAAAGTGACGAGCATAGCGAAAGGTTTCACCAGCAAATGAAAGTGATTGAAAGTCGGTATCAAGGATTCTGGGATGTCGCTATGATGGGCGACTACTGTTGGTTTCTCATAAGAGAAACCGATCCTAATCTAAATAAGCGTCAAAACAAGACACATAACCTTTTCAATTATAAAATAAGATCATAGAGTTAAGACAGAACCATATGTACATATGCTAGTATTTGTAGGGTACTTAAGTATTAAATGGATATATTTACTTGAATGCTTATAACTTTTGTATTAGTTCATCGATTTTGTTCACTGATAGCTTTTTTTTTTTGTAATAAAACAGAGCTTAGAGGCGGGAAAAAATATCAGCAAAAAACAAAAAGTTTTCGAGATGCTTCCTCGCAAAGTAAAATTTTTTTTATATTTTTACAAAAAAAATTTAAAAAATCCGTAATGATTGTTCACTATGTTTGAATCTGCAGGACCTAGCAAAAAGTGTTGTATGTACTGATTATAGTAAATTTTATAAGCTTTCAAATTTTTCAAACCGTTTTGGAAGAGCTCAGTTTCTTCTTGAGATATACACGATTAAGTGGAGCCATCTTTTTTATTTTTTGAAATAAAGGTAAATCGTAAATATCTCAAAAACGGTACCATTCAAGTAAAAATAACCTTGATTTTCGGAATTAGGAGGTGATTTTACATAGGAATTTCACTATGGCGTCTCTGGTGCATTTTGGCTGTAAACCAGTGTAATCTTATCACAATTGAAACCATATGTTGATCAAGTGCTAAAATCAAGCACCCCTATAACATTATGAGGCACTAAATTCAATTCTCTTTTCCATATCGATAACAATGAATATGGAAGTTGACGCAGTCACCCCGACTCCAGCCATCCGCTCGGCGGTCACGGTTCCGCGAGCTGGGGCATTACCCATGGCAACACCTCGCTCTGCCAATCAACGGACAGAAACAACGCCAACGCCCCGTACGGTAACGCGAAGGTCGGATGCAGCAGCCACCGGCAAGGGATCCTATAGTGGCACATAGCGTTCGATGCCCACTTTGTCGCCGTCCACACGCCCTACGCTTGTGTGGAATCTTCAAAGTCATGCCACCGCTCCAAAGGCAGCAAGTGGCACAGGGGCATGGCTACTGCTTGAACTGCTTGGCACTGTGGCATGCCACCGACGCGTGCACGCCAGTATTCCTGCATCGGACCTCTCGAAGCAGCGCCCCGGCTGCACCACCGCCTCGCACCCACGTGCGACCTCGATCGTGACCAACTAGCAGCTCGCAACCTCGACGCCCAACCTGGCGGGCGAATCAGCAACAACATCATTAAAATCACCCTGGGGCCCGATATCGCCCTCCAGCACCGACACCGGGCCCGCATCAGCACAGGTCGCGCAATCGCCGCGCCAACGGGTTCAGCAACGTGGTCCGCACCCTGCAGCAGCTGCAACGGCTTCTAGGCTGATTGGCCTAGGGGGGCCGGGATGGCTACGAGAGCCTGACCAGCCACATCACTGGCGGTAGCAACCCTGCCGCCAGCACAAATTTCACACAACATACACCAACACATACACAATTACACGCACCAATTGTCAAACACACGAACATACTTATAAACAAACAAAACTCAGTTTAAATATAATCTTTATGCGAGCTACCCGCCTGTTTTTGCGCCATACTATTTCAAAGTCAAATAAATATTGTAATTTGTATACTAACTTACCTTTGAATTTATTTGGAAATCGCGAGGTGAGTACAGTGCAGTGCAATGCAAAGTGCAACATTAGTGCTAAAGTGTTTAATATTAATATTTGAACGCGTAATTAAATATTCTCTGTAATGTCGCATAGCGAACCGTTTGACCGCTTTGAATGAAATATGCACCGATTGAGCGATTTGAGTGGAACGATGATCGATCTGTGGGCTAGAATTATTAAGAGCATTAAATTTATTACTTGTCAAGAGGTCAAGGGATGAATGTAAAAGATATTACGATAGGGAGTCAAATTCCTCCCTTAACCATTCCTACCTTCCTGACAGAAAATTACGCGCTCAAATATTAATATATTTTGTTCAAACCAAAGGCAGATGCTAAGACGGTAAAGTGCGCAAATACCGGTGATAGTGGTGACTGGGTGGGGCGTGGAGTGGCTAGCCCCCTACCCCCCTCCTTAAATTGCGGGGACGACCCTGAAAATATACCGCCTATAAATCAGTTTTTTTCAATTTCCTTTCCATCGGTGCATATTTCATTCAAATCGGTCAAACGGTTCGCTCACAGGAGATTCCTATTAATAGATTTTTAAAAAGAAAAGAAAAACTAGTAAGGAAGTCTAAGTTCGGGTGTAACCGAACATTAAATACCTAGTAGTGATCTGTTTTGGTATCCTAATTTACTCAGGTCTATTTTAATACATACCTGAAAATTTGTTATAAAGGCAACTGATTGTTTTCGATAAAAACACTTCTGTTGTGAGTGGTAAATTAAATTATTACTAAATAACAAAATATAAATACCTTTCCTCATGTTCATGAAAGGTATGAAAATAAAAAAAATTAATAAAAACTAGTAAGGAAGTCTAAGTTCGGGTGTAACCGAACATTAAATACCTAGTAGTGATCTGTTTTGGTATCCTAATTTACTCAGGTCTATTTTAATACATACCTGAAAATTCGTTATAAAGGCAACTGATTGTTTTCGATAAAAACACTTCTGTTGTGAGTGGTAAATTAAATTATTACTAAATAACAAAATATAAATACCTTTCCTCATGTTCATGAAAGGTATGAAAATAAAAAAAATTAATAAAAAAAAGGCAGTAGGGTGTTAACTACTTGCCCGTAAATCTTGCTTGTTTGTTATTCGATTTGCGTAATTTTTGGAAGGAGTATACTACATACTATTGGGAACCCTCTCACAAAATTTCATTGAAATACATTCTTGAAATTCCAAGCAATCGCTTTTGAAAATAGCAGAGCTTTTATGCTAAAAAGTGGGCGGCGCCACGCCTACTTCACCAAAATCCACAAAATTTTTGTACAGTTCAGTTTTGCTTAAAAGGCTTATTATGTGTGTAAAATCTTATTTATATAACTTATACAATTATTGAAATATCGCGATTTTAAGTTTACGAAGAAATTTTTTAGAACTGTGTTCAAAAAGTGGGCGTGTCCGTTCTCCGATTTTGTTTATTTTTACAGCAAAGAGTAAGCTTTATATGCTGAACACTTTCTCTAAATATCGTTTCAATAAGTCAATTTTTACCGGAGTTATGGCATGGAAAGTTTTGTGGAATAATGTACCATAAAGGGGCGGGGCCACGCCCATTTTCCAAAAATTTTGTGCTTTCGACTTTCTTTGCCCACGAACACTTCAGAGGTGAAATAGAAATTATATACAAGTAGTTTAAGCAAAGTTATAGCATATTAAATATATCTATGATCCTTTTCAAAATCTTTCGTATAAAATTGGGCGTGGACCTAACCCGATTTCGCTAATTTTTTTTCGAAATATTGCCTGTATTAATATATATATGTGTGCTGAATTTTATTTTGCTATCTTACATACCAAATTTCATTGAGATATCTCAAGATTTAGTCAAGTTATCGTGTTTACAGACGGACGGACATGGCTCAATCAATTTCTCTTTTCCTCCACAGAAATAAAAAAGTTGAAAGTGCACATTGAAAGTAACATATCAAAACCACTTTCAAGCGATTGATGGTAATACTGTAAATATTACAGTATTTACTGTAAATATTACAGTATTTACTGTAAAATTGGCAGTAAAAACATGTGATTTTTGCATAATGATATGAGTCCACTTTAAAATTTACAGTAATTCATGTCAATATGATAGTATATTCGAAGAATGATAGGGGCTCACTTTCAAAATTTATATTACCCACTGTTGGACGAAAAAAGACAGGGTTTACTATCAATTTGACGGCCGTTTACTGTAGATTTTTTTTTCAGTGTCCTGAACATTTTGATATATATAAGTCAATATTTATCTCGATTCGTTTATGCCTTTCATACTACCGTTAGGCGAATGAAGTTAATATACCTTGTGTGCGAAGCACTACTAGGTATAAAAACGCCATTCTACTTTTTAGATATGTTATATATATTAAGTAGACCTTTCAAAAAAAAATTTATTTTTCAAAATCGCTTGATCTTTGAAGTGTTTTTTCAGTTTAAAATTTTATTTTGGAAAAAAAAAATTTTTCTGTGTTCTAAAAAATTCAAACAGTGTATTTTTTTGAAATCAAATTTCAATAAATTTCTAATGGTATGAAGATCTTCGAAATCGATAAAGCCATTCCGTAGTAATCACACTTTAAAAGTACCTATTATCGTAATTTTTCGAATATTTTCGAATATTTCGATAAATTGCCTAGCCCACAATTTTTCGAAAATGCAATTTCTAAAAATAAGGTTGTGTTTGGGTCGGTGAGATGTACCCCTATGCGAAATTTCATCAAATTCTGAGGGGGTCGGGTTCAAAATGTACGTTTTTTTCAGCCTTTGATATGAAATTCATCATATATGAGTATAGTTGAAGTTTGTTAGAAATGTTATTGATTCAAGTCAACTATACAAATACTTTGATCGTATTGGAATGATCATAGACCTTTTCTAAGGCATTGAAAATTTTGTGCATCAGAAGTTTTTAATTATATTTTCCATGGAATTGAAAACAATGTTTTATAAACAAGTTCTTAATATTTTTGCAGAATAAATTGTAGACTAGATACCTAACAATAACTACTGGCACAATTTGGAATAGAATAAGGGCAAAACTAAACATTGCTTAATATGAGCTTCCGTGGGCATAGGCGCGAGGATTCCCCCTAACGACCCTATCTACGGGACGGGAGAGGTTAACACATTCAGCCTCTGCCCTGTCAAACCATTCTCACATTCGATCAGCGCACGAGACGCAACGTCATCATGCTTATCCACCATCGATCGTTGTACGACCCGCAACGTCAGCACACTTATATATCACAATGAAACTCAATACCTGCAATTTGGTAATGTGGGAAATCAAGGCCACGGCCATTCTAATGTTATATACATATATATTATATATATATATATAAAGCGATATACAACAATTATATCATCAACCTCCTAAGACATTTTTGAGCCGGGCTTCTCTTCCATTTTTTCCTACAAATTGGCGGGACCTACGGTTTTTTGCCGACTCCGAACGGTATCTACAAAGCATTTTTTGCTCAGAAGCCTTCCATGGCAGAAATACTCGGAGAGTTTGCCAAACCACTGCCGAGGGGCGACCCCGTTTTAAAAAAACTTTTTCAAACCACTTTTGATGTAATCTGTCCAGGGTTCAAACCTTCACCTTCGGTGTGGTAGGCCGGCAATACTACCACCACACCACGTCGGCTGCAGTCTAGTGTTTAGTTTAGATTAATGTTGTTAATAAAATCACAATAATCAATTAATAAGAATTGAATTTGAGTTTTACTTAGGGGCAGTAACAGAAATGACAAACATGTAGTTGTGTGAGTAGAAAGTTATGCATTTTAGCTTTCGAAAGGAGTTGCAAATAATTTTGTCTCAGAATTTCAACCAGTTTAAACAAAAGAACAGATAAAAAGTGTCAGGCGTTCGCAAATTTTGTTAACGGATATATGTATTTAATATAAATGTAGGCTGATTTATAGTTTAAAACGAAATGCGAATATAGTGCCCTAGCTCTATAGAAGTAAAGCATATACATATAACTGTAACATTCAATCCAGTAAAAGTTTTACTTATGTATATCTCTTTTCGCGGTGCGCCAGAAACGATCCCTATCTCGAACTCGGAGTACAGTATATTTGGCTTTACTTTATGAGGATATATGTACGCTAAAAAAACTGATGTGACGGAAAATATCATGTCACTTGCTCTTGTAAAGTGCAATTGAAAATGCATTTTTTGTTACTGATACGCCCCGTGGAGCAAAGGGAAATTAAAAAGAAGAATAATACATTATTCGATTACGCAGTTTTATAGAACGGATAGTTTCGGCATAACAAAGCACACACTTTAATTACCTAGGAGTTACCACTAATTTCAACCTTGGACAGTAAAGCAGAATGTTTGGGCTATCTTCTTCTGCCACGTAAATATGTACTTATAGTCGGAAAGTAAATGTAATATGAGCACATATTTACGTGGCAGAAGAAGATAGCCCAAACATTCTGCTTTACTGTCCAAGGTTGAAATTAGTGGTAACCCCTAGGTACTTAAAATTTGTACTTTGTCGCCGAAACTAACTGTTCTATGAAACTGCGTATTCGAAAAATGTCTTCTCCTTTTTAATTTTCCTTAGCACCACGGGGCGTATAAGTAACAAAAATGCATTTTCAATTGCATTTTACAAGGGCAAGTCACATGATATGTTAAAAGTAAAACATGTGCTAGATACAGTGTTAGGCCCTCTTTCAGAATATGAAATTTTTCCGAAATCTGGAAAAAAATGTAGTTTTCCGAACCAATGCAAAATATTGCCATTAATTCGCGATTTTCAAAAAAACGGCTTAGGTGTATATTCTCATAAAGTGAAGCCAAATACACTGTACTCCGACTTCGAGGTAAGGATCGTTTCTGGCGCAACGTGATTATTTATTTGTAATTAAAATTACTTGATATAAGTACTTCTATGGTTCACTTTTTGTAGCTATTTAAACTGTTAAGTCTTGAGGCTAAGCCCTGCGTTGGGAATTTAAAGCAATAACATACGAACGGTCAATACACCGATTTTCGAATCCTACAGTTCACACAGGATGGTCTGAGCAAATAACGCACTTTCCTCGCTACATATAGTGAAATCACTAAGGGGCAGTAATTGCAAATCTAGCTGCTTTCATGGGCAAAACGATGAAGGTACCAATTAAAGCGACTTAAAATATGTACAATTACTTATGTATATGGGTGAATTTCAAAAAGAATGCAATTTTTGTGTCCCTGCACTTAACACTACTATTTTAGGTAAAAAAAATATAATTAGAAAAACAAGAATGGGAGAATGATCACAGAGGAATATGTAGCAAAAAAACGTATTGCTCAAATTTGTATGTTTGTTTTTTTGTTTATTCAGAATAGTGTTTTATTTCTCCCTCTGAATAATTTCATACAAAAGCATGTGTCCCCCTTTAAAATTTTTAGTAAACAAAATAAAATAAAATCAAGAAAAAAGTAAATATGCAACATTTAATAACACTTTTCGAATTATTGGTTTTCTTTCTTTTGTTTTGATTGGTTATAGTTGTCAAAAATTAGTTAGTGCGAATTTGGCGTTGCAAAGAAAAGTTGTCCCCACAATTTGCATTGAGCGTCACAAATCAAGTAATATTACCAGTTTTCAATTTGCATTCAAATAAAGTAAATAACGTAAGGAAAGTACAAACTTCAATTATTACAAAAATGAAAAAGCGAAAAAAAGTGTGCTTTTGCGTAGTTTTTGTGAACACCATGGTAAGGGCGCGATAAAATTTCATGAGCGTCACGCTAATTTTTTTAAAAGTGAACATATTAAATGTAAAAAATTTAAGATGACAATCATTGTTTACATGGTTTGAACCATTGTCAATATCTACAAGTCGCGAATGTGTGACAGAAGCATTCACAATAGATAACAGCTGTGATCACCTGATTTGCAGAGTTGCTTTTTCGCAGAGTCGTAATTGGTAGTAGCAAAAGTTCATTTAATTCGTATTTAAAATTAATAAAAAGTTTGTTTTGCATTCGTATAGTTTTTTTCGTTTAAAAGGTTATTTCATCATAAAAATAAACAAACAAATCACACCAATGACGCAACATCTAATACGTAGTGGCAATTAAGTCGATTCCGAGGCAAAATTCTTCCTAAGATAAACCCATTCTGTGTCAGAAAATCCGAAAGTGGTTATAGACAAACTTATGATTTTATAAAACTAAGCTTATTGTCCATCTAATAATTCCAACTTACGATTGTTCTATTTAAATTTTTATGAAGAATAAAAGAATCTGAAATGATATATTCCGTTTCTTTGTCGTTTATTCATTTTAAAATAATTTAATTCACACTATTCGAATTAATTGGCTTCAGTTTTATTCATAACATAATTAAAAACAATACGAGCCATTAAGAAGTGAAAAATGTAAGCCATCTACTCTTAGGACATCGGCAACCCGCGCATTGATTACGTGGTACAATTCCCCCATTCTTATGTCATTCGCCTCCGCCCTTTTAATGCAACTCTTCTCGTCTGACTGATAGTTCCCCTGTCACATTTTTTGACAGGGGGATAAGAGAATGGAGGAATTGGCGAAGATTTTTCACGTGTATGTATTCACAATGGTTTGAACTCATTTCTTTATAATTTGTGAGTTTGGAAAATAAATTGCCTACGGAAAAAAACCAAAATAGGCAAACATTTCATGAGCACTTTTTATACATATTGCTTCATAGCTTAAAATGCTTAATTTTGATTTTATTTTTTAATTTTCAAGAGTAAAACAACAAAATTAACGGCGGCTGAAAGAGCACGGAAATATCTAGAGAAAATAAAGCTCGATAAAGGGCGTATGTGTATAAGTTTCTTAAAGAATTACTTCCTTTTTAAATTTTTGTTAAATACATCAAAGAATATGTACATGTTTAGTTTTGTATGAAAATTTTTGTTTTTTGAAGGATTTTTGTTTTCTTTTGTTTACTATTTGTATTTGTATTCTTGTTTAGGTGCAACAAAATCTCTTGATCGTCACAAAATATCTTGAGCGTCACACTTAGTTTTTTTTCCCCTTAAAACGCTTATGTTTGGAGTTTTTTTAAATACATTGTTACAAGACTATTACTTTGCAGTAACCCCTTAGTTCAAGTCTTTTTTTTAACAAAAATTGACATATTTTCATCTTGATCGTCACAAAATATCTTGAGCGTCACACTTAGTTTTTTTCCTTAAAACGCTTATAATTGCAGTTTTTTTAAATATATTGTTACAAGCCTATTACTTTGCAAGTAACCCCTTAGTTCAAGTCTTTTTTTAACAAAAATTTACACATTTTCATCTTAAAATTTGTAAGTAACTAGTCACTTTAAAAAAAATTTATCAAGGTGAATCGTGATTTTGTGTTTATAATCGAAAATGCGATTTTCGCAAAAGTAAATCTTGAAAAACAAAAGAACATCGTACTAAACTTGAATTTCAAATATTTTTGCATTTTTAGCGATTTTTTATACATATTTGGTGTGTGGCGCTCAAGATAGAAATCATAGAAAACCTAAAAAAAATAACCAAATGATGCTGTCCGCTGCGGCCCCTTTCTCAGCGATTCCCATTGTTCGAATTGTTAATTATTGATATCACAAATGGAAGAATCGGGTATCGTTTTTCATTAATTGGTTAATGAATGCAACAATGTAGTCTAAGCAATTTACAGAGCAGCAAATTGTATTAACTCCTCCTCTCTTAAGTGAGGGTCGCCCGCGATCATCTCAGTAATATTCCGCATAGCAAGTTCCATCATCTTTTTTGCAGAACGTCTTCCTTGGATGCCGAAATAACAGTCCTTGGCCGGATATGAATCCGGTACGCTCCGGTACTCCCTTGCGGTACTGCCCGACTGTCGTGGGAGCAATTTGTTATGACCAGTGCAACCTTCTAGGTCATGTCATCCCTCCTTCCGAAAGGAAAGAGAAGATGGGTAATGAGAGGTGGGAGGCATCATATCCGTAGATCAACCATCGAGTTGCACATCATTACATTTGTGCATATTGGTCGCCTCTTACGACCGGTATGCCTATCGCGGGCATATTCTAAGCCCCAACCCGCACTAGGAAGGCGGTAATGGTTGTGACTGCAACAACAAAAACAACTGTCTTTAAACTCTCGCAAAGCGTGTATATGGTTGATGTTTTCAACATTATTTCCTGGAGGTAACTAAGTCTCAGAGACCCCAAGTGTTCCACCAGGTTGATCTTTGGAATTTCCCGGGAGTACGTGTGAAGGCATTGTTTCGCCGTTGCCCCCGAGATGAGCTGTTGCTCGCAAGTAATGATTTTCAGCACTTTACAAAAGGTGGCAAAGGTTGATTTTTCGCATTTTACGGCCTGTGTTTGTGTCCCCAAAATGAAGTACTAGCCCCTAGTGTGGTACGGCGAATTGGCTAAGCTTTTTGCAGAATATCTCAGGTATGGGGTATTTTGTTCATTTTCTAGTACTTTATATAATTCTAGACATTCGTAATATTTTTATTGTTGAAACGTTAGTCGAGTGCTACTATCCAATATTACAAGACTAACTAAACTTAGTACGGATAATGTTATCGAAATTGTGACAGCTCGAAGCTCTAGAGCTACTATCCTATTTCCCGCTGGTATTGTTTCATATAAGTGGCCTGTATCTATTTTCTCTTTTTTAGTAAAAGTAACAATTTTGTGTATTTTTTTCATATAATGCCATATTAGTGATGTGTGTCTAGTATGCGTATTACCTTTTTGACCTCTTCAATGAGGTTTCTAAAACGAATGAAATTTATGTTTCGATCGACGTTACTCGACTTCCGTCATTCACTTGACTGACTTTATTTCTCAATTTTACAATTATTTATAAGTTACACTTTATTTACCTTAAACCTGAGCTTAGCTTAAAGAATAAAGAAATTTAATTATACTCCTATAACAACATTACATTTGATACTTTATAAGCCTGGGAAATGATTACATTAAATTGATGAGCCCAGTTTAATGAACTCTCACAACATAACTGTCACAAACAAGCCGCTACAATAAGCCTAAATGTTGCATTTAATATTGCATCAGCCTGGGCGTGAGAAATGGAATTTTGTTTATAACTGCCATAAGTGCAGCATGTAAAGGCTACTATTAACTCCCCCCTTTCTTTAAGAAAGAATGGGCGTGGGAAATGTTTACATTAAATTGATGAGCCCAGTTTAATGAACTCTCACAACATAACTGTCACAAACAAGCCGCTACAATAAACCTAAATGTTGCATTTAATATTGCATCAGCCTGGTCGTGAGAAATGGAATTTTGTTTATAACTGCCATAAGTGCAGCATGTAAAGGCTACTATTAACCCCCCCTTTCTTTAAGAGGATCGTCCCGATCCTGTAATTTCATTTATCAGATTATCAATTTTGATAGCACTGGTTTACAGCCAAAATGCACCAGAGACGCCATAGTGAAATTCCTATGTAAAATCACCTCCTAATTCCGAAAATCAAGGTTATTTTTACTTGAATCGTACCGTTTTTGAGATATTTACGATTTACAGTTATTTCAAAAAACAAAAAAGATGGCTCCACTTAATCGTGTATATCTCAAGAGCAAACTGAGCTCTTCCAAAACGGTTTGCAAAATTTACTATAATCAGTACATACAACACTTTTTGCTAGGTCCTGCAGATTCAAACATATTGAACAATCATTACGGATTTTTAAAAATTTTTTTGTAAAAATATAAAAAAATTTGTAATTTGCGAGGAAGCATCTCGAAAACTTTTTGTTTTTTTGCAGATATTTTTTCTCCCCTCTAAGCTCTGTTTTATTACAAAAACTAGTAAGGAAGTCTAAGTTCGGGTGTAACCGAACATTAAATACCTAGTAGTGATCTGTTTTGGTATCCTAATTTACTCAGGTCTATTTTAATACATACCTGAAAATTCGTTATAAAGGCAACTGATTGTTTTCGATAAAAACACTTCTGTTGTGAGTGGTAAATTAAATTATTACTAAATAACAAAATATAAATACCTTTCCTCATGTTCATGAAAGGTATGAAAATAAAAAAAATTAATAAAAAAAAGGCAGTAGGGTGTTAACTACTTGCCCGTAAATCTTGCTTGTTTGTTATTCGATTTGCGTAATTTTTGGCAGGAGTATACTACATACTATTGGGAACCCTCTCACAAAATTTTATTGAAATACATTCTTGAAATTCCAAGCAATCGCTTTTGAAAATAGCAGAGCTTTTATGCTAAAAAGTGGGCGGCGCCACGCCTACTTCACCAAAATCCACAAAATTTTTGTACAGTTCAGTTTTGCTTAAAAGGCTTATTATGTGCGTAAAATCTTATTTATATAACTTATACAATTATTGAAATATCGCGATTTTAAGTTTACGAAGAAATTTTTTAGAACTGTGTTCAAAAAGTGGGCGTGTCCGTTCTCCGATTTTGTTTATTTTTACAGCAAAGAGTAAGCTTTATATGCTGAACACTTTCTCTAAATATCGTTTCAATAAGTCAATTTTTACCGGAGTTATGGCATGGAAAGTTTTGTGGAATAATGTACCATAAAGGGGCGGGGCCACGCCCATTTTCCAAAAATTTTGTGCTTTCGACTTTCTTTGCCCACGAACACTTCAGAGGTGAAATAGAAATTATATACAAGTAGTTTAAGCAAAGTTATAGCATATTCAATATATCTATGATCCTTTTCAAAATCTTTCGTATAAAATTGGGCGTGGACCTAACCCGATTTCGCTAATTTTTTTTCGAAATATTGCCTGTATTAATATATATATGTGTGCTGAATTTTATTTTGCTATCTTGAGCGGTTTTTGATTTATGATTAATAATATTTCCAAATTTGACTATATCAAAAGTGGGCGGTGCCACGCCCCTTTTTGAAAATTTCTTCAAAAATGTATTTGTTGCCTTAACGCTAAAGTCCACAGAAAATATTATCCTTATAGGTGTATTATGTACTGAATAATCACTCTTTTTGTATTTTCCAAAATATTATATATATAGAAAGAGGGCGTGGCTTTTAACCGATTTTGCCTATTTTCAATAGCGCTCGGAGATAAGTGAAAAGGAACCTACATACCAAATTTCATTGAGATATCTCAAGATTTACTCAAGTTATCGTGTTTACAGACGGACGGACGGACGGACGGACATGGCTCAATCAATTTCTATTTTCCTCCTGAACATTTTGATATACATAAGTCAATATTTATCTCGATTCGTTTATGCCGTTACATACTACCGTTAGGCGAATGAAGTTAATATACCTTGTGTGCGAAGCACTACTAGGTATAAAAATAAGCTATCAGTGAACAAAATCGATGAACTAATACAAAAGTTATAAGCATTCAAGTAAATACATCCATTTAATACTTAAGTACCCTACAAATAATAGCATATGTACATATGGTTCTGTCTTAACTCTATGATCTTATTTTATAATTGAAAAAGTTATGTGTCTTGTTTTGACGCTTATTTAGATTAGGATCGGTTTCTCTTATGAGAAACCAACAGTAGTCGCCCATCATAGCGACATCCCAGAATCCTTGATACCGACTTTCAATCACTTTTATTTGCTGGTGAAACCTTTCGCCATGCTCGTCACTTTCGTCGCCAAGATTTTGCGGTCAAAAATTTAAGTGGGAGTGTAAGAAATGAATTTTTAAAGACATATTTACTCCTGAAAGAAAATAAAAAAGTAAATTAGATAAATACATAAGTGACTCATTAGTATATAATTTTCTTAGGCTGGATTTATCTTTCAATTCAGAACAAATTTTTTGTTTATATTCTTCCCGTTCTGGCCAATCCTTTATGATGTAGTGGTCTTGACGAGCTCGGCTATCCCATTTGCATAGAAAGCAACAGTATTTTGTGTATCCACTTTGTAGACCACATAGCATTCCAACGACTTTAAGATCGGCACATATTTTCCAATCATGTTCTTCGTATTTGATTAACTTGAGCAATTTTTGCATTATCTCATATGTTTCCTTCGTATTTACTGCATGCGCGATCGGGATAGATGGCTTTTGGTTGCCAATATGCAATAATACGGCCTTTAAACTTAATTTATTGCCGTCTATGAACAATCGCCACTCTTTTGAATCATATGGTTCACCAAATTGTTTGAATAGACCAGCAATGTCTTTGCAGTAACAAGCACTGTCCTCCTTCGTATAGTACTTGGAAAATTCTTCGTGACGAGTTCTATAATATGTTACCTTAACATCGGATGAAACAAATTTAAATTGTTGCATTCGAGAGGCGTGTAGTTCGGCCTTTTCCTTTGACAATTCCAAATCCCTTATCCAATCATTGAGTTGTGCTTGTGACAAAGAATTTCTTTCATTTTCCGTTTGAAATTCAGTACAACATGATGCCGCGTAATCAGATACTACTGTTGACAATGAAACTGGAGCCGGAACTAAAGTTAAATTTGATTCTGGCAATGTCGCTTCTGTTGAAATTAGTTCTGGTAATGACACTGTAGATACGCTCGCACAGGTTACTTTTCTGGACTTTCCAACCCCAAGTACTTTTGTAGTACAAATATAGCAGTCCGTTGAATGGCAAGTTGGTTCCCTCCACTTCATTGGTGTAACAAATTTCACACGTCGCCTAAATAGATAGTTTCAGAAATTAGTCAGCTATGCATTAAAAGGGACAAATTCCTAATTTTTACAACGTATAGAATTCTAATGTATCTCTAATCGAAAATCACGTTAGAGAACTAGGCTAGAGAACGATTAGAGAACGATTAGAGAAACACTCGAATAGCGAAGATGCGTGTATTGTCAAGTATTGTATTTATAAACTAAGGTATAAATACTTTGAATTTTATTCCCATTAGATATTTAAGCTTAAAACATGTCAAACATATTTAAAGCAATAAATTTATCGAAATAGAATTAAACAAGAACAATTGGATTTCATTTCATTTCAGTTAGAAATTTCTCATTAGAATCCCATTAGAATTTAACGTTAGAATTCGAATCGATAACTAACCTTTTTCTCGATATCGAGAACTAAGTCCCCTTTTTGTCGAGAATGCTATAATTCGCAACAGTTTCACAAATCGTTCTCTAACCATCTACCTTAGAGAATAACATTAGAATTCGAGACGTTTTCTAATCGTCCTCTAACCTTAATGTTTGCTGGGTATGTACCAGTAGGGTACTTAAGCATTAAATGGATATATTTACTTCAATGCTTATAACTTTTGTATTAGTTCATCGATTTTGTTCACTGATAGCTTATTTTTTGTTATAAAACAGAGCTTAGAGGGGGGAAAAAATATCTGCAAAAAAACAAAAAGTTTTCGAGATGCTTCCTCGCAAAGTACAAATTTTTTTATATTTTTACAAAAACCTTTATAAAATCCGTAATGATTGTTCAATATTTTTGAATCTGCAGGGCCTAGCAAAAAGTGTTGTATGTACTGATTATAGTAAATTTTATAGCCTTTCAAATTTTTCAAATCGTTTTGGAAGAGCTCAGTTTGTTCTTGAGATATGCACGATTAAGTGGAGCCATCTTTTTTGTTTTTTGAAATAACGGTAAATCGTAAATATCTCAAAAACGGTACCATTCAAGTAAAAATAACCTTGATTTTCGGAATTAGGAGGTGATTTTACATAGGAATTTCACTATGTCGTCTCTGGTGCAGAAAAAAAGTTGGAATTTGTGATCCAGTGTTATTGTATCTATTGTACGGGTTTTTATTTGCGGTATAGTTTAACGTTTAGTTCGAGGAAACGAAAGTCCTTCGAGCTACCTCTTTAGGAGTGAGGTATGTATTTGTTTCGGATAGCAACATCGTTTCGTTGGATGAATTGCTCCGTATTATTAGACTCGGTTGGTAGAAAACAAAGTTTTACAAGTGGTCGAGTTAGGTTGCCTTTTTGCGTATGTAGGTCAACTACTCGGATGTGACCGTCGGAACCGTAATGTACCTTTTCGATGCGGGCTAGTCGCCATTCGGTAGGAGGTAGACATTCGTCACGAATTGAGACGCATGCTCCAATTTGAGGTGCTTCTTGAGTATTTTTCCACCGATATCGTTTGTGAAGGTCTTTAAGGTATTTTTCCTTCCATCGGCGACTAAATTCATGATGGAGAATTTTGATTCGTTCCCATCGATTTATGAGAGAAAGTGAGTCCACGTTTGATTCTGGTATTGCCAGAAGTGGAGCTCCTCTAATCAAATGCCCAGGGGTGAGGGCTGTCAAGTAGGATGGATCTTGCGAGAGTGCTGAGAGCGGCCGTGAGTTTAAAACGGCTTCAACTCGAATGAGTAGCGTAGTGAACTCTTCGAATGTAAATTTGTTATTGCCAGCGGTTTTCTTAAAATGCGATTTAAAGCTTTTAACTGCTGATTCCCATAGTCCACCCATATGTGGGGCGCTGGGGGGGATGAATTGCCAATTAATGCCTTGAGGTGCGTGTTTTGAAATGACATGCGGCGAGACTTCTTTTGCGAACTGCACGAACTCTTTTTCGGTTGCGCGTTGGGCACCGATGAAGGTTTTACCGTCGCCGTCCGACAAAGCGTGCAAATGCCGCGAGAAAAGCTGCCGTTGTCTGATCTGAACATAATTCTAAATGTACGGCTTTTGTCGTAAAGCATACAAAAACAGCCACGTAACCTTTCATTGTGGTAGAAGACCTTAACATCGAGGCCTTTAGCTGGAAAGGCCTGGCAAAATGTACACCAGTGATAGTGAAAGGCATAGAATAATTGCAGCGTTCGGGTGGTAGAGCTGCCATGATCTGCGTGCGCATCTTTTGCTTGTGTAGCGTACGGACTTTACACATTGTTTACGCGGTATCGCACCTCCAACTCCAGTACATTCCATTTATTGTATATTTATTAAATCCAGTATATTCCATTTATTGTATATGTATTATTCCATCTTGTAAATACTCATATTAAGCCTTGTATATAGTAATTAATCATCATTTGGAATTTAGTTGCATCATTCATGACTTATAAAACAAGCGCTACTGATCATCCCGGTTTTGGAAGTGCGGTAACCCACAACGCGTAAATCCACCGCCGTCTGTCAAACCAGCTATTTACATTTTTATTATTACTAGTATATCCCGTGGTCGAAATTCGACCACCTTAAATTAGTTTAACTTATTAAATCCTCTGTTCGCATTTTTCTCCAGTACCTAATGCCTAGAGGCATAAATATTGGAGACATTTTTATTGCTGAAAATAATTATTTATAGTTGAGTTATTGAGAGTCGCTTTCATAAAAGCTGGTTTACTCTAAAGACGGGTAATTTGACAACTTACCAAAAAAAATCCGTCCATTGAAGACCAGTAATCATTAATAGGAGATGGCAAAAACGGTACGTAGTAATGTTTGAAAGTCCACCATCAGACCCACCACTCCTTTCATATTTCGTCAATATTTCAATAAACAAAATTAAATTAGTAAAAATTATAATAAAAATTATAATATATATAATGGTCACATAGAATGATGCCATATCGAACAAAATTGGAAGCAAATAAATTTTCAGTGCGTTTCCCACAAAATAATTTACATTTCACTGTAAACACTCCAGTTTTTCGGGATTTTAGGATGCATCTAAATTACCGACCGTATATAGTGAAATTTAACAAATAAGTACCAATTTCATAACATTTAAAACAAATTAAGTTTTAGAGTTCTATAAAAACACAACTTTTGTCCTATTTTCCAGAAAAATTTTAATTTTGAACTATTTTTTGCAATAGCACATGCAAGATATGTTAAAAACAAATGTTTTAGCATGCATCTCAAGAGCTACCCGAAAATAGTGACCATGAATACTTATGAATCTCACTTTTATTATAGAATTTTGCAAAAAATAGAAGTTTGACTGCGTTTTTGAAAAGAATTATAATTAAAAATTTTTTTTAAAAATTAATTTGGAGTTTATTTCCAAGTCTCAATATGAGCATTAGGCCGGTTTCCATTTTGGATTTTTTAGGGTTTTTTCCTCAACAATTTAGATACATACATATATGTATGTATGTATATATATAAGTACATTACATATTGATTTTTATATCATTTCAATAATATTCCGTGATATTTATATCGTATGACCTCAACTTATATATATAGCTACATTTATTATGGAAAATCTATCAGAAAAAAGCAAATTCCTTAAAAAAAATTCATAAAACGACATATGCATATAAGTTCATATTGTGTTATGGTAGAATTTAGTAATTTCCCGGTAAAAAAAAATAGTCAATATGAAAAAAAGGGGAAAAAAATTTTATGTTCGTAGTTGGGCTCGAACCATGAAACGCACTCGTCCCACCCGAGACCATTACACATGCGCTATTGGTACACATGAATATGATATGTCAAATGCTATACCTAGGCGCTAACGGTTCAATAAATATTTCCACCGCTAAGAAGATACATACATACATACATAGCCATATGGATTGAAACGAATGAAAGTTCATTTTGAGATTCCGGTAACTTCTTAACATTAGCCGGTTTTCAAATTGTGTTTTTTGTTGGTGATACAGACTGTTTTCTCAATTTTTCCTTTAGTTGTGGATTTTTTGAAGCCCGTATAGCGGGAGAATATTACAACTTATACATATGATGGTTTTCTGGTTTTTTTCGTCAAATTCAACTCGGAAATATTGAAAACACGTATCTTAACTGGCCCAATTAGCCTAAATATGTAAGGATTCCGGTTATATGTCGACTCTTTTACAATTTAAAATTTTTAGGAAGAAAATAGTTGATGTCTTTAGGAAAATTAACGCGATTTCAAACTATTTCGTGAATATAAAATTGAAGAAGCTACAAACTGTGTTTTTGCTTTTTGTATATTAAATATGATATATTTCTTAAAAAATATATATTGATAAATTGAAATAATTTTTTAGCTTTTTTTCAAAAAATTTGGTTTTTTCACTCCAAGATAGAGTCATAAACATAAAAATATTGAAATATTGTTTTATATGTCGACTCTTTTGCAAATAAAAATTTTTAGGAACAAAATAGTTGATGTCTTTAGGAAAATTAACGCGATTTCTAATTATTTCGTAAATATAAAATTGAAGAAGCTACAAACTGTACTTTTTACTTTTTGCATATTAAATATGATATATTTCTTAAAAAATATAAATTGATAAATATTGATAAATTGGAATAATTTTTTAGATTTTTTAAGATAGATGTCATAAACAGAAAAATGTTGAAATATAATAAATTTAAAAAAAAAATTATGATAAAAAGTTTTCGTAGGTTTTAAGGCAAATTCAATTTATTAAAAAAAAAAAAAAAATACCTACCCTGAACAAGTGCTTGAACCTACGAACGCACGCATCATAGCCGGCACGCTCACCACCTGCGCCACTGCTGTATGTACACTAAAACAGTCAGATGCTGTAGTTAACAGTTTTGAGTTTTGGTGAAAACTTTTATGAATTATTACAAATTAATAAAGCATTTTTTGTTAAATATAATACGCCTATGCAAAGCTCCTGGCCCATGAAAACATATCAAAATATATAATAATTGGAATTATGCATTTTTTATGAGATACACTCTGGCAATTGATTGTATGGAAAAAATGTTAGCCTATTAATATATAGATAATGGTCACATAGAATGATGCAATATCGAACAAAATTGGAAGCACATAAAATTTTCAGTTCGTTTTCCACAAAACAATTTACATTTCATTGTAAACACTTCAGTTTTTCGGGATTTTAGGATGCATCTAAATTACCGACCGTATATAGTGAAATTTAACAAATAAGTACCAATTTCATAACATTTAAAAAAAAATTAAGTTTTAGAGTTCTATAAAAAAACACAACTTTTGTCCTATTTTCCAGAAAAATTTTAATTTTGAACTATTTTTTGCAATAGAACATGCAATATATGTTAAAAACAAATGTTTTAGGAGCCTCTCAAGAGCTACGCGAAAATAGTGACCATGAATACTTTTGAATCTCACTTTTATTATAGAATTTTTAAAAAAATAGAAGTTTGACTGCGTTTTTGAAAAAGAATTATAATTTTAATTTTTTTTTTTAAATGAATTTGGAGTTTATTTCGAAGTTCTCAATATGAGCATTAGGCCGGTTTCCATTTTGGATTTTTAAGGGTTTTTTCCTCAAGAATTTAGATACATATATGTATATATATAAGTACATTACATATTGACTTTTATATCATTTCAATAATATTCCGTGATATTTATATCGTATGACCTCAACTTATATATATAGCTATATTTATTATGGAAAATCTATTAGAAAAAAGCAAATTCCTTAAAAAAAATTCATAAAACGACATATGTATATAAGTACATATTGTGTTATGGTAGATTTTAGTAATTTCCCTGCAAAAAATAATAGTCAATATGAAAAAAAGGGGAAAAAAATTTTATGTTCGAAGTTGGGCTCGAACCATGAAATGCACGCGTCCCACCCGAGACCATTACACATGCGCTATTGGTACACATGAATATGGTATGTCAAATGCTATACCTAGGCGCTAACGGTTCAATAAATATTTCCACCGCTAAGGGCCGCTTTCATAAAAGCCAGTAACCGCTAACCAGAGTTTAATTGACGTATTTTGTATGGTTAGCTGTCAAATTAATCGCCGATTAGGCTTAACCGGCTTTCATTAAAGTGGCCCTAAGAATATACATACATACATAGCTGATATGTGTTGACCTATGCAGTAGTCGTACCCTTATGTTTGCCTACATATGTCGATTAACATATGCCTATACCTGTTGCCTATTGATTGATCTTTGTTTACCTATTTACTTATCTTCGTATCAAGAAATAAACCAGTTGCTAATTAAGCCTGTAATGAAGAGCACGCTTTTTACTTCACTCTTAGATATGAGTATATAACAATGGCGACGAGTCTGTTAACCAAACGTGTTCAAAAATAATTTGATAATGTACTGTACATAATACAACTTATTTGCAAAATAAATAAAAAAAAAAAATATTGAAGTGTGTTAAATTCGTAAATACGAATAATTAAATGTCCTACTAAATTCGTAAATACGAAATATTTAAGTGACAAAAGAAACAAAAAAAAGAAAGAACCTTGAATAAGCAATAAAATACTAATAACTTTGAGATTTTGTTATTGTAATTGAAGTTCAAAATGACACCACCTACTGAGAATAATGCCGTTACCGTTTACCAAGCAACAAATATACAACAATTTTCGCCTCAAAATGAGGAATGGCAATTGTGGAAAGAAAAACTTGAGATCCACTTTTGCGAAATTAATTGCTCAGATGACAATATAAAAAAAGCCATCTTGCTAAAGTCCATTGGCGCTGCACCGTATGCAGTATTGCATAGTTTGTGTAGTTCGGAATCTCCGGTGAGTGAGACATATAAAGCATTATGTGATATGCTACATACATACTACACTCCACCTATGATAATTTTCCGCGAGAGAAAGCTATTTTATAGTGCAAAAAAAGAAGACAGTGAAACCGTCTCTGAGTGGTATGCAAGAACAAAAAAACTTGCACTCAACTGCAAATTTGGCACGCATCTTGAGGCTTTCCTACTTGATCGCTTTATAATGGGCTTACCTGACAAAATATTTGAGAAATTATGTGAAGAAGATGAAAAGCTCAAGCTAGATGAAGCTCTCCGCAAAGGTTTAATTATGGAAATGAAACTCTCCAATAAATCAGAAGACAACACTAGAGTAAATTATAGCAACAAATCCAAAGCAGGCAACAAGAAAATGCAAAATTCGAAGACATCAAACTACAATAGTAAGGGCAACAACAATAACAATAAGAATAAGCAGCAGAATAAAGGCAACACATGCAAACATTGCGGCTGGCGAAATCACCAGTCAAGTGAATGCAGATATAAAGAAAGCCGATGTAACATTTGCAAGAAAGTTGGTCACTTAGCGAGTACATGCAGAGATAAAAACAAAAGTGTAAATTATGTATCAGATGATGTCAATCAAAATAACAACAATGATAATTCTAATAACCAAAATTTTTGTATTTACAGCATTTCAAGTGGAAATTCAGCGGATTATTATTATCTCTCAGACAAATGAAAAGAGCTTGCGACTCTGGTTCACCTTGCAGCTTAATATCAATAACGTTATTTGAAAAATTAAACAAAAATGTAAGTCTAACTAAGTGCGCATTACCTTACGTCGATTACGGCGGAAATGCAATATAAGTTATGGGCGAATATTTAGCAACTATTGAATACCATGGTACAATAAGAAGATTGAATGTCGTAGTTACGAATACTAACAATATGCCCTTGATGGTTGTGACTTTTTAAGATTATTTAAATTTGATTTAGTACAAACAGTGAAAGCTATTGATTTTAAGTGTAATATTGATGATATTACAAATAGTTTAAAAAGCGATTTTCTCGAAGTTTTTAGAAATGAGCTTGGTACATGCTAAGGTCTCCTTACAAATTTCTACTCTAGCCAACCCGATATTTTTTAAACCGAGATCGATTCCTTTAGCTCGGAAGAAAAAAGTTGAAATCAACTTACGAGAATTAATAAATATGGATGTTTTAGAGCCGGTGGATAATGCGGATTGGGGAACACCTTTGGTACCAATACTTAAACCCAATGGCGATCTACGAATATGTGGGGATTATAAAGTTACCATCAACAAACATCTCATTGATTTTCATTACCCTTTACCGTTGATAGAGGACATTTTCGCATCTTTACAAGGGGGTCAATTGTTCACAAAACTTGATCTTTCCAATGCTTACAACCAACTCTTATTAGACGAGGACTCGCAACGATTATGTACCTGGTCTACTCACATAGGTTGTTTTAAAATGAAACGTTTGCCGTTCGGGGTTAAGCCGGCTGCAGCAATATTCCAGAAAACTATGGAACATTTGTTGCGAAATGTACCTTTTGTAGTAGTATACCAAGACGACATCACCGTTTCTGGCAAAGACTTAGCCGAACACGTTCGAAGTTTGAGGTTAGTTTTGAGTAAACTGCAAAGTGCAGGGTTGCGTTTATTAAACATTGTTTTCCAAGCATCAATTCCAATTTTTTAAAAAGGGACCACTTTCGTTGAGTCAACAATGTTTTCCAAACGTTTTACAATGATTATAGTAAACGTTTTCCTAGCGAATAGATTACAAAAGTAAGTTTATTGTAAGCTTATAGTAAGCGTATTTTGCTTATTGGGAAAGTTCATTTTGAGATTCCGTTAACTTCTTAACATTAGCCGGTTTCCAAATTGTGTTTTTTTTTTTGGTGATACGGACTGTTTTCTCAATTTTTCCTTTAGCTGTGGATTTTTTGAAGTCCGTATAGCGGGAGAATATTACAACTTATACATATGATGGTTTTCTGGTTTTTTTTCGTCAAATTCAACTCGGAAATATTGAAAACACATATCTTAACTGGCCCAATTAGCCTAAATATGTAAGGATTCCGGTTATATGTCGACTATTTTACAAATTAAAATTTTAAGGAAGAAAATAGTTGATGTCTTTAGGAAAATTAATGCGATTTCAAACTATTTCGTGAATATAAAATTGAAGAAGCTACAAACTGTGTTTTTACTTTTTGTATATCAAAAAATATATATTGATAAATTGAAATAAATTTTTAGTTTTTTTCAAAAAATTTGGTTTTTTCACTCCAAGATAGAGTCATAAACAGAAAAATCTTGAAATATTGTTTTATATGTCGACTCTTTTGCAAATAAAAATTTTTAGGAACAAAATAGTTGATGTCTTTAGGAAAATTAACGCGATTTCTAATTATTTCGTAAATATAAAATTGAAGAAGCTACAAACTGTAATTTTTACTTTTTGCATATTAAATATGATATATTTCTTAAAAAATATAAATTGATAAATATTGATAAATTGGAATAATTTTTTAGATTTTTTAAGATATATAATAAATTTAAAAAAAAATTATGATAAAAAGTTTTCGTAGGTTTTAAGGCAAATTCAATTTAGTAAAAAAAAAAAAATTAACCTACCCTGAGCACGTGCTTGAACCTACGAACGCACGCATCATAGCCGGCACGCTCACCACCTGCGCCACTGCTGTATGTACACTAAAACAGTCAGATGCTGTAGTTAACAGCTTTGGGTTTTGGTGGAAACTTTTATGAATTATTACAAATTAATGAAGCATTTTTTGTTAAATATAATATGCCTATGCAAAGCTCCTGGCCCATGAAAACATAGCAAAATATATAATAATTGGAATTATGCATTGTTTTATTAGATACACTCTGGCAATTGATTGTATGGAAAAAATGTTAGCCTATTAATATATAGATTCGGTTGATATAGCTGTGTGCATACTTTTTCCATATTCTGCATTTTCTTTTGTAAAAAGAAACAAACCTTTTTTTTATAACTTTGCTCAATAAATAGCATATATATATATATAGCTATCCTACTATATTAGTGCGAGTGTATTGATTTAGTGGGTTTAACCGGGTGATATTCACCAGAAAAAAGAAAGTGTCCCTAGCGTTTCTTGGCAGATATCCACCTTTGGCATACGATACACCAGAAGATTCCCGATCTCCAGGGTTCCCCAGACTGTCAACTCAAGGAAGCTCAGACGCATTGTACCAGTTCCAGTAAACGTAAGTACCTAACTTGAAGCCTAATCCCTAAGTTTAGCTACACATAAAGATGCATTTTTTATCAGAGGCTTCAATCGAGGAATATAATACTCTTGTCGGATCATTTGTTGCACTAGCCTGTGCTCGGCGTGTAGCATTAAGAGGTGGAGATAGTTGAGAAAGATTGTGGCAAATACGGATTTTTCCGGTATTATTATAGGGTGCCGCTCATTGTAGCTCAGACTGGAGTTCGCTAACCTGCCATTGGCACGAAGCAGCCCCTTAGAGTCTACAAAGGGGTTGAGTACTAAGAGTGTGCTCTTTTTGTCAATGGGCTTTGATGCCATTAACAGTGATCGTTCACTACTGTAATAGCGAGTTTCTGTGCACTCGATTAGGGCTATTTTTGCCCGTTGCAAGTCTTGATGCGTTAGCTCATAGCTTACGTTGTTGGGTATTCCTTGCACTTTATTCTTTAAACGGTTTACAAATTGAAACATATACGCTATTACTCTTAAGGCTCGGCGGAACGACGAAAATCGTTCAAGGATGTCCTCCAACGTTATATGAAAGCCTTCGATTTATCGACTTTCTGGGGCTATGATATTACTCGCAGGTGACTTTCGCCATGCGTCTTGTGATTCTATTAGCCAGTTTGGGCCATTCCACCATAGTGTGGTGGTCGTTAAATGTAATGGTTTCCAACCTCTTGTGCCAAGATCCGCAGGGTTGTCAGCAGTGGCAACATGCCGCCAAGTTGCTGGTCCTACTAAATCGATAATTTCAGCTGTGCGGTTTGACACGTAGGTTTTCCACGTATGTGGTGGCTTTTCTAACCAGGCTAGGACGATTTCTGAATCTGTCCATAAATATAATTTCCTATTGCTCAGGTTTAGGTGTTTTTTCACGGTCGAGGTTAGTTTTGCGAGCAGAAGTGCGCCGCATAGCTCGAGCCGTGGAAGGCTTACGGTCTTAAGAGGTGTGACCTTGCCTTTGGCTACTAATAACTGGCTTGTAATTTTGCCATTGTGCTGGTTTCGCACATAAATAGCTGCTCAGTATGCTTTTTCAGAAGCATCGCAGAAGCCGTGTAGTTCGACTTGTTGATCAGGGGCGAATTTTACCCACCGAGGGATTTGTATCTCGGATATAGTATGCAGGTTGTTTGCAAATTGGGACCATTTTATTAAGCGGAGTGGTTTAACCACTTCGTCCCAATCGGTTCCATCTAGCCATAATTCTTGTATTAAGATCTTCACTTGTATCATAATTGGCGCAAGCCATCCTGCCGGGTCGAAAAGTTTCGACACCGAGGATAAAATTTGCCTTTTAGTTTTTGCGGATTTTGCAGATATCGACTCAAGAGTGTATGAAAATTGGTCTGATATTGCATTCCATTATATGACCAAGGTCTTGGTGGTGCTCTCTATTTCAAATTTTAGAAAATTGGTATCTAGCAAGTTCTCTTTCTTTATTTTTGCTAGTATTTCTGGATGATTAGATTTTATCTTTTAAATGGAAACCGTGCTGATTCGAGGGATTCGATAACTTGCGCTAGTGACTCGCACGCTAATGGGAGGCTATGGCTTCCCGATAGTATGTCGTCTACGTACGTTTGAGGGCTAAGCACCGGGGCGGCTAGTGGTAATTTGGCTTTTGTATTGTTTGCCAGTTCGTGTAATGTACGAATGGCTAGGAAAGGGGCGCAGTTTACCCCAAATGTCAGCGTTTTTAGCTTATAGTCGCGGATTGGACTGCTAGGTGAATTTCGAAAGATAATGCGCTGATAGTCTTGGTTGTCTTCATGTACTAGGATTTGCCTGTACATTTTTTCGACGTCGCCATTGAATACGTATTTATCCATACGCCATTGTAGGATTAGTAGCATTAAATTAGGTTGTAATGTTGGACCCGTATATAACACGTCATTCAGGGAGTTACCTGAGCTTGTGGATTTAGATGCATTGAACACCACTCTTACTTTTGTTTTTCGGGTTTTATAACCGCGTGGTGTGGGAGGTAAATGAGGCGTGTTTGCCTTTTGTAATTTTTTCATAGGAATTTACCGATGCCATATGATCTAGTGTTAGATATTCCTCAAGAACGTTGCCATATGAGGTTTTAAGCTCGCCTTTTTTAAGTAGGTTACTTTCCATACTTAGAAACTGCTGTAGAGCTGAGGTTCGTGAGTGACCTAAGGCGAGTGTATCAGGAAATTGTTGTTTGAATGGTAGTCGTACGACGTACCGCCCGTTCTCTGATCTTGTAGTTGTGGCTTGGTAGAAGGCTTCACAATACTTATCGTCGTCAGCTGTAGTAACGGAAATTGGCGGGAGTTCTTCGACTTCCCAGAATTTTGTCAGTTGTGAATTGAGATTGTCATTCGAAATATCTTCCACTTGCGTTGGGAACGTGGAGATTTTCTCTTTGACTTGACCGCTTAAAATCCATCCAAAGATGGTATTTTGGGCTAATAGGTTGTTGAAAATTTTCTCAACACCTTCAATTATTATTTGGGGGATTAGATCGCATAACATATCGATTTGATCGGGGGTATGGCAATTGTGGTCGGCAAGTTTCAGATGGGAAAACTTTTGCCAGTGGTCGCTACTTATACTATAGCTTGGGAGCATATTTGTCAGTCGCGGTAGAACTATAGCTTGTGCTTTTATTCGTTGATCCTCATTTGAAGACATCAAGGTAATGAGGCAGATTTTATTTGAGTTTTGAACTACTCTTCCACCCATTCCCGATATTTCAAAATTGGCTGATTTTGTTGGTAAATGTAATCTTTTTTGGACCGTAGATGTTATAAAGGATCGCAGTGACCCTTGATCTATTAAGGCCCTTAGCTTGAATATTTCTCCTCGGTGCTCGATGGAGACTATTGTTGTGGGTAATAATGTTTTGCTTTCATTTTCTGAATGAAGCGTTTGTATATTGGCTCCTTTGAGCAGTATGGTTGTTCTTGACAACTTTCTAGAATTTCCATTTCAGTATTTTCCGGTCTAGCTGTTGCAGCTAGTCCAGTGGCTCTGTTAAAATTCGGATTATTTCTGAAGGGGTTATGATTTCTATTATGGAGCATCGAATTATGTCTCCGTTGGCAATATAAGCAATTATATTTTTGCTTTGACATCCCTTTGCTGTGGGACTGTTAGAGAGCCAGTTTATGCACAGATTCTTAGTACTGACTAAGTTGTTTCTTTCATTTATTGATAACGCTTTAAATTTCTAGCATTCTATTAATCTATGACCTCCTTTACATAGTTCACATGACAATTTGTATCTGTGTTGTTCAGATGCGACTGAGATTTGTTGAAACTCGTATTGTGTGAGTTATATTTGCTCCTGTTATGGGAGCTATAATCACTGGCTTGGGGTTTAAAGAAGCTTTTTTTTTTGTCTTCATTTGCATTTTTCGGCTTTGTTTCTTTTGTGCCTACCCGATCTGCAATTTCGAACTGGGTGGTGACAAAAGGTTTCATTTGTTGCCACGTTGGGCATTTTTTTTCGAGATGAGAGCGATTGCTCCCGTAATGTGGCAGCGCCAATATTGACCAGAATTGGGTCCCAGTTTTCAGTGGGAATTTTTTGGGTTTTTAGAACCGACAAACAGTTTGTTACTGTGGATTGGAATGTGAGGAATTCTTCACTAGTTTCTTTTTAAATTTTTGGTAAGTTCGTTAAGGTCGTTATTTGTTTATCGACTAATACTCTTTCATTTTCGTATCTAGCTTTCAACGCTTCCCAAGCCAGATTAAAATTGTAATCGTTAAGTGCGAACTCTTTTACTATTATTCCTGCTTGAGCTTTTGTTTTATTTCGCAAATGGTATAATTTTTGCGCTTGTGATAGATTTGGGTGGTTTATGTAAACATGTCTCGGAACGACGGCCATTGCTCATAACCCCCATGAAATACTTCAGTATCACAGGCCGGCACTTTATGATATATGCCGGAACTTGCTTCTTGTATTTGTCTTTGGGGCAGCTCTACTCGCTGGAGTGGAGTAGGTGCAGTTATAGGCTTTAGGAGTTTTAATTGATCGGAGATAATAGCCTTTGTTTATTCATATTGGTCTAAGCAGTTTTGGTATTTCGAATAAGCCGAGTCTTTTAAATTGTCAGGCAACTCCGAATCATCGGTTTCGATGATTGCGTCATATGCCGATTGGAGTCGTGTCCAAAATTTGTCGAGGGACTTTTCTTTCACCTCGAGAACAGATTCTGTATTTTCCTCTATGGGGATTGAGGATAATCTAGTGCAGTATCTAATGAATCTTGCTGCCGAAAATTCTTTTAATTTTTTTGGGCTTACATCCCGTTTTGAGCGGGTGCTTTCCGCTTTCCGATTTTTTTTTTGTATACGCTGCTTTTATTTTGCACGCGACTGTTTTTTCTTGTCAGGCCCATATTATTAAACGGCTCCAAAAATTAAAATAATTACCGCGATTATCTTTATGTTTACTTTCAATATTTTTTGTAGTGATATGTATAACAATTGCCATAATTTTTTGGTGGGTATTTTTTAGTTGTTAATTTTTTGCTTTGTCGCGAGGGTGGCTATGCTATGTACACGTTTGTGTGTATGGCTATTAGTTTCTATGTAAACAATAGAAGCAATGGATCAAATTTTCTATGCTTTGTTTTGATTTAAGTCGGGTTCAGAGGTGACGTATCGGTAACCTTATAAAACAGCTGATTCGACCAACCTTACGAGAAACAATGTAATCGATTATTGGTGCTACTATCTGTAACGTAACCTTACCGACCAAATGCATGTTGGTTTTTCTCTTACGTTAAGGATACGACTACAGCGATACGACTACTGCACCAATGTCCCGGCCTTTACTTTCCTTTGCTTAAGTTAACAGGTACGGGATCAAAGAACTTAATAATTTTTTGAGTGCAGCTTTGTCGCTGATCAAACTTTTGTTCGAATATAAATATTTATATTTTTCCTGCGATTTCTTCTTTTCTTTAAATTTAGTTACTGCTTATTTTGTTTTACACAATCCTGCCTTTGCTTGACTTATTTATTGGGATGCAAGCAGAGGGGATATTGCCGGGAAAATTTGCAAGTGGAAACTTGATATAATATTTTTGTTGTTGGAAATTAGTTGTGTTTAAGAACACACAAAAAATAAGCAGTAATTTGAACTTATATTTTTCTAGTGCGCGAATATTTTGTAATATGTCGGTATGTGTATATAATAATTATGTAAATATATATTAAATTTTTCCGCTATTTTTAATTTTGTATATTGGTTTTGTTGTGAGGGATAAATTGGCATGTGTTACTTGCAATTTTAGCGGAATTTTTGTTTTTGCTAGCACAAAGAACTGAACATGGTGAAATTATTTTCAGTTGTCGAAAATCTTGTTGCTATGCAAATGATCAAGATTTGACTTACGTGATCACTCCTGTTAGGGGCAGGGGTACTTATCTAGCTTGTTTTTTGTTGTATGTTGTTGCCCTTATAAGTGTTATTAAAATTGTTGTATTTGTTTTTATTTAAATTATTCGAGCCCGAAATGTTTATTTAGTGGACTGTATTAGTTTTTGTTTATGTTAATCGTTTATATCTCTGTGCCCATATGTATATGTATGTATGTATATAAAATTTTGTCATTTGTGGCTTTTATATTTTACGATTTGAAAAATTTTTTTGTTAACTTTCCCTCTTTTATTTATTGTTGGACTGTCATTTTCTTTGTCCATAGGTGCCTTTCTCCTTGGCGAAGGAGGACCATAAACACTTTAGCACTAATGTTGCACTTTGCACTGCACTGCACTCACCTCGCGATTTCAAAATAAATTCAAAGAAAAGTTAGTATACAAATTACAATATTTATTTGACTTTAAAATAGTATGGCGCAAAAACAGGCGGGTAGTTCGCATAAAGATTATATTTGAACTGAGTTTGGTTTGTTTATAAGTGTATTCGTGTGTTTGACAATTGGTGCTTGTAAGTGTGTATGTGTTGGTGTATGTTGTGTGGTGAAATTTGTGCTGGCGGCAGGGTTGCTACCGCCAGTGATGTGGCTGGTCAGGCTCTCGTAGCCAAATATATTTTGTTCAAACCAAAGGCATATGCTAAGATGGTCAAGTGCGCAAATACCGGCGATGGTGGTGACATCTTTGAAGTGTTTTTTCAATTTAAAATTTAATTTTTGAAAAAAAAAATTTAAATACCTTTCTAATGGTTTGAAGATCTTTGAAATCGATAAAGCCATTCCCTAGTAATAACAATTTAAAAGTAATAACAATTTAAAAGTCCCTCTTATTGTCATTTTTCGAATATTTTCGAATGTTTCGATACCTTGCCAAGCCCACTATTTTTCGAAAATGCAATTTCTAAAAATGAGGTTGTGTTTGTGTACCTATATGCAAAATTTCATAAAATTCTGAGGGGGTCCGGTTCAATGCATATTGGGTTTGATATGAAATTCATCATTTTTGTTTGGAATATGCATCAGCGCTTTGAAGGGAAACGTTCCTACCATAAATTTACTTGCGGGATGGCGCTGGAGTCCCGATCCCAGGTATTGGAGATATAGGTCATAACGTGGACCAGGGTTTCCCTAACATATATTTTTACAATATGGTTATCAAATGAAAGGTATTGATAAGATTTTTAACAAGCGGTCAATTTCGAAAACGTGGACCAGATGCGACCCTAGGAGGCGTTTATACGTTATGGGTATTAAATTAAAGGTGTAATATTTATAATTCCAAAAGAACAAAGACAAGAGCTGGGTTGCAATTAAAATTATATTTGGAGTAAAGTTTGGGTTGTGGATAGAACAACGTAAAGTTGAAACCTTAAAATAATATTCACAAAAATTTGCTTAGCGATCAGTGGTAGGTTTTTACTAAACAAATGTATATGTATGTATGTATGTATTAGCGACCAGTTTATCACTGTTCAACTAAATCTTGCTAACGTAGTTTATTTATATTATTTATAACAATATTAGCCACCAGTTTATCACTGTTCAACTAAATATTGCTAACGTAGTTTAGTTATATTATTTATAACAATATTAGCGACCAGTTTATCACTGTTCAACTAAATCTTGCTAACGTAGTTTATTTATATTATTTAGAACAATATTAGCGACCAGTTTTTCACTGTTCAACTACATCTTGCTAACGTAGTTTATTTATATTATTTATAACAATATTAGCGACCAGTTTATCACTGTTCAACTAAATATTGCTATATATGTTTATTAATCTTATTGTTATTGTACAGTTATTGATAGAAATATTAGCAACCAGTTTGACGGTTGCCTTATTCATTATTAAATTTGGCTTACCTCTCGAGGGAATGTAATTCGCAAAGTGAAGGCATTCACTCGAGAGATCTCCTTTTATAGCTGTTAGCAAACGGCTTTTGTGGATTAGAACTAATTGCTTTTCAAAAATAGTGCTTTTGTGGATTGTAACTTACAGCTCCTCTCCGGCATCTCGGCGAACTAGCCTATATTAAGCCAAAGGACATCCTGCGCTTCGCGGATTCCGTAGATCCATGTGGTATCACAACGGGACCTCCGGGGCCTATGTGTGCTAGCCCTTATGCTAGCAGCCACTGTAACCTACCTACCTACCTAACTTACAGCTGTTGTGGAATGCAATACAATCCTTTTAAATAAAGGGTTGCCATTGATATATTAAAGAAACACCTATGCTAATAAAAGTAAATACTTATACTACGAAAAGTAAATACTTATACTACGAAAAGTAAATACTTATACTACGAAAAGTAAATACTTATACTACGAAATTATGCATCTGCTACAGTCTCCCCCTTGATGAACGTGGAGTAGACGTAACAATCATCACACATTTATTTGTTCTTCCTCGTTTCCGTATAGGTTGGACTGGAGTTGGGTTTTGGTTTGCATTGGTACCTCTGTACAATGTTAGAGCGGATGCATGGTATGTCCCGAGTGGTACGTCTGGATCAGTTTTTGATGCTATTTCATATGTTGTTGCACCAACTTTGCGTTTGACTATGTAAGGCCCATCACGTTTTGGTACGGATTTGGAAGTAATACCCTTCGCGGCTTGACTTAGAATGTGAGTTGTTACCAATACTTCGTCTCCGACATCGATTTTAGTTTGTTGTTGCCTATGCTTATCGGCATGCATCTTGTTACGATCTTGAGTCTTTTGTTCTACCTCTCGAGCGTTTTTGAAATTTTCTGTTATGCTTTTCAGATACGGTGTAATTTGCGGAATAAAGTTTTCATTTTCTGTTATTGTACGTATGTCATGCTCTACGTCATCGAAGGTGCGCAACTCTCTCCCAAAAGTTAAGTAAGCTGCTGTGTAGCTGGTAGACTGACACTTAGCTGAGTTCATTGCTAATCGTATGGAGGGTAAACCAACGTTCCAAACGTTATGCTGATTTTGCACGAGGATCGCTAATTGAGCCTTAAGGTCTCTGTTCTTCCGTTCGACTGGATTACTTTCAGGATGATAGACTGGTGTAAACACGTGTTGAATTCCCATGCAATAAACTATTTGTTGCATGACTGCTGACACGAACTGCACTCCGTTTTCAGATTTGAGACGTCTAGGAACACCGTAGCGTAAAAAAACTTCATCAACTAAAATTTTTGCACAATGTTCGGCAGTTGCCTCTCTTAAAGGAAACAATTCTACCCATCGGCTGGCAATATCTTCTGTAATCAGAATCCGTTGATAGCCATCTTCCGTTCTTGGCAAAGGACCAAACAAATCTACTGCAACAACTTCGAAACGTTGTTTGCTACTTGTTGTATGAAGCAACCCCATAGGCTTCATGTTGCTTGCTTTGTATCGCTGGCATTCGATGTAGTTCCTCACGTACTTTGTGATTTCAGCTCTCATTTTTGGCCAAAAGTAGCGACTTAGGATTCGTGCTATAGTTCTTTCTGCTCCATAGTGGCCTGCAGTGCTATCATCATGATATTTTTTTAAAATACTATCGAGCTCGTGGTCGGGTATGACGAGCTGTGCGTCATCTGCATCTTCATTTGCGTAACAATATAATACACCATTGTTCAAAATATAACCACGAGTATACCATAAGTTGGCGTTTTCGTTAGCTTCTTCTAATGAATAAATAATATTTTTCAAATAACTATCTTTTAGTTTAGCTGCGAGCTCTTTAGTATTTTTATGTGGCAAATCGGCTTCAAAAGCGTAAATGCAACTTGTTGAAATTTCTTCATCGCTACAGGGTGGTCGCGACAACATGTCGGCAACAGAATTCCTTTTTCCTGGCGTATACTCTATTTTAAAATTGTATTGCTGTATTTGCAATGCCCACCTTGCTAAGCGACCTGTGGGTGATTTTATAGTGAGTAACCATTTTAGCGGTTGATGGTCGGACATTAATAAAACTTCAGCTCCTTCAATATAGCCTCTGAATTTGGCACATGCCCATACAACAGCGAGAGCTTCTCGTTCCGTAGTCGAATAATTCTTCTCTGCAGTTGTTAAAAGTCGGCTGGCATATTCGATAGGATGTTCGAATTCTTTCTCCCCCTGGATAAGGACAGCTCCCAAGGCATAAGCGCTTGCATCTGCCTTAATAATGAAAGGGACATTATCTTCGGCTTGCTTCAAAATTGTAGGACCAATGAGTTGTTGTTTAAGCTTATAAAAAGCTTCTTTTGTGGAGTTCCCCACTTCCATTCAGCGTTCTTTTTCATCAATTCCGTAAGCGGTTTAGCAATTTCAGCAAAACGGTCAATAAAGCGTCGATACCAAGAGCAGGTTTGTATAAATGATATCAATTCTTTAATATTTTTCGGTTCTTTCCGATGTGCAATAGCCAAGGTCTTTTCTGGATCAACTTGTATGTCTTCGGTCGTTAATATGTGACCAAGATGTTTAACACTGGCACAACAAATACGACATTTCGCAGGATTTACGCGTAGCTTAAACTTTTGTAACTTCAGGAATACACTTTGTAAGTCATTTAGGTGATTTGAAAATGTTGATGAACAAATTATAATATCATCGAGATATGCTAAAATGTGTACATTAGGTAACGTTGCTTTGAACCGATCAATCAACCTTTGAAATGTGGACGGTGCGTTGCGGAGCGCAAATGGCATTCTCATAAACCGGAATGTACCAATAGGAGTAATCAAGTACGTTTTGTCTCGGTCTTTTTCAGCAACCGCGATCTGGAAATAACCACTTTGAAGGCCCAACGTTGTCATAAATTTTGTACTTTTAGTAGCGTGCAATAAGTCATCCATACGAGGCAACGGCTACCGGTCTGGCTTTGTTATAGCATTCAATTTGCGATAATCAACACATACACGAGTACCTCCATCCTTTTTAGGTACCATAACAACAGGCGATGACCAGGCTGACTCGCATTCTTCAATTACATCATTTCGAATTTTAATTCATTAACTTTGGAAAAAGATAGTCGATACTGCTGCGAAGCTGTCGGCTTGTGCTCTCCGGTATCGATAAAATGTTCTGCATATGGCGTTGGTTCGCATGACGCGCTAAAAACTTGTACATGTGATTGGAGCATATTGTCGAGTTCAATCCTCTCTGACACTTCCAATTCTAATCCATCATTTTCCTTGAGAACTTTAAAATCAATGGAAAATAAGTCTATGTTGTCAGCGGCGTTTTCATTGTAAACAACACCAGCAAATAACTTAAGACCTTTGGGTCTCTCGGGTGTAATCATGCTTGGCGGAATCGCATCTTTAAAAATACTTTGTATGGTATGTGGTGAGTAATTGTTAGGCAAATCAGGGCCATAGTACTCAAACTCGGACATAAAAACTTTCCTCTCATTAACTGCTGCCTCCTCGGGCTTACGTTTTGTTATGTTAAGCGAATATACCTTTATGCGTTTTATAATATTTAACTCAAGTGCCAATGGTTCAAAAAAATCAAAGTGCTGCGTAGGATTTCTCTCGAAATACCAAAATCTCTGAACCATATTTAAAACTATTTTCGCTTGTTCCAAAAAATCGGTGCCAATTAACGTTTTGTTACCAACTGAATCTGGCAAAATCATAAATTGAATATTACAGCTGTGCCCACCTATTACTATGTCGCACTTGGTTGTGAGGCACCTTTGAAGTTTTGTGCTTCCGTCGGCAAGAGTGATTTCACATCCAACTCTGCGGTATGTACACACTTTAAAATCCATTATACGTTTTAAATTTGCGCTAGCTACACTAGTTCGATCATCATTGGGCATTATTATTATTATATTATTATCATAAATAAACTTGTCCAGGCATACCAAACAATTGTACATTAGTAACGGGGATGTTTCTGCCAATAGGAATCGTTATTGAATTGAAACTAACCGAACCATGACTAGTAGACGGTTTATTTTTACATTTGGACAATTTGCGCGTGTAACACCTGGTGCATTACATCCGTAGCAGGCTACAACGTACAGGACCACTTGTATTAGCAACAGCTTTTTCAGTGTTCACAGTCAATATTTTATGTTAGCGCAGGGTCATTTCTGCTTCTCTAGCTTCTGCTAATAAATCATCGAATGTCGTAATGCGCTTACGACTTACCCTATCCCTAATTTGCAAGTGAATCATACCAAACAAAAGGTCGATTTGGGCTGTTTCACTAGGCGCATGGCTAAGTTGGGAAAAGAGAGCACGTTTTTTCCGAACAAAAGTGTCCGTCGGTTCATTTTTGGCTTGTTTAATTTCAATTATTTCGGCATGAATTCGCCAGTGAGGTTTAGGGGGACAAAAATCTTCACGCAGCATACGAACAACGTCATCAAAAGTGTTGGGCTTTTCCTTTACACCGCGCCACCATTCAGCGTCACCCTCGAAAATCATGCGCATACCAATAATAGCGTCAGCATCAGCTATATGTTCTACAGATTTAAACGTAGCAACAGCTGAAATGAACTCCTCAAGTTTTGTGGAATCGCGTTCACCCACATAACGAGGCGTGCAATTACTTAACGAACCACTTCGTACATTGTAATGGCCGACAGCTTGCATGAGCTCCCGAAATTGTTCGGTAGAAAGTTGAGCCATATTATTTAATTTATTTGCAATTCTTTCGCTTCGGCGATATGCTTGTATGTTACTCGTGAGGTTTGATTCAGCAATTGTTGATATTCTTATATGAACAAAAACAATCAGAAAGTTAATAAAATTAAAATAGTAATAAATAAACACGGTGGAACGACACAAATCGACTAGAAAAATTGACCCGTGTAAATAAGCCTTTTATGCAGAATAGCTGCAACTCCCAAGTATAAACAAAGGATGGGGATCGATAAGATATCATTAAGATGAGAACAAATATGTATATTTTTTTTAGCTAACAACAACAACTAGAGTTATTAAGGGTCAAAGTTCGTTGAACGCATTTTTTTAAATCAAAGTTTCTCATAAACTTACGAACCGATTCCCTATTTTTTTCTGCATTGGATAGGTAATTGAATTACCTTTCATTTGATGTAACGTTTACTTGGGTTACAAAACCGCGTATATGCAAAATTTAAAGCTTTTTTATATCAACGAGGCAAAGTAATCAATTCACAATACTTCAGCGACATCTTCATGTGCAAAGCACGTTTTCGCATTGGTGGCCTTCGGCCACGCTTCAAAAAAAATAACCCTTATCCGATCCAACACCGGCTCCGCGATGCAAATGTGTACTGCAGTACCTCTGTACGGAAAATCTTTTCGCGTTGGAGACCTTCGCCCGTGCTTCAAAAATGTAATGAGAAACTTTGATATAAAAAGTGCTTTAAATTTTGCATATGCGCGGTTTTGCACCCAAGCAAGGCTACATGAAATGAAAGGTAATTCATTTGCCTACCTAAATTTTTGAAAACCGTTTCATTAGTTTTTGTAAAATCTTGATTTTGTTTTTGGTTTTTACGGTCTTTCTATTTACATATATTTGTAACATTTTCAAGCTCGAGACCAAGTGAACAATAATAATTGGTTTCAATTATTATATTCGATTTTGTGGAAAATTGATATTTGGAGAAAAATTACAAAGCTAGTCACAGCGATGGATAGGATTACATGTTTCAAAGTGTCCCCACTTATCATCAGATCCCTTTTTCGGACACGGATATGAACCCGTGTCTGCACCAACGCCGCTGTTAGAAATCTAACAACTCAGCTATGATGCCCTGTGACGTCACGATGCATTCATCCCCACTTCAATTTTTCCTTTGGTTTTGTTGTTTTAGTCTTGCCAACAGTATACACACATTGCTTAGACTATCAGTCTGTACATCAATGCGTGTGTTGGGCTTGTTTGTTTGTACATTGTTATTGTACTTAACCCGTGCTCTGGTTTTAGTGTATTTTGTTTTTGGTTTTTACGGTCTTTCTATTTACATATATTTGTAACATTTTCAAGCTCGAGACCAAGTGAACAATAATAATTGGTTTCAATTATTATATTCGATTTTGTGGAAAATTGATATTTGGAGAAAAATTACAATTACATCTTGATTTTAAAAAACGTTTTAAATGAATTTTGACCCTTAATAATTCTTGTTGTTGTTGCTTCCGCCAAAAAAAATATACATTTGTACTTACCTTAATAATATCTATCGATCCCAGTCACTTTTTTTTAATTTGGGAGATGGAGCTATTCTAAATTCAAGCCGACCCATCAATACGGATCGCGATACATATTGAACGTGTGACAGCAGTCATAATTCAACAGCTGTTTCTAGAAATGCAATGCAACAAAATATGCTATGCAATAGATTTTTGGTGTTGCATTCTGCAAATTGCTTGACATTTGCATCCGCATGTATTTTGTTGTTGGCTTGACATTATTTTGCAATAATAATTTGCTATGCAACGATGCAATGCCCTTGCATCGTGATTCCGAATACCCCTTAAATGTATGTATGTTGATAAATTATTGAATTTATGCTATTTAGTTAACAATATTAGCCACCAGTTTATCACTGTTCAACTAAATCTTGCTAACGTAGTTTATTTATATTATTTATAACAATATTAGCGACCAGTTTATGACTGTTCAACTAAATCTTTCTAACGTAGTTTATTTATGTATATTATTTATAACAATATTAGCGACCAGCTTATCACTGTTCAAATAAATCTTGCTAACGTAGTTTATTTATATTTTTTATAACAATATTAGCGACCAGTTTATCACTGTTCAACTAAATATTGCTATATATGTTTATTAATCTTATTGTTTAAAAGTTATTGATAGAAATATTAGCTACCAGTTTGACACTGTTCAACTAATACGGCTACCTTATTCATTATTAAATTTGGCTTACCTCTCGAGGGAATGTAATTCGCAAAGTGAAGGCATTCACTCGAGAGTTCTCCTTTTATAGCTGTTAGCAAACAGCTTTTGTGGATTAGAATTCATTAATTTTCAAAAATAGTGCTTTTGTGGATTGTAACTTACAGCTGTTGTGGAATGCAATACAATCCTTTTCAATAAAGGGTTGCCATTGATATATTAAAGAAACACTTATGCTACTAAAAGTAAATACCTACTTATACTACTAAAAGTAAATACTTATACTACGAAATTATGCATCTGCTACAAATGTATTAATAAGGATTTTAACGATAAAAGGGTTTCAAGTTCATATGTGAACCTTTTAAAGAGATATCGACCAAAATGTGAACCAGGTATGACCCTTGGAGGTGTTAGTACGATACGGGTGTCAACGCTTATGGCTATGCAAATACGTACATAAGTTAGACATTCTGATTTTGCAATTTTCTTCCGTTGTCAGTACTCGGTATGCCACAAACTACTAAATCGTTGAGCCGATTTGGCTTGCGCATGGAACATCCGTCAGCACCTCAGCTAACCGCAGCTCACCTTACCTAACGGCAGCTCATCTCACAACACTTCACCCCACCACAAGTACCAGTAATTGTCAAGCGGGTTTTACGTTTTTTCTTCTTTCAGTGCAATTAGTTCGCGTATTAATTTAAAAATTACAGGTGCGCCCCGAAAATTTAAAAAGAAAATATGATGAATGAGATAAAAGTATATTAAAAGTATAGTAAACATTGGAAAATTTAGCTAATTGTGATTAGTGTTAGTGTTAGTGATTGAAAAATATGTAAAAATAATAGAAACCATTGGATTCAGTGATTGACAGCTATTGAAAATTATTATAAATAAAAAGTGAACTGTGTTTTTGTGCTGACAATAATACATTTTTAGTTCTTTTTCCTTAAGTTGAAAAGTAAATTTTTAGTGAGCAGTAATTGTGCCCCCAAAAACGATGTACCCGTAATGCTAGACGTTTGTCTAGCCACTCGCACGTGGCCGAAATTGTAGACGAAAGGGAAGAACGTAATAGAAGTGATAGATTAAGGATGCAGCGTAGTGCGGTTGTTAGTAATCGATCTAATGATAGTGAACGTTACAATTTCAACGTTCGTGTTCGTAGACAAGCCCGTGTTCGTAAAAATTAGAACGAGTGGCGTTCGAATACGATCCCGTAGTTGATTACGGTTCACATACATCCATTGTTATTGGCACAATGATCAAAATTTGTAAGTATTGTGGTGCGAAAAGATATAAAAATTAAACAGTGAGATTGTGTTGTGCCGGTATTAAGAGCCCCACTTGAGCCTTTGATTTCATTAATGTCCGGATCAATAGAACAATCGAAGCATTTTTAAAGAGATATCCAAAAGTATAATTCGTGCTTCCGAATTACGTCGTTTGGCGAAACAAATATAATAAATAGTGACTTTATGCCGATTTTAAAGGTAATTTAGTAGCGTGATGTCAGCTACATTTTTTCGCTGCATGTGTGGAAAAATAGCAGAAAGTTTTTATTTTTTGTCCTGGATAAATTTGATATTAGTAATTTTAGAGTAAATATTCAATGCAGTCCTGCAACATAATTTTGAATTTACGATATCTTCTTATATAGAGTCACAGCAGCAGTGGCATGAATCTGTTGCGCATTTGCAACATTATTTCTCTTCAATTACTCAAGCGTTTTTACCACAGTAACTGTAAATTAAAATTAAATAGCAAAATTTCGGACTAAACTCGGTCATTGGCCGACTTGGACTAATAATCGTATGAGGTGCAAATTTTCAAAGTGCACCGGATATACACAAACACTTTGCAAAAAATGTGGAGTATCACTATGTTACAAAAAAGCAATAATTTCTTCACAAATTTTCAACTTCAATAATTTTCATAACATTTTTTTGACTCAATGAAACATTTGTCGTAATAAGGAACATAACATCTTTTGTCGAAATAACCGGATTTCTTAAAAATATCAGATAATGCCAAAACAATTGTTTTTAGTTATGAGGTTTTCTACCAGAAAAACCAACTTTTACGAAAAAATAAGCTGTTGCGCTGTGAAGGGTTAAGAAACTTTTGTAAAACGATGTCAAAAATTTAGAAGCGTTCAAAACAATTTTTTCGAAAATTAAGATAAATACATGTATTTGTTTAAGCGACTTAAGCAATTTTTTCGTTCATTTGATTTGCACACTCTTTTATAATTCTCAACCAGCTTATGAAATATTCTGAAGCTATTGTTTATGGCTGCATATCCCAAGTGGGGTTTTTCACAACGAAATTGAGGAACCCAATCATGTTCAATGCCTAAGAGCCAACAGTGTTCGCCCCCAATTAGCCGTGGGGCTAGGTAAAATTTTGACAACTGTGAATGTGTACCCATATACATATGCATTCGGTATTGTCACTCATATCATTTCAAATGAATTTATATGGCAATATTTTATTAAGCGGTAAAATACATTTTAAAGCAAAAAATATCAAATATAATGGCAGAAAAAATACGTAAATTTACATTTCATTCACAGAATATTTGTTTTCGCAGGTGCTTTTTTCAGATGTCAAAATTTGCAACTGTCAAAATCTCCTATTTTATTTGGCACAGCAAAATGGAAAATATTTTACACCATAGAAAATTTGTTAACCTCACTTTTCCTTTGAGTAAAATGTTACCGATTGGCACACCCTTATATATAAAATTCTCGTGTCACAGTTTTCGTTCCCATACTCCTCCGAAACGGTTTGACCGATTTCCTGAAATTTTGTGAGCGTATTTAGTAGGTCTGAGAATCGGCTACTATCTGTTTTTCATTATTCCGGGAAGCGGTCCAGGGACCGAAATATTGCAAACTTTTTTTATTTATGGTGCGATTTTCTTCAAATTTTACACAAAGGTAGTCCTTTACTTTTGTTAAAATTTGGGGTTTCAGTTTTTCCGGGAAGTAGACCAGGGACCGAAATATTCCAAAGTTATTTTTTTATGGTGCGATTTTTTTCAAATTTTACGATATGAACAAGAAATTTAAAAAAATTACTAAAAATTACCAAGCAGTACACAACGCAGTCGTATTGAATTATCAGAGAAAGTAACAATTAAAAGTCAGGTGAAAATAAAAATGAACGCTAAATTGGCAAAAAAGGATTAAAAAAGTTTAAAAGTAAAAGCCATGTATGCTGTTGAAAAGAAAATGCTGAAATGTACATATAGCAGCCAAGAAATTTTGACGTTCCATTTTGCATGTTAAATAATTGCAATTTGCCGTTTTTTTTTTTGCATTTCAATGTTATTTCATTAAATTTTTTGTTTTATTTTTCCGAAATTTCAGTTTTTCTTCAAGAAATAAAGCAACAGCTATTTATTTCTTAATAACATATAATAAAATACGATAATAAGATTGTCTAGGCTTTAGAGAAGGCGAGTTGTTTTTTAAGTTATTACTATCTTTTATTTTATTTTGTTATTTGGCTCAGGTGCTATGTGACCGTCTTGCTCAAATTGTAGTTATTCATTTGGCTCAGGTTCTGACGACCATGCTTGCCTAAATGTAAAAATTGTTGTTCTTTAGAGAACGGGAGGTGCGGGACACCTGTGACACCCTTTATGTATTTATTGGTGGCGAGCACTGTTGGCTCTGAGGCATGGCGCGATTGGCTCCCTCAGGCTTCCTCATTTTCGCTTGAAAAAACCACCCTTTGGCTTTCCAAAACACAAACTATATCCTCGAAATATTTCATAAGCTGAATGCGAATTACAGCAGCTTGCAATGCTAATGAAATAAACGAATGAAATAACCGTAACTTATGTCGCTTACACATCCTCGTCCCCCTAGACGGCTTAGTCGTCTAGTGAAATGCATAAGTCGCCGGCTCGAATCCGGCTCGAAGGACCATGTTTGCCTAAATGTTCAGAATTGTTCTTTGGAGAACGAGAGGGTATGTATGAATGATTGGTGGCGAGCCCTGTTGGCTCTGAGGCATGGCGCGAGATTGGCTTCCTCATTTTCGTTGTGAAAAACCACCTTCTGGATCAGGCCTTGGCGACCGTATTGCTCAAAAGGTATTTATTAAATCATTTGGCTCAGGTTCTGATGACCGTGTTGCGCAAATGTTAAAAACATTTTGTACTTTAGAGAACGGGAGGTGCGGGACACCTGTGACACCCTAACTGTATTTGTTGGTGGCGAGCACTGTTGGCTCTGAGGCATGGCGCGATTGGCTTCCTCAGGCTTCCTCATTTTCGCTTGGAAAAACCACCCTTTGGCTTTCCAAAACATAAACTATATCCTCGAAATATTTCATAAGCTGATTGCGAATTACAACAGCTTGCAATGCTAATGAAACAAACGAATGAAATAACCGTAGGTTATGTCGCTTAAGCAAACATCAAGAATATTTTTTTGTACTACGCCATAATAAAAAACAAAGCAAAACTTTTTCAGGCATTGTTTCATTGATGCATTAAAAAATTGTTCCATGTCTTTTTTTCACTACGGTACGTCTATATATAAAAATTGCTCTGACACTATGGCTAAACCCCTAAACCAACGGGCATTGAGTCTTTATTGGATGGCGATTTTGTGGACGCGTATTGCTCTAGAAAAAAGCTGGAGCGTGGTTCTCCACCGGACCTTTTGGATCTCTTACGGAGCAACGAGTTATAAACTTAGTTCCAAACCAATACCTGTTGCCAGAATAATTTAACCAGATGCCAAAATTATCCGCCCACATTCCTGGAAAGAGTCAAATATATTTATTACTTTAGACATATGTGAAGATGCACCACTGTCAGAAATCCATCCTCACCTTCCATTTTCACTACCATACGCACTCAAAGCATAATTCTTAATATTTTATTACGAAATTTGCCTAATATGACCCTCTTTGCCACAAGGAGCCGCAATAGAATCCTTAGCTATTTCTGCGTTAGACGGTGGTACGGTTAGCTTCGGGTAATCCTGGGGCATTATGAAGCAGGTCTACTAATCACACAGGATATATGTGATGTAATTGAACTATCATGTAATTAAGAAAAATGTGGAAATACATATTAAAAGAACATAAAATGTGCTATTCACGCTTTAATCTTGCCAAAAATTACATCTGAGCTGCCAACGCATCCAGTTAACATCAAAAATTGGTCGCACATCTAAGACCTCTTCTTAGCTGATCCTCAATATATGAAGCCTGGCCGCATCGACGTGTTAATTGGGATGGACTGTATGGATGAATTGATATGCGAGGAGCTTCGCAAGGGTCCACCCAGCACGCCAATGGCTCAGAAAGCTGTCTTTGGATGGACATTGTTCGGTAGCTTAGATAGGACACGCGCGTTAAACCTACAGTCACTGCACTGCGACGTGCAAATTGAAAGCGCACTCACGAGGCTGTGGGAGCTTGAAGAATCGCCACGCAAATCGTATTTCACGCACGAAGAACGCATCTGTGAAGAGCATTTTGAAACCACGCATTACCGTACTCCTGATGGGCGGTTTGTAGTTGAACTACCGCTCAAGCCCCACGTAATACTTGGTGAATCGCGAGAATTCGCCATCCGTAATTTGCTGCGTATCGAGCGTAGGTTTTCAAAAGATAACTCTTTACGGGTGCGTTACAACGATTTTATGAACGAGTTGCTAGAGATGGACCATATGGAAGTCGCGCACGAATCTACCAAGAATGTATATTACATGCCGCACCACCCCGTCTTAAAGGAATCGAGTATCACTACGAAGTTGAGAGTTGTTTTTAACGCGTCTGCCTAGACCTCATCGGGCAATTCCTTGAACGACGCATTGTATGTAGGGCCACAACTCCAAGAAGATCTGGTTTCGACATTGATGCGATTTAGAACGCACCGCTATTCAAACACCGCGGATACGGCAAAAATGTTCCGCCAAGTTTGCGTCGATAAAAAGCACGTCGATCTTCAGCGCATTGTGTGGCGCTTCGATTCCAACTCGCCGATAAAAGATTATCGGTTGCTGCGAGTAACATATGGCGTTGCGCCCGCGTCTCACTTAACCGTTAGATCGTTGATTCAAACAGTTAAGGATTCGTCCAACCCTTGCTACCCAGCCATCTCCGCGATCACCCAGGTCTTTTACATGGATGACCTGCTGACAGGTGCATCCTGCAGTGATGACCTATTCATCAAAACGTATCTTCGATTCCTTTAGAGAGTGGCTTCGAACTGGCAAATGGGCCACAACCTGCGTAGAGCTCAACCACGTCTCAATCTATTTCGCATTACATCGTCGATGACAAAAACGTCAATGCATTGGGAATCGTTTGGAACACTGAGGAGGACTTCATTACGTTCTCGGTCAATTTATGATGCTAGCACATTGTTTGATCCCCTAGGGTTGCTCGCTCCGGTGACCGTTAAATCGAAAATGTGGTTTCAGGAGATATGGCGCGCTGAAGTTGGGTGGGACGACTTGGTACCACACGAAATCGCAAGAGCTTGGAATGAACACCGTTCACAATTAGAATCGCTAGGTAACGTGAGAGTTGACCGCTGGATCGGCACTGGAGCAAATGAATCCTTTACGGAGTTACATGTCTTTTCGGATGCGTCTGAGCGAGCATATGCCGCCGTAATGTATGCGCGAACCATTTACAACGATGGGCGCGTCACCTTGGCGCTTATATCCTCAAGGACTAAGGTAGCCCCTGTAAAAACGACCACACTGCCTCGCTTAGTTGTGTGGTGCTCACCTCGCGGCGAAGTTGGTAAAGGGTGTCCTAACTAGTTGGAACAATACAACATATCCCCTTTTTGGATGGACTGATTCGACGATAACTTTAGCGTGGTTGCAATCTCATCCGATTCGATGGGAAACATTTGTAGCTAATCGCGTCGCGGATGTAAAGGAAACTCTCTCACCTGATTGTTGGAACCATGTACGCTCTGAACAAAACCCAGCAGACTGCGCGTCAAGAGGAATATCTCCCGGCGACCTTTTGCATCACAATCTGGTGGTCTGTTCCAGAATTTTTGAGGGCGACGGCACCGTTTCAACCCAAAACCACGTCGAAGCTACATACAACCGACATAGGGTTACGAAAAAAGGTGCACGTTCACGTTGCGAACTCTAAGTCTCCATGGACAATACTTACGAAATATTCACCGTTTACGAAGCTCAGCAGAATTATCGGTTATGGGTTGAGGTTCATCAAAAACTTACTTGCAACCAAGCCACGCACCACCAAACTGAGTGGCCCTCTGTCTTGCTCCGAGGTATCAGAGGCAGAGCATCGGTTAATAAAATACACCCAACAATTTTATTTTGGTGACGAAATCGCGCTATGTGCAAACAACAAGACCATCCCGTTGCGAAGTAGCCTTGTACGTTTGCAGCCTTTTCTCGACCAACATGTTATTCTACGTGTAGGGAGTCGGCTTAAATAAGCGAACGACGCAAAACACCCTTACATATTACCGAAAGATTCTCCTTTGGCAAAATTAATTGTATCCGATATACATCACCTGACATTGCATGCTGGGCTTCGTATTATCCAGACAGTGTTACAGCGTAGGTACTGGGTTGTCGGCGCACGAAGCTTAGTACGTACGCTCCTATACACATACCGCCGTAGATTATGCAGGCCCGTATTTGCTCAAAGGGTATGTCTCCTAATTTATTTGTATGGCGACTGGCACAATGCACTCCGAACTCGTCGGGGATCTTTCCAGTTCGTCTTTTCTCAACGCCCTAAAGAGGTTTGTTAACCGCAGAGGGCTTTGCAAAGTTATGATCTCCGACAAATATCCGACGGTACGAATTTTGTCGGTGCTGAAAAGGAGTTGCGTAAACAATACGAGCTGTGCTTGAAGGACGACAAGATACAAACATTTCTTACAAGTTCATATGGGTGGCTACTGGGAGACTGGGATCAAGCGGATAAAGTACCACTTGAAGCGAGTTTTGACTGACAATCTACTATCGTACGAAGAATTTAGTACGCTTTTAACAGAAGTCGAAGCATGCGTAAATTCGCGCCCGCTATGCGAAAACTCCACTCATCCTAGCGGCTTGGAAGTCCTTACGCCTGGACATTTCCTTTTGGGTGAGCCACTAAAATCACTTCCAGAGCCTGAGGGTCAAGGGTTTTCTGGAAGTGTACACCAAAGGTGGCAGCTAATCTCTGCAATGAGGCAGCACTTCTGGCGGAGCTGGCACAACGAATATCTCGTGAGCTTGCAACAGCGCAGGAAATGGGGTCGGTCTTCATCAAACCTACAACAAGGCGACATCGTAAATGTGTGCAACGAATCCACTCCTCCTAGTAAGTGAATCGGTCGAGTAACTCAATGCCATCCAGGTGCTGACGGCCAAGTGCGAGTATTTACGCTGAAGACGGCGAATGGAGAAATAGTACACCCGATCGAAAAGCTATGCTTGCTCCCTGATTTATTTTGCGACAAGGCCGCTGCAAAGCAGTAATGAATAATTTCTGCAAGCAAGCTTTGTTTTTATCATACAGTCCAACTGCTTACCTGACGGGTTTCACAACATTTAATATACGTATACATATTTTTTGTATTTCGCATTTGAAAGCTACCGTTAAAAAGTATTTAAACTAATAATGACTTTATTTTTTAAGGAAGAAGCAAGCAAAAAGGAAACCTACGATAACGCTCTCAAGTCAAGCCGAGATAAGAAACCCTAGCTTGTTCCAATTCAATGGATGCAAAATCTAAACAAATATCTAAATACTCATTGTACATATGTATAACACCTGTTAAGTTATTGAGGTTTCTATGCTTAAATTTGTTTAAATATTCTTGTAAACCAAGCTATTCTTGTAAGCTAAGGTTAGATGAATTTTGAACTTATCATATCTTCATAGATAGTTCAAGGGCGGCGGTATGATGAGTTAGCATAGGATTAATGTAAGCTTGAACGAAAGCTATCAATCACTCGCTCACAGTGACAGTTCTGCTCGTATTACTCGTTGTAATCTGTTGTCATCTCGATTGCTTTGGCTTCTTCTGCTAATTCACCTGCCGCACGAAAGCATAATTTTTCTATTATATACTTATGCAAAGGAAACTTTTGGAATTAAAATTATTATAAGTTTATTGGAAAAAGCCGCATTTTTGTTTCACGAAAGATCATACTCCGAATCACCACCGACACTTACACCTTTCCTTTAACAGTATTGGTTCTTTAGGTATTTCGTAATTCCATGCTTCTTCCCTTTTTTCCGTAATATTTCTAACCTTGTGCTCTCAATTTTCTATTTTTTGCTGCAAACCATTTTGTACTTGTAACTTGTGCCCTTTTCTTTCGCTGTTTACTCTTTTCTAATTCTATGTCACTTTCGTCTGTTATGGGCTCATAAAATGTATTTGAAATTGTTGATGGAATTGCCTCTTCTGAACCACCATTTTGATTGATGATACTTACATTTACTTCAGCTGCAATTATTTTGACCATTGCTAATACCAGTAAAAATTGCTATTACCTTGGCATATAGTTATTCACTAAATATAACAATAACCGAACGACCAAAGCACAATATATTGGATTTAGCAGTTCAGTTTGAATCGCGTTGTACTTAGCAGCTTTTCTCATCAAGCAATATTTGACATTTAATATTTGTCAAGTGTGGAATCGCCTACTCTTTCGGACTGCATCAAAAGGTCAACTTTGCTTCAAGATGAATTAAGCTGTTTTGCACTCTTAAGCGACGATATGTGAAGATGCACCACTGTCAAGAATCCATCCTCACCTACCATTTTCACTACCATAATTCTTAATATTTTATTACGAAAATTTGCCTAATATGACCCTCTTTGCCACACGAAAAACATTTTATGTTCTATTAATATTTCCACATTTTTCTTAATTACATGATAGTTCAATAACATCGCATAAATCCTGTGTGATTAGTAGACCTTTCAGTATTGGTTGAATATCAGGTAACTTCTTTTATAAATAAAAATATTTCGCCAAACTATTATCCTTGATCCTCTACAAGCAGGGGCCAATAACCTTTGTTAGGTATCTAGTCTACAACTTATTCAGCACAAATATTCAGAACGTGTTTACAAAACGAAGTTTTTAATTCAATGAAATGTATAATTGAAAATTTCCGATGTACAAAATTTTCAAGCCAGGAGGTGAACCTACACATGCACACCCACATGCATGTATATGTTGCTGACAAAACATGAATATGCAGGCATGCAAATACATGTGGGTGGCTTGGTATGTGTGGTTGGAAGGGTGGGGAAAAGTGGCATTAGGGTGGCCCATTTTTTCGGAATTTAGGCATCGGGCCTAAACATGCCGGCCCCCCTTGCGATACGCAGCATCTTGATCCGCCCCAGGATTTCCTCCCATGCCTCTCTTATACTATGGACTTAAAGCTAGACTGGTTAGTCCCGCCGTGCGCCTTCGCCCTGCCGCCTTCAGTTGTTGTGCCTAGAGCTAAGAGAGGAAGAAACTTGGAAAATAAGAAGATGTTGCATATTTCTTGCCATAATAGTTTCCTTTTATAAGGAAAAATTGATTATTATTATTTTTTATTATATATTTTTTTTAAATCTAATTTAAACCTACATATTGGTCGCGCCGGAAAGCACCCACCCAAATATAGTGCGGGAGGGTGCGTGTGGTTAGGATGTCTCCATAGATGCGCGCGTCGACTCTGGGCTGGGCTGACCCGCTGAAAATTCCGGACACATAACGCGTGTGCCGTTATGGTTTGGTTGTTCCCATGTTTTCAGCGGATGCGGAGGAAGCAGCCGCACTCTCCGCCCGAGTGGGTCATACGCAGCCCTACCTCTTCCGCCATGGTGTGGTCGATAACTGTGCGTGGGGAGGACGCGTCGATGAGGGCACGGATACGTAGCAGTCCGAACCCGGATTCTAGCTTCACGACCGCCGTTGGCGCAAAAGTGGTCATGGGGCGCAACGAAGGGCCCACCCGGGGGAGAGCTAGGTTGGGACCGTCGCGAAACCGGAAATTAGTGGTAGTTGGCGCGGCAGGAGGGCCAATCTTCTTTCGAGGTTGGTTGAGGTGCGGAGCTGGCGCGGCTGTGAGGTCAGTCTCCGATGAGCACACAGCTGTGTGCTGTGTTGGTGGTCGACGTCGGTGGTGCTTAGCTGGCGCGGCTGGGTGGCGGTGACGTGGTTGAGTCGGCGTCGCGTTGTGTACGGACATCCGTGTGTTTGGGTAACGGGCGGCTAAGCGTTCGGCCCGTTTGCGGATAAAGAGAAAGAGAGAAGAAAGAAAAAACGAAGGAATTTGGTTGAGTATTTATACGGGCGCTCTTATGTGTAGGGTGGCGAGCGCGATTATATTTGATTTTATCCCATTAATTGTATTATGGGTCAACCAAACAACTGTCTTGTTGCGGTGCGCCGACCTACCGCCGTAACGCTAGCTAAGAATCTTATGGCGACTGAGGGATCACCCTGTAATGCGTTTCGCTGTTGTTCATACATTAACATATCTATTTTTCACATGTGCTTACTAGGGCTGCGCACACAACGACATTTTCGCTTTAGTCGGTACTTTGAATTCGGTACTGATCCGGGTAGAGAGTGTGAGTGTGGGGCAATCGGCGGTTTTCGGGTTTATTATGGTTGTTCCCCCCCTCCGAAAAAACAAATCCAAAATCATAAAAAATTCAGCAACCAAAAAAAAAATTTGTCGAAGCCCAAAAAAAAACTTTTTATTTTTTGGACTTTTTTTATATTTTTTTTGCCTCGGCACGGTCGCCGAGGTGCGGGACTAACGTAGATTTGGTCCCCGTTCGCCCGCAGTAAGCGCTCCCGCTTTTTTGGCAAGTCGGGTTTTGGTACCCGTTGACCAAAACCGTAGCATCACTAGCGCGCTGGCGTGATCCCTGGCAAACATATGTACATATATGTGTGTACTCGCATTGAGCGACGGTTCAATCGAACCACACACACATACATATATACGCTTTGCTAGTGAGTGGTCAAGCAAAGCTCGCGGCCGAAAAATATGACGTACCTACATATTTACATTTACGTAAAATGGCAGGTAAAGAAGAAGTGCGAAATAAAGAAAATTCATTGTTAATTTTTTCTCTGCTATCGTAGTAGAGAAAAAATGACACAATTCATTATTTTTCTTGTTTCCGGCATGCGTGGTCACCAGCAGTAGCAGAGGTAAGTAAATTGGTGATTTTTGTTGAAAATGTTATGCCTTGCCTAATTTTTCCTTTATTTTCAGATCGGCATGGACACATTGGGCACGTGGATGCAGATAGCTTGGGTCGCCTGGACGGCGCATGGGCATAACACAGGATTGGGTAAGTCTTATTCGCGCTGCCCGAAATACCGTGTCGTTTCGGTGGCAGCGCACTTTACTTTTGTTGTAGCAAATGTGTCGCAAAGCTGTGGCGCCGGCGCATGCTTGGTGACACATTGTGTTTGCATATGTAGAAATTCATATAACCAAGTTTCTGTATTTTTCACAGGCGTTTGTTTTTATTTTCTCACCTAGAATTGTAGAGGGAAAGCTAAACATGAAGCGGTATCCTGTGCTGACCAATAGTCGTTCCGACTTTAAGGTGTTTCCAGAAAGGTTAAATGAGCATGCAGAAATACGCATTAAAATATACGGATAGCGCAACCACAAGTGCCTCTCGCTATAATAGACGTATCAAATCGTCTCATCTATCCAACTGCACACCTCCTACATGGGTATGTGCAGTGCCCGTATTAATTGGACGGTCAGTGGTTTTGACAAAGTGCCTATAGATGTGGTTCTTATTGAAGTACCAATTATGCTTAAGACCAATTTATGCAATCTTGGGCAATTAAAACCAGAGCAACTGGTTAAACATGGTGAACATGATACGGGGTGGGGTGGTTTATTTATAATAAAAGCGAATGAATGTTGTTGATGAGAGGCGTAATCACCCCAGTGCCGTTCCATATGGAACTATCGTAATGCTAATTTTTGTGAAATTGGTATAATGGTACGAACAGTGCGTGAAGATGGGAACTCATGCAATAATGTATTTCGCTACGTAGACAACGGCACAGCAAGGTTAATGGTCTCACAATTGAGAATGCTGTCATATATACCGATTTGCTTGATGCGACGTTGCTTAGTGTACTATTCTGATGAACAGATATCTCGCCACTTGGTACGTGGATATGAAACAGATCGATATTGTGTTTCGTGCGTACAGACAATGGTGAGATATGTACATGGTGTTGGGCTTCATACGCATAAGGGGTTGTTACGTAACTGCCTGGTGCGGGAGAGGAGGAGTGGCGGGGTGGCATGGTAGTAGCCCGGCTGAGGCTCGTCGGCTTTGAGGCGCGGTCCTTGCCACTTCTCCTTCCCCAACAGTTGCATAAGCAAGATAGGGGTTCATGCCTGTGTGCGAGAATAAAATTATGGGGTTAGAGAAAGACACAGTAAAGTGGGAGAAACCTGTCCGAGTCAGGTGGAGCCGTCCCACCCCTCCTGTTCACGTAATGTGAACAGCCTTCGAACTCTACTATGACTCCGGCTACCGACTAGAGTTCCCTTGTACCTGACTAAAGCCCGTCTTTATGCCGTCATATTACTTCCATCGTACACTCACCTTCCCAACTTACCGTCAGTTGCCACAAGGGCAACACCTGCACCAACCTATAGCCCTGCATCTTATATCTTATACCGCAAAAAAAAATGAAATGATTTCAACCTATCATCATTTTTCAATTTCATATAATGGACAATCTTTATTCACATAACTTATATCTATATACCATATACTCATATATATATATATCTAAATTTCCTTTCAAACGCAAAAATTATTTATTTTTTTTATTATTATTATATATGATTATTTAATAACAAAAATCCCAAAAAAAAACTTAAAAATTTCCGACCGGCCTAATATCTATCTTCCTTTTGGTTGTGAACAATCACACGTATAAATATATGTAAATACGTATATATGTGCGCGCGAGTGTTCGCTCACTCTCAGAAGTTTTGTAAACAAAAAACGTTGTATTTATATATATGTATATTACCCAGAGAAAACCCGTATTAGTATGGGTCTATGCATATGTATGTATTTTAAATTTTATAAGAACTCACCTCGCTTATCCGTATGAATTTTGTACCAAACACTTAAGCTAAAAGTAGAGAAAAACAAACAACATATGCAGAGGATTTATCCCTGGTACGGTTAAGGGCTTTGGCCTCTTGACCGTGATCAAGGCCAATTTTCACTAACAAGTGATTTTTACTATCAGTTTTATAATACGGTTCGGTGCATGTGCATTATTTTATTTTTTAAAAACCAATCTATTCCGAGCCTAAGCAATAGCGAATTTGGTGGGCGCGGCCACGCTCCTTGCTTATAAAGCTTTAACCGCTTACATGAGCCAAAAGTACTGAATCGATCTTTACAAGGGTTATACCATGTCCTATATATAACTTTGGAAAAGAAGGCGTGCCATGCCCATAACTTTTAACGTATTTTGTGAAATTTTTTGATATACGGATATATGTGTCCCTTAATCAATATTTACCTAATTTTAAAAAAGTGGGTGGTGGCACGCCCACGGATTTTATTATGTTGTTTGTCCCTATTTGAAGATCAGTTTTCATTGCAGATCTTTATGATACTTTCACAGTGGCTTGTTAATAGCAAAATGTTGATATTTTGTTTATTCACTTGTGGGCGGTGCCACGCCTATTTTCCAAAATATTACCAAAAAACTTGTAAACATCACTAATAACATCATCAGGTGAATGAGTGTACTAAATTTTAGCATTATATCTTTATCAGTTAAACAGATATTGCATATTCCGGTTTCCTAACTCTCGTTTAGAGAACTTTAGTCCAAAAAGGGGTGTGGTCGTTCACCGATTTTTTCTGTGGTAGTACTCTTATTTTCTGTGGTAGTACTCTACATAAACATAACATGCCTGGTACCTAGTTTCGTAAACCTATCTCACACCGTTCTGAAGTTATTAGCAGTCGAATTTGAAAATTGCCTGACTTATAAGTGGGCGGTGCCACGCGTGGTCGCCAGCGATATATGTGGGCGGTGCCACGCCCCTTTTCAAAAAATTTCATAAAATCCGCCTTAGAACATATAAATCAATACGTATTGCAAATTTTATCATTGTAGCTGCTTTTGATATGGAATTAACCCGTTTTATACGTTTTTCGAAATTTTCGATATCGAAAAAGGGGGCGTGGTTATCATCCGATTTCGCCCATTTTCAATAGCAACCTACCTTGGCCAGAAAGTAACCTGTATGCAAAATTTCATGCAAATATCTCAATTTTTACTCAAGTTATCGTGTACACGGACGGACAGACGGACGGACATGCCTTAATCAATTCCTCTTTTCAACCTAAGAACTTTCATATATGGAACCCCATATCTAACTCGATTATTTTGCGCCCTTACATAGTACCGTTATGTGGACAAAATTAATATACCCTTGTACTAGTACGCTAGGTATAAAAAAACAAAAATGACTTCCTCAGTCTTAAGATTTAGTAATTTTTTTTTCTTCTTCTTCTAACCTTTTTTTTTTGTTGTTTGCAACAAAAAAACAAAAATGACTTCTTCAGTCTTAAGATTTAGTAATTTTTTTCTTCTTCTTCTTCTAACCTTTTTTTTGTTGTTTGCATTCGTGCTCGTGTACATATCTACATAAGTATGCTGAATATTTTAATATTTTTGAATTTTTAGAATTACATTTAATTTCAAATGAATTAAAAATTCAAGTAAAATCCAAAAGGTTGAAACGGAGTTTTGGGTCAACACCATAATTAGTGATTTAAAATTTCATGATTTTGATAAAAGTGTAACAAAATTGTTGTGGTAAACAATCTACCCTTTTGTTTCCCTTCATGCTCGTGTACATATTTACATACATATGTATACGTGAGTGCATTGAAGCCGCTTATTGATTTTCTTATGCCTTTTTAGAATTAAAATTATAAAAAATAAAAATTCAACTAAAAATCTTAAAAATTAAGAAACGGTTTGGTGGTTCAAAAGAAAATATATATTTCAATATTTCAGAGATATTTTCGTGGACAGTGACACTTGCTAATGCAATTAAATAAACAGTCCTTTCCAGGGCTACAACTTTGTTTAAACAAAGAGATCCGAAATAACCAGGAAATTTATCAAACCTCTAACTTAACAAAAATTATATTTTAATATTTAAAAACAAAAAGGTTTTTCAATAGTTTACAAATCTCACAAAGTGACTTACCGGTTTGTTGCTGCTGGCTAATGGCGATTTCTTTCGCGCCTGGCGCTAGCTAGGTTCGTCGGAAGATTCACCTTTTTAGTTTTCGTTCAAACTTTTTCACACGCGCACCTACACTTTAAGGTGATTACAACGCACTTTAGAAACAAACTTTGATATCTCACTATTGGCACTGGTTAAGACCGCGACTTTCGAATTTGAATGCTGTCGATCAGCGGGATCCCCTTTTTATACCCCAATAATCCTGGCGGCCACCGTGGTGTGGAGGTAGTGTTGTCGGCCTACCACACCGAAGGTTCGGGTTCGAGCCCTGGTATAGGTTACATCAAAAAGTAGTTTGAAAAAGTTTTTTCAAAACGGGGTCGCCCCTCGGCAGTGGTTTGGCAAACTCTCCGAGTGTATTTCTGCCATGAAAGGCTTCTCAGCAAAAATTCATCTGCTTTGTAGATGCCGTTCGGAGTCGGCGAAAAACCGTAGGTCCCGCCAATTTGTAGGAAAAATTTCAAAGCGGCACACCACAAATTGGAAGAGAAGCTTGGCGCAAAAATCTCCTAGGAGGTTGATGATATAACTGTTGTATATCGCGCCATATATATATATATATATCCTTGCGGCATTTAAGACACCGTAAGGTTCGAAAGGCCTGTCTGCCTTGGTCAAACCAATCCGCGTTCGACCGTTAGCGGCAAGTATATGTGCACATGTGTAAGCAACACTTTAACCCACTCACACTAATAAACATCCGCTTTGCTAATATCGTAAATGCGGACAGAGGGATTCGGTTAGCGGTTGCCTGCACATCTGTTCATATACCCGCCTGCGAATAGTCAGAGAAATCTTTAAAGGCTGCCGTTACAGGCTAGCATCCGCCGATGGTGCCTGCATCATGGAGCGTGTGCGTAAAAGAAATTCATAACGCAGCCTGTGGTCGGTTTGCAAGTCCAGGGCTAACGTGTGGCCTTGACCCACGACCTAATGCCGGGCTTCAAGTTCGCTTCTTCCCTAATTTTTCGATAGAACATATAAACACTTAACATTTATAAAGACACATAAATTAAATAAATTTTCAAAAACTAAATCTACTATCACTGGGTTTAAGCAAAAAAATTAACCTAAAGTATCACAGATGGGCCTCTTAATCCTATATCACGGGTTAAACTAAAACTATATCACAGATAAAGACTTGTCAAGTTGTAGGTGTATTAATAGAAATGTATAATCAAGTCAGAAATGTCTAGACAACAAAAAAAAAAATAAATAGAATGTATAATTAAATAAAAAGGTCAGGTCGGAAGTGTATAATTACAATAGTCTGCCAATTTCCTAGCGGTCAAGTCTTTCAGGCACAAAGGTGAGTAATAAATAACATGCAACATTGAACATTTAATAACTTCATGCCACAAATATGTCTTTAGCATGGTATACCCCGATTCTATTTCCGCTAACATCGCCGAGGTCATACATCCAGTTACCGATTATCTTGAAACCTACGCATTTTACTTGTTTTGGGGCAAGTTTAGGGCTATAATTGTCTATTTGGGAACTCTGTTTGAAATTTCGGCGGTGTACCATTTGTCCAATTTTGAACGACACATCCCTACTTCTAGTGTTATACACTTTCTTACTACGCTCGTGAGCCACCTCAGCTCTTGCATAATCTTATTCCTAATAGCTTGAAGTTTATCTGCAGATGTTTCCACCTCACAATCTGATACGAACTGCTTACCATTGTCAGAGTGTACGTACTCCGGTACTCCAAAAACATGGAAAACATCTTTTTCGAGAAACTTTACTACTTCCGCTGAGGTTGCCTTACGCATTGGTTTTAAAAACACAAACTTAGAAAAATGGTCTAAACACACAAACACATACACATTACCATCACACGTACGTGGGTATGGACCCATAAAGTCTATAAATAAACGTTGAAAAGGGCGTTCTGTCACATGTTGTTTCCCCATCATTGGCTTATGAAAGGCATTTTGTGTTTTGTTGCCTTTACAAATATCGCAACTTTTAATATATTTTCGCACGTTGGACACTAATCCCGGCCAATAATATTTTTCACGTACCCGTGCCAGGGTCTTGTGAATACCTTCATGACCTGCAGAAGGCGAGCGGTGCGATGCTTCCACCAACCCAGAACGAAGTTCAGTCGGTACCCAGAGTTTCCAGGCATGGTCTCCTTGAAGCCTTCCCCCTGGTCGAATTGCGTCCGTCTGTAAACATACCCATCTGCTACGCACAGTTCAGGTAGTTTATCCTCGTTTCAGTCACTGTGTTAATAAGTTCGACGTATTCCGCCGCTTTAAAGAATGGTGAGTTGAGATCAATATCCAGCATTCGGTCACTTATTAGCAGTTCATTCATGTCGGCCCTGGATAAAGCGTCCGGCCCTATATTTTGGGTACCCCTACGGTGTTGGATATCGAAATTGTACCCTTGCAGCTTCAAACTCCACCTTGCCAGCCGACCAGATAAATCCTTCTGACCCATCAACCACTTCAAGCTGGCATGGTCAGTTATCACCGTAAAGGGCAATCCCTCGATATAGGGCCGGAACCTCTTTATGCTCAGGACCGCTGCATAACACTCTAACTCCGTAATGCTATAATTCCTCTGTGCTTTATTTAATTTCGCGGATACGTAGGCAATCGGTCGTTCGTTTCCGTCCTCGTCTAGTTGGAAGAGTACACCTCCAACTCCGTCCGTTGATGCATCACATTGCACATAAAAGTGCTTCTCGAGTCCCCACCACACGCAAAACATTTCATAAAATGGAAGTTGGACTTACACTTTGTGTCTTTTGCTGCTTCTGCCGGATTCTTAATATAATAATCCACCGGCATGCCACAAGCAAAGCACAACATAAGGTGAAACGGGGATGGACAAACAATTGATTTTGGACATGACTAACATTTTGACTATGGACATTGGACGACGACACATGACTAGGGAAATTGGTTTTGGTAGTGGGTTTAGAAGGATTTTGATTGACAGGGGCACGAGACATATTCCTACTAACATTAGAATTCCTATCACCTCTGTTGAACGCTTCTACATTACAATTACTCTCGTGACCATCTGCCCAAACTTCGCTATCCATCACCACTTCGCTAACAGGCTTCGCCCTAGACCGGTTTTCCTTGATTAGTTTTTCCGCCCTCTTACACTCTAACTTCAGCTCTGCCAACGTACCTGTTTTAGTTGCGAAAATTAAGTTGGCCAGATAAGGTTTAAGGTTGCCCTTAATTATCTTTACCAACTCAACTTCCGGGATTCTCTGTCTAAGGCGGAACGGGAGATCGTGGACATCGGCGTAAAACTCGTCGAAACTCTCTTGGGGCTGCTGCTTCCTCTCCATGATCTCACGGATCACTTCGTAATCCGATCCCGCGACTTGAACTGCAGCAAAATCTCATTTTTCAACCCGAAGTAGTCAAATGACTCATCGTCAGCGTGATCCTCCAGTACCTGCCAATACCACTTGAGAGCTGGCCCTGTGACTAGGCAATGGAAGTCGGAGAAGACTTGCTGATAGGACAGTTGATACTGCACCCTCATCCGTTCTAGCCTAAAAGCGAAGCTTTCGACCGTCATCAATTTCGTTGATCCATCAAACTTGAGGTGCCATTTATCCAAGTCCACCTTCTTCCTACCCGAATAGCTTATTTTATACTTTAGTATGTTTGTATATACATCAGCATCGAAATTAATTTGATGTTTTGGAACGCAGAACTCTCTAATCTTTGCGGGTGGTTTTTAATATAAATAATATTAATATAAAAAAGCAAAAAAAAAGTTAAAAATTATAGCCTAGTATAATTAAAAAAAAATTAGTGAGGAGAGAGAAAAAAAAAATAAAAAACTGAAATATTATCATAGAGAAAATGGAGTAAGCATAAACAAAAAACATTTAACTAATAGTAATAGTTAACACAGGGTTATATTTGGATTTTTGAAACCTTTATAACTTTTTTAATTATGAACAAAAGTAGTTACTGCTAAAGAAAAAGTTTCACAGAATTTAAAGGCCTTTTCGACAGACTAAAAAAATGGAATTTAGGTATGATGTGAAACGAGATACCGACAGTCACTACTAGAATTTGAACTCGGAATAAAAAATGATTAAGGTAAGAATTGTGGCGGCTTCCAAGCCATGAACAACGGTGTACGGCTCATTAAAATCGGACTTAAAATGGCGACGTAGTGTCAAAAAATAAAATAGCCCATCGGGGGGGCGTGGCAAAAAAAAAACAATTTTTTTTGGGATCGCTTTCAAAATATCTTTAATCCTAGGGGTGGACTGGAAACCCTTTTTTCGTCGATCCACCTTAGTGTACTCATACAAACATATGTACATAGCGTGCAAAAGCCACGACCTACATGCATGTCTGTTTGCATAGCCGCATTTGAAAAATGCATTTGGCACCTTTGACCAATAGCGTTGCTTAAAGTATGTCAATACTTTAGCTGAGCCAGCATTCATTCTAGAGTTCTGCTTGGTCTGACGCTAAGCGCTTCTATTGGCTAATGCAAGTAATTGCCAAGCTGAAGTTGAATTCAGCTACATAGAAATCACTTTCTGTAACAAATTTGTGTATAAATAGAATAAGATTTGTCAATAAAGATTCAGACATGATTTGATGTGAACCACACGCTCTACAGATTATCTCTCACATTTATTCCTGCTGTCTCCCCGATAGCCTATTTGATCGGCCGAATCTCTCCGGCCTTTACAATAAGAGAGATCCTTTTTAAAAATAAAACCATTGACTCCAAAGGTCCACCACATGGCGATCCTGCCAAATCAATGGAAAAAAAAGTAATTGTATACATTCCTTATTAATCAAAGCTTAGTGAGATACAATGAAGGAACATAAAATGATAACATCAGCAAATTCAGATGGATTTGCAAAACTGCGAGCAAGCAAAAGTTCTACGTCGTTATGTTTTGATTAAAATGAAAACTTCTCAGTTGACGAATTCTTACACAAAAATCGTAACGCGCCAACCCTTGAACAATTGCGCGATGATTTGGGATTATATCTAAAGGGCTTGAGTGCTTCAATGATTGATCTCATAAATGCTGATTATGCAGACTTTGTTAGCCTGTCTGCAAATCTCGTCGGTATGGATCAATCTATTGCCAAAATAGAATTCCATTAATGGTGTTTCGTAAGGAAGTTGAAAATGTCCGTTCACTTGCTAAAGATGCTACTACTGATGTACGAAATAGCTTGGAGAGAAAACAGCAACTACGCAAACAAAGACGAAATTAAGAATGTTATCAAAAAGTTATAGATACAATGCATAAGTTGGAAAGCTTATTACACACGGCGTTCTGGAATGAAAAAAAAGATGACCTAGAACGACGCAAAAAACGAATGATGCCATCTTTTTTCTGACATCTCTGATGTACCGAAAATGATAGTCGGAGAGTCTGAGTTGCTCGGCTTTTCATTTTATTTTTAAATATCCTTTTTTAGGATAATACAAATAGCGTAGTAAACTATAATTACACTGTTGATTTGGGGTTTACTGAAACCAAAGAAAATTGATGGCATTAGATGCCAATAGTACACGACTTTTAGTTTTTTTCGATTTAAGCTCAAATGAACAGAAAAATCCTTCATCGAGTCCTTGAATATCCTTTATAGTATAATTTATCGAATACAACTTTTTTAAATACCAATTTATGGGTTTTTGGGTACGAGGAACTCATTTCTGAGGTCCTTTAAATGCTTTTTCTACGCTAGATGGCTCTATAAAAGTTCCAAAAAAATGTTTGCACACAGTGTTCTGGAATGAAAAAAAGAAGATCTAAAATGCTGTCGAAATATAGTGATGGGATCTTTCTTTGACATCTCTGGTGTACTAAAAATTATGAGGAAGAAACCGCATCCAACTTATCGTATACATATTTTTAACTTCCGCCGCGTCTAGCATACAATGTTTAATTCACTTGAGCTGTGATCATTCTTATAAATAAAACGTGATTACACCCAAACGTTTTCAAACTAAATAGGAAAATTTGTTCGTCGTGTCAAAGAATATGCATCATCATAAGATTGATTCATTACATGAAATTGATGAATTAATCTACAAATTGTCAAAAGAAATAATAGCTACAGAGACTTCACTCACCTTGAAATTACATGTTTTATTAAAACACACCAAACAGTGTTTGCAATTACTGCAAACATCACATGGTTTAGGTTTGTGGTCTGAACAAGCCGGAGAATCTGCACTCCGTGAATTTCTTAAGTATTGGGAGAAGAGGAAAATAACAATGCTCTCTCATCAGGGACGGATTTAGATGGGGGGTCCAGGCACATACACGGTGCGCCAGAAACGATCCTTACCTCAAAGTCGGAGTACAGTATATTTGGCTTTACTTTATGAGAATATTAATGGCAATTTTTTGCACGGCTTCGGAAAACTACATACCCTTCCAGATTTAAAAAAAACGTCATATATTCTGAAAGAGGACCTACCACTGCATCCCGCATATGTTTTACTTTTAACATATCATGTAAAGTGCAATTGAAAATGTATTTTTTGTTACTTATACGCCCCGTGGTGCTAAGGAAAATTAAAAAGAAGAAGAAGAAATTTTTGGAGTACGCAGTTTTACAGAGCGATTAGTTTTGGCACAAGAAAGTGTAAATTTTAAGTACCTAGGGGTTACCGTTAATTTTTGGCGATTTTTTTTTGTAAGGTGACTCGGTTTTATTTTCATTAAAATAGGTAAACAAAATCAGGTTTTAGAGCAGTTTTGGAGGCTAGTTGGTCAAAAAATAGGGGAAGACAGTATTCTCTCAATGTGGTTGATTTAAGAAAAGCTTGCAGATTATGACTTCGAAAGTTGTCACGAGGCAACTTGCACCGTTTTTTTGTTAGGGGGGAGTCCGCATCCCCCTCCTAAAACACGTGCAAGTGACCTCAAATATATTTCTGAGTATAGGAGTTCTAGGAGTCTTCTACGTACAACCCTAATCTGCTATTAAAATTTTTAGATTAGGAATACCTCTCCCGAAATCTAGACTAAAAGCTCGGATGGCCTATTTTTTGGCCATCTGTATCTCAGCAATTTGAACAAATTTTTATGTTCAAGTAGTAGAACATGAAAGCCACAACATTTATCCCTATCACCCAAGGACGTTTTGCCATCCCCTCTTCACTGCTGATTATTAGCATCTGATTTTGTGGCACTTATTTTTTCGAAAATCGACTTTTTGGCCATTTTTGTACCTCTATATGTCGGCCGGGAAATGTGTTATGACTATTTACAGAAGAGAATATGATAGCCCTAACATTTTTCTTTACTACCCAATGTCAAAAAATTATGTGTCAATAACAAAGAAAAGTGAGGTGTCTTTAGTTAGATAGACCATATGCAATTCTTCCATATACAAATTCACAAGTAAAAATTTTTTTTTCAAACTAAATAAATTTTGGAAGCTAAATAATAATATGACTACATAAGTGTTATTATATGAATTTTATTTAAATAAGTAAATCATTCAAATATGCAACATTGCCATCTTTAAATATGTGAAAGTATTGGACGACGTCAAAGAAGTAGTCAACTCATGCTTTGGAAACAATTTGGACACGAATTACACGTTTCCCCTAAAATATTTTAAAACAAGTTACATGCTTCTGGAAATCCCCATTACTCCGAAATTTCACGTAGTATTCTTCCATGTGGAACAGTTCTGCAAATTAAAAGAAATGGGTCTAGGATCCTTCAGTGAGCAAGCCATGGAGTCAGTACATCATGACTTTCAGAAAGCTTGGGAACATCACAAAGTTGCAAGCAATCACCCCTTATACATATTTTGAAAAGTTTGAAAGAGCGATTTGCGCATACAACAGCTTGCATATTTAAATGATTGAATTGTTGAATAAAATTAATATAATAACACTTATTGGAGTCATATTATTATTTAGCTATCCAAAATTTATTTAGTTTGGAAAAAAAAAAAAATTCGGAACCTCACTTTTCTTTGACACATAATTTTTTGACATTGGGTAGTAAAGAAAAATGTTAGGGCTATCATATTCTCTTCTGTAAATAGTCACAACACATTTCCCGGCCGACATATAGAGGTACAAAAATGGCCGAAAAGTCGATTTTCTAAAAAAGTAGTCCCAAAAAATCAGATGCTAATAATCAGCAGTGAAGAGGGGAGGGCAAAACGTCCTTGGGTGATAGGGATAAATGTTGTGGCTATCATGTTCTACTACTTGAACATAAAAATTTGTTCAAATTGCTGAGATACAGAGGGCCAAAAAATAGGCCATTCGAGCTTTTAGTCCAGATTGCGGGAGAGCTATTCCTAATCTAAAAATTTTAATAGCAGATTAGGGTTGTTCGTAGAAGACTCCTACAACTCCTATACTCAGAAATATATTTGAGGTCACTTACACGTGTTTTAGGAGGGGGATGCGGACTCCCCCCTAACAACAAAACGGTGCAAGTTGCCTCGTGACAACTTTCGAAGTCATAATCTGCAAGCTTTTCTTAAATCAACCACATTGAGAGAATACTGTCTTCCCCTATTTTTTGACCAACTAGCCTCCAAAACTGCTCTAAAACCTGATTTTGTTTACCTATTTTAATGAAAATAAAACCGAGTCACCTTCCAAAAAAAAACCGCCAAAAATTAACGGTAACCCCTAGGTACTTAAAATTTACACTTTCTTGTGCCAAAACTAATCTTGTATATAAAATTCTCGTGTCACAGTTTTTGAAACCATACTCCTCCGAAACGGCTTGACCGATTCTCATGAAATTTTGTGAGCATATTGAGTAGGTCTGAGAATCGACCAACATCTATTTTTCATTATTCTGGGAAGTGGACCAGGGACCGAAATATTCCAAACTTTTCTGTTTATGGTGCGATTTCCTCCAAATTTGGTACAAAGGTACCACTCTATTTTTGTTAAAATTCGTGCTTTCTTTTTTTCCGGGAAGCGGACCAGGGACCGAAATTTTCCAAACTTTTTTATTTATGGTGCGATTTTCTTCAAATTTGGTGCAAAGGTACCACTCTACTTTTGTTAAAATTCGAGCTTTCTTTTTTTCCGGGAAGCGCACCAGGGACCGAAATTTTCCAACCTTTTTTATTTATGGTGCGATTTTCTTCAAATTTGGTACAAAGGTACCACTCTACATTTGTTAGAATTCGGGCTTTCTTTTTTTCCGGGAAGCGGACCAGGGACCGAAATTTTCCAAACTTTTTTATTTATGGTGCGATTTTCTTCAAATTTGGTACAAAGGTACCACTCTACTTTTGTTAAAATTCGGGGTTTCTTTTGTTCCGGGAATTGGATCAGGGACCGAAATATTCCAAACTTTTTTATTTATCTTGCGATTTTTTCCCTAAATTTGGGCAGAACAACGTCTGCCGGGTCCTTCTAGTCGCTCTATAAAACTGCGTACTCGAAAAATTTCTTCTTCTTCTTTTTAATTTTTCTTAGCACCACGGGGCGTATAAGTAACAAAAAATGCATTTTCAATTGCACTTTACAAGAGCAATTAACATGATATGTTAAAAGTAAAACATGTGCGGGATGCAGTATTAGGTCCTCTTTCAGAATATATGACGTTTTTTTAAATCTGGAAGGGAATGTAGTTTTCCGAAGCCGTGCAAAAAATTGCCATTAATTCGCGATTTTCTCAAAAACGGCTCCGGCGATGATTTTCTTTTTTGCGTCACATCAATTTATTCAGCGTATATTCGCATAAAGTAAAGCCAAATATACTGTACTCCGACTTTGAGGTAAGGATCGTTTCTGGCGCACCGTGCCTATGAGTGAGTTTTTGTTATTCATACCCCCGATTATTATCTTCCAACTTTTCTTGTGAATGTTGTATTGGAGATTTCAAATCTGGACCCCCCCCCGAAAAAATTTCCTGGTTTCGCCCCTGTCTCTCATCCGTCATATTCAAAGAAATTAAGAGAATCAGTTGTAGAATTTTCATCAGTTCATATATAAGATTTAGTTTTTGTACATCTTTATATTTGTAGTCTATTAAAACATTTGGGTAATTCACAAGAGTCTCGTATTCGTCGTATCGTTGTATATTGTATTTTGTTTCCATGGTTTCCCATATAAATTTTTCAAAAAAACTTAGCACATAATTTTCAAACTAATTTAGATGTTTTTATTACTAAATATAAAATTATTTAGTCTAGTTGAAATTTTTTCAATTTACTTTTGAAAGAGTGTCGACGCTTCCCACGCTTTTGCTAGTCCTATTTTGCCAACAGTTTGGGTAAGTAATCTCATTTTCGAGTCCAAAAATTCTTTTTGGAACTTCGGTAGAGCCATCTAGCGTAGAAATAGCATTAAATGGACCTCAGAAATGAGTTCCTCGTACCCAAAACAGATAAATTGGTATTTAAAATAGTTGTATTCGATAAATTATACTATAAAGGATATTCAAGGACTCTATGAAGGATTTTTCTATTCATTTGAGCTTAAATCGAAAAAAACTAAAAGTCGTGTACTATTGGCATCTAATGCCATCAATTTTCTTTGGTTTCAGTAAATTCCAATTCAACAGTGTAATTATAGTTTACTACGCTATTTGTATTATCATAAAAAAAGGATATTTAAAGATAAAATGAAAAGCCGAGCAACTCAGTCCTCCTATCATTTTCGGTACATCAGAGACATCAGAAAAAAGATGGCTACAACAAACCTTTTATACTAACAACAGATGCTTCTAATTTTTGCATTAGGAGCCATAAATAAATTCGCGAATACCCTAAGTGAGACAGCAAACCTGTGCAAACCTGACCAGTCAAATTATGTCTTGGAAGATGGGTGGTCACCTGACTTTTCTGCGGAAATTCGTTCAGTACTAAATTTTGGTATGTTGCAACTTACCTCTGAGGATATTATAGTAGGGCTAGCTCGTCTCAAGCCATCGTCACAGACTGATGGTGATGGGCTGTCAGCTATGCTTCTCAAAAATTGTCCAGCATTAATTAGTCCACTTAAGATTATATTTAATAAATCCCTTTCTTCAGCTACTTTCTTGAATGATTGGAAACTAACCACCATCACACCTATTTTTAAATGTGTTAGAAAAAGTGATGTCTGCAACTATAGGGCGATATCAAAGCTTTCAAGTTTCGCAAAGCTATTCGAAATTATTGGTAAAGAAAAAATGTATTTGAATGTCAAGGGCTTAATAAACCTTAATCAACATGGTTTTGTCCAAGGTCGTTCCACAATCTCTAATTTAGCTGCCTTTAGCGATTTCTGTATTTCGTCTTTTTCGTCAGGACACCAGGTCGATTGTATCTACACGGATTTCTCGAAAGCGTTCGATAAAGTCTCACACACTATACTATTACACAAGTTGGCGTGCTTTGGATTTCACTCTTCGTTTTTAACGTGGCTGAAATCATATTTAACTAATAGGAGTTGTGCAGTTTCCATTGATGGTGTCCTGTCGAACCCTTTTGTTGCCACCTCAGGCGTTCCTCAGGGAATCATACTGGGTCCGCTCCTTTTTACACTTTTTATAAATGACATAAGTGGTTGCTTCATGCATTCAAAGTTTTTGCTCTACGCCGGCGACTTAAAATTTTCTCAAAGGTTCGGGACACAACTGATGCGCTTAACATTCAAAGCGAATTAGACAATCTTTAAAGGTGGTGTGAAAAGTCGCGTCTCTCAATAAATATTAAAAAAAGTCTTCATCTAACATTTTCGAGGCGTCATATCATCCTCAATACCACGTATAAGATTAATAATGACGTACTTCAACATGTTAATGAGTCCAAGGTCAAAGTCATCTAATCCCCTCTTAATTTGAAAATGTGGCACTACAGCTTCTTAAGGCTGTGCTCAAGACGTGGCTGCCACAATTTCCCCTTACTCTGTCGGTTTATCTACCCCCTGCAAGAACAAAAACCTCACATGCTTACGGTGCTGGACCATACGCATGGTAGCTAATGTTGCTTGCACCAAACCAAAACAAATAGTCAATGTCTTAAACTACTGCCGATGACTTCTGATACCACTTTTCAAAAACGTTGAAGTTCTTGAAAGGAACTCAGAAATCGCCGCCAGCACTCCCCCCACTGTTCTGTCACTTAGGCACGTATTGCTCGCTGCTGACAACAAGCAATGTTGCCCTCGTGACCCTACATCTGTCCGAGAGAAGGAAAGTTGACAGGGTAGACAGAATAGTAAAAGCTGAATCTAGATAATAGGAAAGAAAGTTAAAGAGCAAGGAAATGAAAATTTAGAAAGAAAAGAAATATGAGTAAAAATAAAAAACTTTAGTGGGCTATATCGTTGGGCGCCATTGTTACGTAACTGCCTGGTGCGGGAGAGGAGGAGTGGCGGGGTGGCATGGTAGTAGCCCGGCTGAGGCTCGTCGGCTTTGAGGCGCGGTTCTTGCCACTTCTCCTTCCCCAACAGTTGCATAAGCAAGATAGGGGTTCATGCCTGTGTGCGAGAATAAAATTATGGGGTTAGAGAAAGACACAGTAAAGTGGGAGAAACCTTTCCGAGTCAGGTGGAGCCGTCCCACCCCTCCTGTTCACGAGATGTGAACAGCCTTTGAACTCTACTATGACCCCGGCTACCGAGTAGAGTTCCCTTGTACCTGACTAAAGCCCGTCTTTATGCCGTCATAGTACTTCCATCCTACACTCACCTATCCCAACTTACCGTCAGTTGCCACAAGGGCAACACCTGCACCAACCTATAGAGGCCTTTAGCCCTGCATCTTATATCTTATACCGCAAAAAAAAATGAAATGATTTCAACCTATCATCATTTTTCAATTTCAAATAATGGACAATCTTTATTCACATAACTTATATCTATATACCATATACTCATATATATATATATCTAAATTTCCTTTCAAACGCAAAAATTATTTATTTTTTTTATTATTATTATATATGATTATTTAATAACAAAAATCCCAAAAAAAACTTAAAAATTTCCGACCGGCCTAATATCTATCTTCCTTTTGGTTGTGAACAATCACACGTATAAATATATGTAAATACGTATAAATGTGCGCGCGAGTGTTCGCTCACTCTCAGAAGTTTTGTAAACAAAAAACGTTGTATTTATATATATGTATATTACCCAGAGAAAACCCGTATTAGTATGGGTCTATGCATATGTATGTATTTTAAATTTTATAAGAACTCACCTCGCTTATCCGTATGAATTTTGTACCAAACACTTAAGCTAAAAGTAGAGAAAAACAAACAACATATGCAGAGGATTTATCCCTGGTACGGTTAAGGGCTTTGGCCTCTTGACCGTGATCAAGGCCAATTTTCACTAACAAGTGATTTATAATACGGTTCGGTGCATGTGCATTGTTTTTATGCATATGTAAAAAAACGAAAAAAAATGCGAAAAGTAAATTAAATCATATGATAAAAGAACGTGTTGCAAGTGATTTCGCAAAATATTGAAGATAAGAAAAAAAAAATTTTTTTGTTTTGTTTTAAATCTATATGAATTTGAATATTTAAAAAGAAAAGGTGAAGAAAACCAAAATGTATCCAAGAAGGTAAAAATAAAAAAAAAATAAAAAAAGTGAAAAAATCTGTACAAATGTGAAATGAATCTGTACAAAAAAAAAAAAAAGCCTTGAATTTTTAAAAAGGCGAAACGAAAATGCATGAAGGATGGTATATTTCTACCAAAAAAAAATAAATTAACGACAACTGGAAGAAAAAATTCATAAATACAATTTAAGTCGGCCTAATGGTAAATAATGTCGTAGAGCACAACGAAAAATGAATGTAACAACAGGTTAGTAAATGTATATAAACAACTTATAACTAATTGTAAAACTATAAAATAAAAAAAAATATACTAAAGGCTATAAAAAATTTAAATTGGCAGTTCAGGTTCTTAAATAAAAAATATGAATATAAAAGGTGATTTTGTATGTGGTGGTGTGTTACAGTCCAATGCTGGTGAGCGCGCTCCCAGTGAGCTCGTGGTGTGTTTTCGTGTGAATGTGTGTGGTGAGAGATTGCCGATATTGATGTTTAGAGTGATGTTGCTGTAGAATTTAGAGATTGATGTTGAGAGTAATGTTGCTGTATGTTGATGTTGCTGATGCGTGGGTGGTTGCGCCACAAAATGTTTAGCAACAAGACTATGATACTGAAGTTGGTGTGATAATGTTGCTGGCGTTAAGTGTTTGTTGTGTGCGTTGAAAAATGACGTGTTCTGCCCTTGTTTGGCTGCCTGATGAAAAGATGTGTGATCTGTGCTCGTATTTATGTTGTGTCGAACTCTTTTGTGAAAAATGTGTGGGTGTTTGTGTTTGTTGTTGTTTTGCGTGTTTCTTCGACTTGGTATATTTCCAACTGCTTTTTAGATGTGTGCAAAATTTTGCTGTTGCAAAAAATGTCGCGGCCCTCGGCGGGTTTCGTGAGCTAAAAATAAAAAATGTACATATATGCAACTTGTTTGATATGTTTATTTATTCCGTTTTCAGGATTCTTAATAATTTTTCTTTTCTTGTGCATTTCAACGTGGAATTTCCATAAATATTCTAACTTTTACATTTTAGCAAGAAAAATAAATATTCTCTTTTTTTTGAATTGGGACCAAATATGACTTCCTCAGTCTTAAGATTTAGTAATTTTTTTCTTCTTCTTCTTCTAACCTTTTTTTTTATTGTTTGCATTCGTGCTCGTGTACATATCTACATACATACGTATGTACATGTAAGTGCACTTATGCATATTTTAATATTTTTGAATCTTTAGAATTACATTTAATTTCATATGAATAAAAAATTCAAGTAACTAAAATCCAAAAGATTGAAACGGAGTTTTGGGTCAACACAATAATTAGTGATTTAAAATTTCATGATTTTGATAAAAGTGTAACAAAATTGTTGTGGTAAACAATCTACCCTTTTGTTTGCCTTCATGCTCGTGTACATATTTACATACATATGTACACGTGAGTGCATTGAAGCCGCTTATTAATTTTCTTATGCCTTTTTCGAATTAAAATTTAAAAAAATAAAAATTCAACTAAAAATCTTAAAAATTAAGAAACGGTTTGGTGGTTCAAAAAAAAAAATATAATTTAAGGGATATTTTCGTGGACAGTGACACTTACTAATGCAATTAAATAAACAGTCCTTTCCAGGGCTACAACTTTGTTTAAACAAAGAGATCCGAAATAACCAGGAAATTTATCAAACCTCTAACTTAACAAAAATTATATTTTAATATTTAAAAACAAAAAGGTTTTTCAATAGTTTACAAATCTCACAAAGTGACTTACCGGTTTGTTGCTGCTGGCTAATGGCGATTTCTTTCGCGCCTGGCGCTAGCTAGGTTCCTCGGAAGATTCACCTTTTTAGTTTTCGTTCAAACTTTTTCACACGCGCACCTACACTTTAAGGTGATTACAACGCACTTTAGAAACAAACTTTGATATCTCACTATTGGCACTGGTTAAGACCGCGACTTTCGAATTTTGAATGCTGTCGATCAGCGGGATCCCCTTTTTATACCCCAATAATCCTTGCGGCATTTAAGACACCGTAAGGTTCGAAAGGCCTGTCTGCCTTGGTCAAACCAATCCGCGTTCGACCGTTAGCGGCAAGTATATGTGCACATGTGTAAGCAACACTTTAACCCACTCACACTAATAAACATCCGCTTTACTAATATCGTAAATGCGGACACAGGGATTCGGTTAGCGGTTGCCTGCACATCTGTTCATATACCCGCTTGCGCGTAGTCAGAGAAATCTTTAAAGGCTGCCGTTACAGGGTGCAAAGAATATATCGGCAAGATTTTTCGTTCGAAATACCTGAATGGAAAAGTGATATGGAGGTTACCGATTTCATATTTAATGAGCGGATACTTCTTCATTTGCATACACATAGAGGAAGTATAATATGTTGGTATTTATGTTGCAAAAGTTGTATCAATGTACACGCGTCTATTTTCCAGCAGGCAATACATTCTTTATACCCACAGGTTGAATTCATGCGGTATATACACCTACAGATGCATTAGTATTTGGTGGTAATTTTTTTACATTCCTTCGGTATTGTTAAGCAACTTAAGACAGCACAAGTGGAGGATGCCACCAAAGTACCAGAAAAATTTCGTTATCTTTTTTGTTACCGAAATGTTATGGTATGTGCTAGCACGTTATGTAGCACGTTACAAGAGCTTGACAAAAATCTTCAGAGGTTCGTCGCACATCCGTAGGCGGTTCTAATATTGCCACAACTGGATGCGATCATGATAGTAATAAATTGCCGCCACCCATTGCACAATATAAGGATTTTGTTTTTACAAGCGAATCGGAAAAGGAAAATGGTTCGGCTAATGTTACACACTGGAAGCATGGTGCTAAACGTCATCACCATCATATCGCAGTAAAGACTGAACGTAGTTATGATACTTCCTCACCGGGAATTTCACCCAATGCAGCTAGCGATCGTATCAAAAGACGTAAGTTTCATTGGTAGCTGGTACAGTGAATCGTGGTAGTGGTGAGTAGTAATTAAAGGTATTACTATGTATTTTAGTTTTGTATGGTATAATATGTATATATTTTCCCTTGAAGTTTGGAATGGTTGGCGTGTGCATACATAAGTTAGAATATATATGTATGTATATTATTAATCCTTGTAGACCATTACTCATATTTCTTATTTTCAGGTATAATTAAGTTGCGGTATGGCGGTGTAGGTGTTCTCCAGGGCAAGTGACACTGGTAATTTATATATACAAGTTTATTTATTTTGTATTTTGGGGTATGTATGTATACGAGGGTGGGTCCATCTGCTGCCAACTTGTCGTGGCAGATGGATTAATTTTCAGTGGCAGAAAGGTTCGCCTTACTGCGTTAGGGCTTTCGATGGCCTCGTTCGCGGGTGAAGTTAGGTTTTCTTTGGCAGAATGGTTCGACCTTCTGCGTTAGGCTTTATGTTGTCCTCGTTATGGGTGACAAGTGAGTGGGGAAATTTTGGGTGAGGGATTTGAAAGACATGGGTAAACGGATTGGAGGGAGATGAGAGGATTAGGAGGAGGCATCGCTCCTCTCACAATCCATTCCATCTGTCGGGAGCAGAATCAGTTTGACCAACGGTCTTCTGATCTCACCCTTCTCGGTCATGAGGTCGACGACACGTACTCGGTTATCTTCGCCGGGGTGTACGTTGGTGACTCGACCGAGCCTCCATTCGTTTGGAGATAAGTTGTCTTCTTTGATGACAACGAGATCCCCTACCTTAATGTTCTGTTTTGACTGCTTCCACTTCACTCGTTTCGTTTCGTTCGGTCAAGTATTCAACTTTCCATCGTTTACAGAAGATATGATAAAGGGCCTTGAGCTTCTGCCATCTGTTAATAATGGATGCAGAGCTTTCATTTACGTTTGATTCTGGTGGAGCCATAAGATGACTTCCAGTGAGGAAGTGCCCACGGGTCAATGGCTCTAAGTCTGAGGGGTCACTGGACGCGGGACTTAATGGACGCGAATTGAGGCATGCTTCAATCCTACATAGTAACGTATAGAACTCTTCATGCGTGAATTTGTGAACTGAGGCTACTTTCTTGAAGTGGCTTTTGAAGCCTTTAAATGCCATGTCATTAATTGATGGCTGTATTTGGAAATCGCTTGATCTCGGGCGTCCGAGATACAATTCTTAAATTCGGATCATAAAGATCGTGAGGCTCCGACAAAATTAGTACGATTGTCGAAGTAAATGTTTTTCGGACATCCTCTTCTGCAAAATCTTAGTAAAAGCGCGCGAAGAAGTCGTCCGCTCGCGGGGTAGGGTACCCATAAGTTGGGTTTGCGAACGTTTCTTGTAAATGGTGCAAATCTTACAATTGTGGATGATGGCCCTAATCATGTTCTTGACATTCGGAATCCAGTACTGGCTGCGGATGAGACGGAGCATTAGTTGGTTTTCCCCATGTAGAGAGATTTTGTGTATCATTTGCACAACTAGCCGCGTTAACCTACAATTATATGGGAGTATGATTGGATGACGCACGTTGTAAGCGAGGTCTTCCGACGCCCCTAGACGACTCCCGGCCCTGATAATATCGTCCTTATCAAGGAACGGGTTAAGTGGGAATATCTCGCTTTTCCTATAGATAACTGTGCCCTTCTTAAAATTTAAATGTTTGATCAAGACTTGAGTCGTTGTCTTGATCTCATCGGATGAGATTAAGCACGACTTTTCTTGAGAGGAAGCTTTTGTGGTGGGATGTGTTCTTCGAAATCTCATAATATATGATAGTACCCTCAAAGCGCTAGGTAAATCCGATAACCGATCTCGAGTCTCGATTTCTTTTCGCTTCGATATTGCGTAGGTTTGCGCTCTCTTTTCCTCCACGGATGCATGAAACTCGGTTGCTTGTGCTGGCCACCCTGACTTGTCTTCTTGTAACCAAGAAGGTCCCTGCCACCACAAGGAATTGTTGACCAAATCCGTTGACAGTATTCCTCTGCTCCCTAAATCTGTGGGATTCAATTCCGAGTTGACATGATGCCAGTCCTTACTTCCGACCAAGTCGATGATCTTGGTTGTCCCGTGTGCGACGAATGTTGACCAGGAACAGGGTGGTTTCCGTATCCATGCTAAAACGATGGTGGAATCCGTCCATAAATGTTGTTTGATATTTCGGAATATTGATTCCATTATTTCTGCCAAAAGGACTGCTCCGCAAAGTTCCAAACGCGGAAGTGAAATAGTCTTCACGGGTGCTACTCTGGTTTTAGCCACGAGTAGAGATACGAAAAAATCCTCAGTCCTTTTGATTCGCATATAGACAGCCTTTTCCGAAGCGTCGCAGAATAAATGAATTTCGACGTCATCTTCTGGTGAAAAGTTTATCCATCGTGGTATCCGAATCTTGTCGATTTCGTGGTATTGCTGTCTGAAGTTGCTCCATCGCTCAAATGTGTTTGACGAAACTGTAGCGCGATTCACTAACTTTTTTAACGTAATTTGTCAACGATAAATTATCTTAACAATAATTTAAACAATTTTGTGATTCACTAACTTTTTTAACGTAATTTGTCCACGATAAATTAACGTAACAATAATTTTAACTATCTATGCTTTTCACTAACTTTTTGTCAACTCTTCAATCGTTAATTTATCGTAGTCGATTTGTAAATTGATATTTTATCACGTTATCCGTTGGTGTCGTTGAAATATTGGTTAAAATAAAAATAAATTAAAAACAAATTTTTTGAGCAAGAAGTATTTCTATATTTAAAAAAAAAAGTATTTATTTAAAAAAAAATATATTATAGAAAAAATTTCTCCTAGTTATTGGTATCGAACTTGCGACGTCTATTTTGTTATCCAGACGCTTGTCAGCTGCGCTACTGCGACACCAACGGCGGCGCTGGCAAATGCTGCACTTAACATTTAAGCAACGTTCTAATCAATTTCGACTGAGATGCCACATGTCATCATTTTAAACAATTATTTAAACGTTATTGTTAAATCCGAGTTAGTGAATCGCACAATTGTTAAATTAAACAGTATACGTTAATGATAAATATCTCTATTGCGGGATTGTTAAAAGTTAGTGAATCGCGCTACTGGTTCGTCCCACTCGGTTCCCTCTAACCAGATGTTCTGCATCAAAATTTTGGTCACAATGACCATTGGTGCAAGCCATCCTAAGGGGTCGAAAAGTTTGGCAATGGCGGACAAAATCGCTCTTTTTGTCAGCTTTTCACTTTCTTCCAGTGATCCTGCTTGAAAGTAGAATAAGTCGGAATGGGCATTCCATCTTATGTTCAATGCCTTAACGGTGCTGGTATCTTCAAATACCAGAAAGTCCTCGGTCAACCGATCCGATTTAATGATGCCATTGAGAATCTCCTCAAAATTCGTAGTCCATTTTCGAAGTGGGAAGCCAGCGGAGTGTAAGACTTGGCGAATCTCATGCCTTCCCTTAGTATGCTAGATGCTGTAGGATATGAACTTTCTACATCATCTGCAAGTTGCAAAAGGGTTTTAATTGCTGACTGACTCATAAAAGCTCATGACTGTTTTCTTTAGGCGATGTTCGGTAAACAATTCGTTGATATTTTGTGTGATCGTCGTTTACCCATATTTGCCTATACATCTTTTCGATGTCACTATTGAAAACAAAACGATATAGTCTCCAGCGAAGTATAAGTACTGGAAGATCCGATTGCAGTACTAGGCCAGGCAGGAGAATGTCGTCCAAACTTGTGCCATTCGCTGTTTAGCTTGAGGCGTTGAAAACGACTCGTACCTTAGTGGTGGTACTCTCCGCCTCAACTACGGCGTGATGGGGCAAAAAATAGTTATTCGACGAATCGGCTTGAACCATCTCCTTATTTTTTGCATATGCCCTAATGTATTATATTCAGACAGGACCCTCAAATATTCTTTCCCTAGTTCCGGGTTCTTTGCTAAACACGTCTCATTCCGGAAGAACTGCGAACACGCTCGCCTAAGAGATCCTCCTATGTTTATTTTATCCGGGTATCCTCTCTACGACTCGTAGTTCCCCTGTATAAATCTTCGCAGTATTTGTCGTCTGCGTTTGGACTTTTATTTCTGGGCAGATTTTCCAACTCACAGAATGATGTAAGCTGTTTGTCGAAAGCAATTTCGCTGTAAAACGACACTATATTTCTGGTTGGATTCGGTGCTTCTACATGCCCGGCTAATATCCAACCGAACACGGTTTCTTGAGACAGAAGTGTACTCAGTACATTTGTTTTCAGTCCGCTCAGTATAATTTGGGAATGCCTGCATAGTCGTTGCGTCGATATGGCAGGATGACAGATTCCCAGTAAGTTTGGCTAGAATTAAAACAGAAGTTGTTAGGCTAAAGCAAGGGTCCACTGGTGAACGGAGTTCAATGTGGGAGGCCTCCTTGACTTGGGCCGACACTGCATGCATCCTTTTTGCTGGTAAATTGATTCGGCGTTTTAGTCGTTCTGTCATGAACGAGCATTCTAAGCCAGAATCGATAAGTGCTGTTGCTGGGAAGTCTTTACCCTTATAATGAATGGTGACTGGAGCTGTCCCTAGCAGCACACCTGCACTTGAATGCACATGGTAGGATTTAACATTTCGGTCTGAAACCGAATTTGATTTTGGAGCTTCCCGTCTCTGTTGTGCCTGTTGAGAAGTAGAGGCAGCATTATCAGCAGTATACTGATTCGGGCTGCTAGTTGCCTGCGTCTGTAGAGACCCCATATGCAGGAGCGTATGATGTCGAGAGTGGCCTTTGCTGCAGGTGTTCCAACTGCTGCACTTCGACACTGTGTGTTCTGGGAAGAGGCAGCCTTTGGTGGATTTAACGAAACTAATTCGCTCCACCGGCGTTAACTTGAGAAAACGGGGACAGTTCCGCAATCTATGGGAACTTCATTTGCACTTAGTGCATGGTGCCTTTGTTACATTTGCTTGTTATGCACCAAGACTTTTTGTAGGGGTTTCATTGGCAGGTATCGTAGATTGCGGTTTCTGCGGAGCTGCTTCAAGTGTCTGGAAGCGGTTGGACAAAAATTTGTTCATATCCTCCCACTTGGATATTTCCACTTTATGGTCTATGCTTTGTTCCCATAGACATAGCGTACTTTCCGGCAATTTAGTCGAAGATAAGTAAGTAATAATTGCGTCCCAATTCGAAGTGTCAATTTTATGTCTTCGCAAGGACGAGAGGCAATTATTTATTTCGCGTTGCAATGTTTTAATTGCGCTACCACACTCACTCTCTACCTTTTTAAAATTGAACAAAATTTGGAGTTGCGAGTTCACAAGTATACGTTTGTTTTTGTATCTCTCGCATAAGTTTCTCCACGAGGTATCGAAACCCTCATTTGTAAGCGGACATTTATTCACTATATCCTTTGCCTCACCGTGTGTCTTGTTGTTGAGGTGGAAAAGTTTCTCAACTGGTGTTAGGTGTTTGTTTAAGATATAAAGGGCCCTGAACATGTCACGAAATGTTGGCCGTGACAGATAATCGCCCCTGAAAACTTCAGTATCACATGGAGGCAGGCGGATACTGTGCTCAAATTCGGGCTTTTCTTCCGGCTTAGTTTCTGGCTTAGCGAATGTCGCTTGGCGTGTAGCCATAATTGACATGCAGCGTAAATAAACTGCGTATGCCCTTTTATATTTCTGTTTTACAGAAACTATGTCAGAAGATTGTAATTTGTTTTAGTTTAGCAACTCCTCCTGGGCCGCTCTGGCTTTTCTGCACATTGACTTCAATTCCTCTTATTGAAGAGTAAGAGTATACTTATTGTGGGCCGAATCCTCTAAATCATTGTAGTCTGATTCGAATTCAGCAATCGAATCAGCCAGCCTAATGAAGCTATCCATATTTTGGATTTTGAGGAATTAGAATCAAAACAAAACTCGAAAAATGGCTTGAGGTACGAGAAATGCTCCGAATGTACCCCAGGAAAATCAAACAACCCAATTCAATAATTTTTTCAATAAGTGAACTCAGAGTCTTTAAAATCTTATTAAATTTTATTGATTTATTACAGACTTGGCCGTATCGTCTGAATAATTTGTTTAAACTCGACACAGAAATTAGAATGCAACGTTATTTGATTACTCGCTATCGGGGATATGTTTATCTATTCTATATCTTATATATAAAATTCTCGTGTCACAGTTTTTGAAACCATACTCCTCCGAAACGGCTTGACCGATTCTCATGAAATTTTGTGAGCATATTGAGTAGGTCTGAGAATCGACCAACATCTATTTTTCATTATCCTGGGAAGTGGACCAGGGACCGAAATATTCCAAACTTTTCTGTTTATGGTGCGATTTCCTTCAAATTTGGTACAAAGGTACCACTCTACTTTTGTTAAAATTCGGGCTTTCTTTTTTTCCGGGAAGCGGACCAGGGACCGAAATTTTCCAAACTTTTTTATTTATGGTGCGATTTTCTTCAAATTTGGTACAAAGGTACCACTCTACTTTTGTTAAAATTCTGGCTTACTTTTTTTCCGGGAAGTGGACCAGGGACCGAAATTTCCCAAACTTTTTTATTTATGGTGCGATTTTCTTCAAATTTAGTACAAAGGTACCACTCTACTTTTGTTAAAATTCGGGCTTTGTTTTTTTCCGGGAAGCGGACCAGGGACCGATATTTTCCAAACTTTTTTATTTATGGTGCGATTTTCTTCAAATTTGGTACAAAGGTACCACTCTACTTTTGTTAAAATTCGGGCTTTCTTTTTTTCCGGGAAGCGGGCCAGGGACCGAAATTTTCCAAACTTTTTTATTTATGGTGCGATTTTCTTCAAATTTGGTACAAAGGTACCACTCTACTTTTGTTAAAATTCGGGCTTTCTTTTTTTCCGGGAAGCGGACCAGGGACCGAAATTTTCCAAACTTTTTTATTTATGGTGCTATTTTCTTCAAATTTGGTACAAAGGTACCACTCTACTTTTGTTAAAATTCGGGCTTTCTTTTTTTCCGGGAAGCGGACCAGGGACCGAAATTTTCCAAACTTTTTTATTTATGGTGCGATTTTCTTCAAATTTGGTACAAAGCCTACCACTCTACTTTTGTTAAAATTCGCGGTTTCTTTTTTTCCGGGAATTGGATCAGGGACCGAAATATTCCAAACTTTTCCATTTATCTTGCGATTTTTTCCCTAAATTTGGGGAGAACAACGTCTGCCGGGTCCTTCTAGTATGGATATAAAATAGGATGTATGTACATACGTATGTATGTATGTATGTATGTTATATACTCCGGAACTACAGCGCCGATTTTGTTCATCTTTACAGGATAGCTCAGTAGGAGTCCGGAGAGTGTTTATGTAAAGTTTTATTCCGGGAAGTGGACCAGGGACCGAAATATTCCAAACTTTTTTTATTTATACTACGATTTTCTTCAAATTTGGTACAAAGGTAGTTGTTGTTGTTTTAACACTACTTTGCCCTGCCTAGGTAGTCAGTATCAACCTTACCCAATATTGTCATCGAACTCTTCTAACGGCAGTCCTAGAAACCTAGCGGCTTCAACAGGGGAGGACCAGAGGGATATGGGTGTTAGAAGAGTAGGATCGGATGAGCAGACAAAAAGATGGTTAGTAGTATGGGGGCACAAGCCGCATGCCGGACAAACATTAGGCAAAGGTAGTCTTTTACTTTTGTAAAAATTTGCGGTAACTTTTTTTCCGGGAAGTGGACCAGGGACCGAAATATTCCAAACTTTTTTATTAATTGAGCGATTTTCTTCAAATTTAGGACAGAGGTAGACTTTTACTTTTGGTAAAATTTGAGGTTAACTTTTTTCGGGGTAGTGGACCAGGGACCGAAATATTCCAAACTTTTTTATTTATGGTGCGATTTTTTTCTTTTAAAGCTTAAAATGACCCCTAGAATAGTTTCCGCTATGGCGATTTTTCACTTTTTTCCCACCCCCGCAAATCAACCCACTCTAATGTGTATATGTGTTGCCTCAATAACGAATGTAAACAACAGAACCAACAAAGCGTGCGGTGTATCGAAATGAGCGATAAAGTGAATATTAAGTGAAAATTTGTGCGAAAAAATCAAAATTACTAAAACGCAGTGAACTTACTCAAGAAAAATGAAAAACTAGCCTTCGATTAAAATGCTGTGCGGTTTATCACCAAATAAAAGTAAAAAACAAAAACAAAACTAGCGATCGAAAGGCAAGGTGAATTCCGTGTGAAAGTGAGGTTATGTTGCCTCTTGTATTTAAATTAAAACGCGGTAACTAAACAAACTCACTATTATTCACTTATCGCACTTATATTTCGAATACACTCGCGGGCGGCACTTTTAGTATAAATTATGGAAATATTGCGACACCACAAAAGTAAGTGGCAAGAAATACACAACTTACGTGATTTGATGTGGTGATAAGCAGATTTTGTGTGGCTGGTTCACTAGGGGCCGTTCAAGTATTACGTAAGCGCTATTGGGGGGCGGGCGGGTCTTTGTTTTGCTTATTTTCGATGACATGGGGGTAGGGGAGTCTAGATGATGATTACGTCATCAGTAGTTATTTACTTTTTTACACGAATGGCAATCCTCACATTGTTTTTGCTTGAAAACGAAATGCATTTTCGGGGAATCCTGCAAATAATGTATACGTTGGGGGAATTACTGCGTTCACTAAATCGTCACATTGAAAATACCCTGCAAAAATTTTGTGAGGGACACCAATACACTCAAAGCTATTTTCTTTTAATTTCAACATGAGATGGATATAATGTATGTATCCATTTCAGTCGCACACATGGTCGTGAGGGTCATTTGAGGCCTCACTTGATACTCTTTGTTGATGGAGTGTATGAATGCATCAGCTACACTAAAATTATAGGTATTTCTTTTTCAGTCACACACATTGTCGTGACGGTCATTTGAGGCATCACTTGATACTCATTGTTGATGGAGTGTATGAATGCTTCAGCTACACTAAAATTATAGGTATTTCTTTTTCAGTCACACACATTGTGGTGACGGTCATTTGAGGCATCACTTGATGCTCATTGTTGAGGCAATTTATGAATTGAAACAGTGGCAGCATTGTACAAATGACATATGTCATTTAAAAAGTGCGCATTTACGAAACCACGCGGGTTTTATAAAAAATACAGAAGTGGGAATAAAAGCGAAAAGATAAGTTTTGTAATGAATAAACGGCAGGCGCGTAGCCAGAAAAAAATTTCGGGGGGGGTTTTGGCCAAAGTGTCAGTAAATAAGAATTACCTATAAATACACATATATTTATATTTTCACATATTACATATTTATACTTTTATTTATTTGAAATTTTCCTCTTTCTACACGGCTAAAAATTTGAGCCTAAATTTTAAACCATTCATTGGTTTACACAATTTTTAAAACTTTTTGGTAATAAATTCCAAACCTTTCTCAATTTTTTGCGGTTTAGATTTAAAACTTAACTGGGATAAACAAACACGGTACTTTTCGCACAAAATTCATGAGTGCGCCGTAGCTCAGTAGGTAGAGCATTGCGCACTGATTTGGGGCACGTCGGTTCGAGACCTAACATTTTTTAAAAAAACATAAAAAATTGTTAACAACATTTTCGGTATAAAATTTAAATAATTTTTATTAGGCGCATTTCTATGACAACCGTCGTAAATTTAATTCTAAACCAAATTTGGTCATACACCTAGATCAGTATGTCTGCGTTCAAAGGGTTTTTTTGGAATATCCAGTAAAATAAACTTCTTTAGACTAATTAAATTATTTTGAATGAAAGTATGTGCAAATACATAATGAAACTTCTGCAAATCAAAGTTCAAAAGTTTGTGGAAAATTCATGAAAATTTAAGAAATCTCGAAAAAATTTCATCGAAATTTCTAACTTTCTCGTAAAATTTTTTTGATTTTTTTCGAGTATGCAGTTTTGCTGCTCGTTCAATTGTCAAAAGCCGACCAAGAGCATTTTCTTCAATATAAAAATATTACGCTTATAAATTTGTATGGAAGATAATGCACTTGGCTAGGAAAAAAATTGCCAAAAATCGTGTAATTCTTCTAGCGGCTTAAGATTGCTATCTTTGTTCACTTTAATTGAACGGGCCACAAAACTGAAAACTCGAAAAAATTTAAATATTTTTACTAAAAAGTTAGAAATTTTTATGAAAATGTTTCGAGTTTTCTTGAATTTTCCACAAAGTTCTTAACTTTGAGTTGCAGTATTTTTCTTGTTTTTTTGCACATTCTTTCATACAAAAATAATGAAATTAGTCAAAGGAAGTCAATCTTACTGAAAATTCCAAACTACACTTTGAATATGTAGCCCCAAAAAGTTTTAAATCTAGGCTAAATATTTTAGCCGTGTACAAAACAATATTTATTTTTATTGTTTGTTTTCAAATTTTGTGTAGGATTTCTTCAGGCTTTGGCAAGAAGTAAATAGTTGTCGCTTTATTTCTTGAAGAAAAACTGAAGCTTCGGAAAAATAAAAACAAAAAATGAAATAACATTGAAATTCATATAAAAAGCGGAAAATTGCAATTATTCAACATGCGAAACGGAACATCAACATTTGTTGGCTATTCATGACAATTTCATAGTCAAGAAATACTTGAAAATATTTCTTAATCATTTTCTTTTCAACAGCATACCGGGCTTTCTTTTAAACGTTTTCAATCTTTTTTTGCCAAATTAGCGTCACTTTTTAGTATCACCTCACAAGTATAAGTACAATTTAATTGTTACTTTCTCTGATAATTCAATACGACTGCGTTCTGTACAGCTTAGTAATTTTTGGAAATTTTTTTTAACTTCTTGTTCACTTTTTTAGTTAAACCTTTGGCAACCGTGACTATAATAACGAGGGACACTCATTTTTACGATTTTTGCCCGCTGTATTCATAGCTCGAAAAGCAGTTAGTTTGGCGAGAATTTCTTAAAGGGCCAAATGAGTGAACCGTTGCAGGAATTTAGTTGTGACCTCTCAGACTTGCTCTGACAATTAATTAGCGACTACCAATAACTTCTCTCAGTGTGAAATATTATTCAATTTTATTCTTTCGTATTTTCATTATTGCTATTAATGCTAATTTCTTAACAGGGGTTTTAAAGGTAAATAGAGTAATTATTCTAGTACAGACGTATATTTTTTAATTTTCGGAAATTTCGGGGGGGGTTTGAACCCCCAAAACCCCCCCCTGAATACGCGCCTGATAAACTCTCTGACTAGAGAAAAAAGAGCCTTCGAGGCCAATGTGAAAAAATATAAAAGATTGATGGAAGTGGAGTACGCGGAAAATGTGAAAACCCAAGTGTCGAGCGAAGTGGTTTCACATATTTTAGAGTGTGGTGAAGGTCCGTCCACTTCAGTTGGTGCCTGTAGTGCTTTAGAACAGGAGTGGGATTCCCTTAGTGAAAGTGACTGCCCTTTTTTTCATGACCAAGAATGGCAGGAACATATTTTAGACTCTGAGGAAGAATGGGAATTTGAGGTAGTGCAACCCAGCAAACAATTTAGTGAGGAAGAGAAGTGGAAGTTGCTGCTATTATGGGAAATAAAGCATACCATTTCTCAAAACGCGATAAGAGATTTATTGAAACTGTTGAGGAAGGTAGGTGTCAAAGATTTTCCTTTATATCCCAAAAATCCAAGCACAGATAAGATGAAAATTTCAAAAATGGCTAATGGGGAGTTTTTATATCTAGGCATACAACATTATTTCGCTTCGAATCCTTTTGAATTTTTAAAAGACTATGAAGAGGTTTTATTAGATATAGGAATTGACGGGCTTAAACTTTACAAAAGTTCCAACAAGGTTTTGTGGCCTATTCTAGGCTCAATTGTAGGTTTTCCAAACGTAAGTCCCTTCATAATTGGCTGTTATTCTGGTTTAAAAAAGCCTGACAATCTCGATAGTTTTCTAAGAGAATTTTGCAATGAAGTAAAACTGCTTAGAGAGAATGGTATAAATGTAGGTAATAGGCAAAATCTGTTAAGATTTAATGTTCGGTTGTTTGTTTGTGATTCTCCAGCAAGGGCTTATGTCACCGGTATCGTTTCCCATAACAGTAAAAATGGCTGTCCCAAGTGTTGCCAGGAAGGAGATTACAAAAACAAAAGGGTATGTTTTTCAATAGAAGCCGGAAGACTCAGGTCAGATGTGTCTTTCAAAATGAGATGCAATCCATGCCACCATCTAGTTGAATATAGGGATAAACTAAGTGTCATGGAGGAAACAGATTTTGGAATGGTGTCTCAATTTTCATTAGATAGTATGCACCTAGTTGACTTGGGAGTGATGAAAAAACTGTTGAAATTTTTGGTAACCAAGACGAATTTAGCAGATATAAATCGAAAGATGGGTTTCGTAGCTGGGTGTGTTCCATCAGAGTTTTGCCGGGTTCCTAGAAATTTAAGCGAGTTGAATAATTGGAAGTCAACCGAATTTAGGCAGTTTTTGCTTTACACCGGGTGGTACGTATTTCAGACATTGTTGTATTTATATTTAATGCTATATGCTTGCTTTTTTTCATTTTAGAGGTTTTCCCAAATAAAACCAGTGCTGAGTTCGAAAAGTCAGTAAGGAAGGCTGTGGAGTTGAGCCATCACCGAACTGACCAAAAGCGCTACCTAAAAAAAGAGAAGGCGGGTTCTTCAAAGAAGAAAAGCGTTTGAGTTTTGCGATTTATTTGCGTTTATTTAAATTAATTAATTAAATATTAAAATATAAATATTAAAATACATTTTATAACGTTAAAAAATGTATTTTTATTTAAATTCAAAATGTATGGATCAAGTGTGATGCATGATGGCCTCAAGTTTGAGGGATCACGTGTGAAGCATACTGACATCAAGCTTGAAGCATCAAGTGTGAAATATGCTGGCATCAAACTTGAGGAATCAAATGTGATACATGCGTACATCAACTTTGAGGAATCAAGCGTGATTCAGGTAAAGATCAAATTTGATGGAACAAGTTTGACAAATGCAAACATCAAGTTTGATGGAGGAATCACGGAGGAGAAAGGAGTACAGCTATGTTACTTATCAAACGGATAAATACGTAAGTGGGACGAAGATGCAAGGTCACATGTATTCTCCCCAGTCCCTCAAGTTTTTCACATTGCCTTTAAGAACTTGATGGAGAACAGTGAGGAACGTCTACCTCAAGTTTGAGCCTCAAATGAGGGCTCAAATGAGGGTCACTGTGTTTGCAGGGTATCCATAAAAAAGTAAACATGAACATTGACAGGAAAGTTAGCCATGTAAGAGTCGCTGCTCGTCGTGCTAATGAACTGATGTACATTTTTCAAAAGTTAGAGCACCATGATGTTGAATGGTGTGATGAGAATGACGTAGATATTGCACAATATTGAGCAGCAATAAAATGTCATCGACAACTTAGAATCATGGACTCGGGTTTCATGGACTGAAGACTGTTAATTTGAATTCAATATGTTTACCAAAAATTTAAAATAAGTTTTTTATGCTCGTAAGATTAATCGAATCAGTTAATCTAATATATGTAAATCTATTTTAATATTTTAAAATTTATAATTATAATATAAAAAAACAACACATTAATTGTAAAATGTTTACGTAAGCATGACGGGAGGGAGTAACCGCTTTGCTTATTTTCGATGACAAGGGGGATGGGGGGGGTAAATAATTGTAATAAATCTGCTTACGTAATACTTGAACGGTCCCCTATCAGATTGGGTGTTTGTAGCCGGCAGTGTTTATCTCGGCTGTGTGTGGTTTTATCCAAGGATGGAAATAATAAAATTAAATATTCGGTATCCAAGTAGCTTTATTATTGCGCTTTGATGTTGTTGTTGCCGACTGTATCGCTTATAGTGCTGTGGTTCCTCTACGGGGAGATAGGACCATGAACAATTCGCTCGAAGTGCTTAGCTGGAGCGGCCGTTGCTCGAAAGCACCGCGGTCGAATTCGATATAAATAAAGAGAAGAAGTGAACGAAATGTTCGTTATAAAGGTGGCCGTATATTTTAACGTGAAAATTAAAATTTTACAAATGCTTTCACCTTGGATAATATGGCTGCGGTAGAAACTCCTGGGGTGGTCGGGATGTGTGTTGTCTTCGATGATCGTCGAAAAAGTAGACGGTTGTCCAGTCGAGGCCAACCGTTGAACACGAAATTTCAGGGGAGGTGAACCTACACATGCACACCCACATGCATGTATATGTTGCTGACAAAACATGAATATGCAGGCATGCAAATACATGTGGGTGGCTTGGTATGTGTGGTTGGAAGGGTGCGGAAAAGTGACATTAGGGGGGCCCAATTTAGGCATCTGGCCTAAACAATCTATGATAATTTCAATACTATCAAAGAATTTGCATAGTTGAGTTGAATCAATAACATTTCTAACAGTCTGGCTTCACCTCCTTTGGATAGTCTCAAAAGAAGCTTACTTTGCAGACCATCGCTTGCACTTATACCCTTGATGGAGTTCCTTAAGGTACTCATTTCTCCATCGCGTGCTAAATTGCTGATGAACGAAATTCTACCACTTTAGTGTCAGGGACAGGTTGTCAGCACTGGGTTCCGGGATTGAGAGTAGTGAGGCTCCACGCAGAAAATGTCCTAGTGTTAAAACTAGAAGTTCCGAGGGATCCTGAGACATAGACGATATCGGTCGCGAGTTGAGAATCGACTCAACTCTAACGAAGAGGGTGGTGAATTCTTCGAAGATAAACTTGTGATTTCCTGCGATCTTCCCGAGATGTACTTTGAAACTCTTTACGGCTGCTTCCCAGAGACCGCCCATGCGAGAGGCATATGGAGGGTTGAATTGGTAAACCCTGGTTCACATATTTTTGTGAGATGTAGGTCGCGGTGTCTTGAAGGAATTGTGAGAACTCTTTTCTAAAGCTTCGGTTCACACCTACAAATGTTTTCCCGCAAGGAACTCGTGTTACTGATGGGAGTGGAAGATTGTAGCGCATTTCTAGATAGTACATACGGTATGCTTGAGATATAAGGTTCGTTTTGACTTGATTGACTTCGCCCTGGGTCAATGTCTGGCAGGTGGGAATGGCAGTTTTCCGTGACTTGTTAATAAGTCGGTACACGTATGACATCACGCGAACGGCACGAGGTAGTGAGGAGAACCGTTCTAGAATATCAACATATTCGACCGTGTGTAATGCGGCGCTGTTCAGGTGGGGAAGGGTGCGTTGACAGCGTTTGTGGCCACACCGAAGGGGTTTTTGGAGCCATTCCGGGCCTTTCCACCATAAATTGCAGATCGGGAGCTCTTGTGGGTTGCAGCCACGGGTGCCGAGGTCGGCGGGTTTATCACACTACACACATGCTTCCAAGTAGCATTGCTCATATTATCGAGGATAAGAGAGATGCTATTAGCGACATATGTTTTTCAACTGTGAGGTGGTTTCTCTAACCATGCTAACACTATCGAGAAATCTGTCCGGAGGAAAAGTTCGCTTGAGTCCAAACGCAGTTCCGATCGAACTTGTTTAACAAGCTAATACGGCTGCGCAGAGTTCGATTCGTGGGAGGCTGACAGTACATCGTCTCTATATCGCCGTTAAACACAAATTGGTAAAGTCGCCATTTTAAAATATTAGTTTTAAATGCAGAGTGGGACCCGTGTGAAGCACGTCATCAAGGAAGCTGCGAGAATGGGATAATTTTGATGCATTTAAAACCACGCGAACCTTTGTAGTTTCCCTGTCTAGCTCGATGACTGCGTGGTGTGGTAAATAAAAAAAAAAAAGAGAAATATTTACCATCTTTGATAATTTCTTGTGATCCAGCATGAGGTATTCTTCTAGGACCTCGGAGTATTTCTTCTGCAACGTTGGGTTCCTTTCCAGAGTCCGTTCAGTGCTGAGATATTGTTGCTGTGCTGCTACGCGGTAGTGTACAAGGGCACTGAAAGTAGGGAATCCTGGTTTGCGCGGGAGTCTAACCATGTATCTTCCATCTGCCTGCTGAGTTGTTGTGCGTTGATACAGCTCTTCGCAGAAGTCTTCTTCACTGGACCGGGATTGAGTAGTGGGTATATCTTCTTGGTTCAAAACTTTCTATGGAGCGTACTGAGGCGGTCATTCTTAGATTGTCGAATCTGAGTGGTAAATGTTGAGATCCTTTAAGGGATCGGGCAGCTGAGAATCCATCCGAATATCAAATTTTGGGCAACGAGGCAGCCGCTTATATTGGTGTGCAGCCCTTCTAGGAGATTGCAGAGAATTGCATCACTTACGATGGCCATATCTAAACGGTGAGGGGTGAAGCAGTCGGGATCGGCCAGTGTCAAATGAGATATTTCTTCTAACCTAATTTTTGAGATTTTAGTTCAGGTAAGAAAGTGGGTCAATTGTGGCATAACAATGGCTTGGGTACTAATTTTTTGTAATTTGTCCGCGGAGGAGAGTGTGATTTCGCAGACCTGTTTTGAGTTTTGTACCACCTATTTCGAGTTCTGTACTACCAGAGATTTCGAAACTGGCTTCTTTAGTTGCAAGCCGCTAAACCTTTTGTATCCGGGACGAGATAAAAGTTTTTCGGAGCCTTGATCCACGAGGGCTCGAACGCTGCGATATTAAACATCATAATGTATGGGAATTACTGCTGTTGGGAGAAACGTAGTGAATTGGGAACTTGAATGGTGTGACGACACTTAATTCACATACGATTGAGGTGAACTTTGATTCTTGGGTTGCATAATTTACAAGAGATCGTCGGGGTTGATTGTGCATGAAAATTTGTCGTCCTGCTTTTATTCGCGAAGGTCGAGTTGTGAGAGAGCGTTCGGGGGATGAAATTATAGGGAGGAAGCTTTAAGTTGCAAGCCCGATATGTGTGCAGAAATCTATCTATCCGCCCACAGGGTTAGGTCTTTTCGTGAGCCTAGTGATTGTTCCTATAGGGAGAGGGAATCACTGGGGAGTGTTGACGAACACAGTTGTTAATGGTGGATTGCAGTTTCTGGATTTGTTTGCCGTTTTTAGAGTACATGGGAGGGAGATTGAATATGATTTTTAACTGCGTATCCACCAATATCCTACGATTTTCACACCGGGATTTTAGGGCTCCCAGGCGAGTTCAAAACTATCGTTCGTGAGAGGGAATTGTTTTTTACGATTTGTCTAGCCCGGCTAAGGTCGTCGGCTTTGAGGCGCGGTTCTTGCAACTTCTCCTTTCCCAACAGTTGCATAATCAAAATAAGGGTCATGTCTGACGGAGAGAATAAATTAAAGGAGATAAAGAAATATATAGTAAAGCGGGAGAAACCTGTCCGAGTCAGGTGGAGCCGTCCCACCCCTCCTGTTCACAAGATGTGAACAGCCTTTGAACTCTACTACGACTCCGGCTACCGAGTAGAGTACCCTTAAACCTGACTTAAGTCCGTCTTTATGTCGTTATATTCGTTCCATCCTACACTCAACTTACCATCAGCTGCCACAAGGGTAACACCTGCACCAACCTATAGAGGCCTTTAGCCTTCCATCATATCTATTATACCGCAAAAAAGGAAATAACTTCAACATATGTATCATCATTTTTAATTCAAGCTAATAGACAATATTTATTTATATAATTTAACGCTCTATTTCTTACAACTTATAAATCTAGATGCTATGTCTAATATGAATGTTTTAATTTTTCTTCAAATCGCAAAACTATTATGTAATATAATTATTTAAAAAAAATCCAAACAAAATTTCAAAGTTCCAACCGGCCAAATACCTATTTAGCTTTTGGTTCGTGCACAATCACACGCATAAACATATGTAAATACGTAAATATATGTATGTACGCGTGTGTTTGCCCGATCTCAAAATTTTTTGTAAAGGTCCCTACAAACCACATACCGGTTACCAATGTAGCTAAATAGTGGGTTTCATTAATTTCTCATATGGTCTATAAAGTGGCTATTTTTTTCAGGCGGCGTGAAGATTTTAACCATATGTGTGACTTCGCATCTCCCTTGCACTTATCGAATTCTCCCATTAACAAAAACTATAGCTGTACTTTTCAATACTTCCAGTCTTAAAAAATTTCCCTTTCCAAAACCAGTTAATGTTTTGGTTAACACCTAGTTGAAAATAGTTGTTCAAATGGTTTTCGTTTTGGCTAAATAGTGGGCCGAAATAATCGTTCAGTTGGGTTTTCCTTTGGCTAACATATGGTGAATATTATCTGTTGAATTTGTTATCAAAGTGGCTAAGATATGGTTAATTTTATTAGCTGAATTGGTTAATGAAATGCCAGTTATAGTGGTTATTTTCAAATGGAGACACCTACACATTTTTTCCAAATAAATTGCACAAAAATGCATTATTTTTATTATATACTAGCTGACCCGACAGGGGTTGTTCTGCCAAGGTACTCCCTTATGTATAGTTCTTTAAAGGTTGTTCATACTTTTCTAGCAGGGAACTGAGAAGTTATAATTTTCCAGTACCATGGTGTACTGATAAGGTGAGAGCAACTTGAATTGCCATGTATTTTGTTTGTATAATTTAGAATTTCGATTGTCAAACTTACAACGGCGCACAACAACAATGTTTGCCAATGTTGCCACATTTATCATGCACCACGAAGATATTCTCTCTAGGTTGACAATCGAAATTCAGCTTCAAATAAAAAAAGTAAAAATCAGCTGATTTCTTGCGGTCACCTTCTTAGTACACCATGTCCAGTACCTTACACCTTGAGACCTTTTGAAAATAACAAACATTTTAATTAACTTTTCTTATATTCTTTTTTACACCCAAATTCACACTTTAAAAATAGAAGTTTCACATTTAAAAATAGTAGTTTCATTTTTGGTAAATTAGCGGTATCCACCTCTATGCTCTCCAGGTTCAAGTTCGTAGTTCCAATGAAATAATATCATAACCAAAAAAGTGAGCTTCTCGGGTATACTTTCTGATTTTTTATCAGCTTTGGTGGACATACTTTATTTATTTTTTGTTTCGGGAAACTCCCATGACTACAGCTACACCGGCATAGCTGTATGCATGACTTGCAACCTCAGTTGCACCTACGTACTAAAGATCTCTCCACTAACACCACTCTCCCCGCAACTACCAAACAGGTGTTTTCTCATAGGGCTGGTTAGCTCATTAACTCCATAGAGCTGTTTTCACAGAAGCCGGTTAACGATAACCGGAATTTAACTGTTGTAGCTGTTAAATTAACCCTTGAAGTGAATTTTTTTGAGTTACCAAGCAATTGTATCTAAAAAAAAGTATAGCTTAAAAATAAGATATATGTCTAAGTTCCCAACAAACACAGACAATTTTTTTCTCCACCTTTTGATAAAACCTTGATTTCAAGTGGAGATTCAGCTTTCCTCACAACTTGAGGTTAAGCTTTGTTCTCCAACGTTATTTCTCAACTTGCGCATTAGGTATTTGAGATGAAGTTGAGAAATTGCCAAATAGGGATTTGCCCTTAAGATGAAGTTGAGATTTAATGCATTCTCAACTTGAGAATCACTGAAATTCCTATATTAAAAAAGTGCTTGGAAGTTGAGAATGCTATAACTAAACTATTGAAGTGCTGTTGAGAATTAACCTTGGAGATTTGAGAAAGGCATCTGACCTAAAATGCATCTGAAGTTGATATCAAACAAAATTGTTTGTTGGGTTACCTTTGTCTTAAAATTATCCTGCACTGCATGGTTTGCGTTGAATAAGTTAACTTAGAAGACGCTGCTAAATTGTTAGTAGTTCATTGGACTTACCAACCAAAAGCTCTTATGCATTTCAGCCACACTTTTGCAGTATCTGAACAAAACTATTTAACTTACCCAGGTTTAGTCAGTTAAGAATACAGGCCATGATTTGATGAAAACGCTACATTAAAGCATCATCACAGGAACATATTGGAAACATTAAAGAAAAAATTTTTAAAATCGGTTGAGCCGATACGGAGATCTTACGGGACGTACGAACGCCAATTCATTTTTATATATATAGATTATGAAAAAGGACGGAATAAAAACCTATGTTTACAATCAAAGCTTTTGGTTGTTGTATTCACTTTTTCAACATGCGCCAAATCACAATCAAAGCTTTTGGTTGTTGTATTCACTTTTTCAACATTCGCCAAAGTAGCGAAAAGGAATTCACCATTTGGTCAAGCAAATTTTGTATTTAAATATAAAACGGAAAAAATCTGTACGGCATTAAGTTCCCTACATGAACATTTCAGTTAGAACACCAGTGATCTCAACTGACTACAATTTATATGGTAGCTAAACTTCCTTAGCTAATATATGATTAAATTGAGGATTTAGAAAATTGTTCTATATAAATAAACACTATGTCCGATAGAATAAAGAAAAGAAAAAATTTTTAAAATCGGTTAAGCCGTTATTGAGTATTAGCTAAAAAAATTTTAAATTGAGATTAGAAAAAAAAGAATTTATGTGGTAAATGAAACAGATTGGAAACATTGAAGAAAAAATATTTCAAATCGGTTGAGCCGATACGGAGATCTTACGGTATATACGAACGCCAATTCATTTTTATATATATAGACTAGCAGACCCGGCAGACGTTGTTCTGCCTGACCAGTGACTTCCCTAGAAATACATTTTCAAATATTTTTCTTTAACTTTTAACATTCCATTTATTGCAGTGCTTTAGGATATACAATGTTTCTGGCTTTAAAGTCTTTGGTATAAACAAATAAATTTTTTGGATGTCCAACTCAAAAAACGGATCTTTTGAACTCAATGGGTATGACAAAAACCATTATGCGCTGCTGAGCAGATGTATAGTTAGTACTTATTTAATTATATCCTATATCTACCTATAATACTCTGGATATGTATGACGGCAATAACAAACAAAAAAAATTAGCTGCTTTGATTAAGATTTAAGAATGTTAAAATGTCACTAAAGCAAATACATTCAGGGATATAACGAATTGATATATTACTTAGCTTGTGGGCTTGGAACTGCCCACTTTTCCAAAGAATTTACAAATGTAGCCTATGTATGTCGTACACAACGAAGATTTTAACGTATTGGAAAAGTTTTAAACAGATCAACCATAAACTTTGGAGATTATTGAAGTCCAAACAAAGCTCTGAATACAAAAAATGTGGGCGTGGCACCGCCCACATTTCCCAAATTATATAATTCTTGACCAAGGGACACACATATCCAAAAATCTTTAATTTAGACCCAATATGTTCAGAGTTATGAAGAATTTAAATTTTATATAGCCTGGGGGCGTGGCACTGGCTACTTTTCTAAAAATTGATGTAGCCTGAATCGTACACAACAATTTTCTTAACCAATCTTGAAAGTTTAAAAGAGATCGACCATAAACTTTGGACATTGTTGAAGTACAAACAAAACACAAAAAATGTGGGCGTGGGACCGCCCACTTTTCCCAAATTATATCCATCTTGACTAAAGGCCACACATATCCAGAAATAATTAATTTAGACCTAATATGTTCAGAGCTATGAAGAATTTAAATTTTATATAGCCTGGGGGCGTTGCACCGCCTACTTTTCCAAAAATTGATATAGCCTAAATCGAGCACAACAATCTTCTGAACCAATCTTGAAAGTCTAAAAGAGATCGACCATAAACTTTGGACATTATTGAAGTACAAACAAAACACAAAAAATGTGGGCGTGGCACCGCCCACTTTTCCAAAATTACTTAAATCTTGACCAAAGGACACAAATATCTAAAAATCATTAATTTAGACCAAATATGTTCAGAGTTATGAAGAATTGTAGTTTTATATAGCCTGGGGGCGTGGCACCGCCCAAATTTCCAAAAATTAATATAGCCTATGGTTTAACCCATGATCCCAAGAATATACTGTGAAAATTTCATAAAAATCGGTTGAGTACTTTGGACGCCCATAAAGGACACACAGACACACATTCATTTTTATTTATAAGATGGGTTTGTTATTATAATTTGGGGAATCACCAAAAATTCTCTTTATATTTCTTCTCTTTTGTCGAAGGCTTATGCATCTCTTAGTCAAAATACATTTTCTCTACGTTGATTTCATACACACACGCACATACATTTTTGTTCCGCTGTAGCTTGAGTTTGATCTATGAAAATTCTTATGCTTGGATTGTTTGAAGCTTTTATAAATTTCATCCTAGAAATAAGGGGCTTTAAGTTTTGAAAATGGAAAAAATGAAAACACCACTTGGTTTATTTTTGGGAAGACTTGCTTCTTAAAAAAATTTCATAAAAATTAGGCCATCACTTTTCGAGATTAGCCGTTACGAATATTTTCATATAAGCAATTTTATATAATTAGTATAGATATAGATATAGATATAGATTATTCAACATTCGCCAAAGTATCGAAAAGGAATTCACCGTTCGTATTTAAATATAAAACGGAAAAAATCTGTACGGCAATTAAGTTCCCTACAGGAGCATTTCAGTTAGAATACCAGTGATCTCAACTGACTACAATTTATATGGTAGCTAAACTTCTTTAGCTAATATATGATTAAATTGAGGATTTAGAAAATGTTTTGTTCTATATAAATAAACACTATGTCCGATAGAATAAAGAAAAGAAAAAATTTTGAAAATCGGTTAAGCCGTTATTGAGTATTAGCTAAAAAAATTTTAAATTGAGATTAGAAAAAAAAAGAATTTATGTGGTAAATGAGACATGAAATAGATTGGAAACATTGAAGAAAAAATATTTCAAATCGGTTGAGCCGATACGGAGATCTTACGGTATATACGAACGCCAATTCATTTTTATATATGGGTAAAATCACCTGAAGTGAGCCCACAATTTTTCCACTCATTATCAAATTCAGGTATGAGTAGTTTTTCATGAAGTATTCACTATAGACAATTAGTCCCCAAAGGGGTTTTTAAAAATTTTGTTTTTTACAACAACAGCAACAATTTTTGTTTTAGAAAAAAGTTGTATGACCTTTAGTAAAAAAACAATAACTCAGAAGGTATTATAGATATTCTAATGAAACTTTCAGGGTTCATAGTTCAATACTTGTATTTTAATAACATATATAGACGTTAAAATTATTTATTTATTTCCATACTGTTAACTAATTTTTAAGTTACAAGCCAGAATATCTTTGACTTCTCCCTCAAAAAACGAAATTATTTTTTTTCAGTACTATGCATTAAACGTCAAAGTAACAGAATCCGCAAAAAAATTTCACTGCTCGCGCTTACTTTCAAGAAAAACAAATTTTTTATGTATGAAGCAATACTTTATTTTTTCAATAAAAATATTATTAATTATGAATATTTTTATTTATTAAATATTTTTTTTTTTGCACAAATTGCATTAATGCAGTAATAAGTTTTTTATTTTTTTTTCCAAAGTGAAGAAATGAAATATTTATGGGACATTCCAGCCAAAAGAGGAAAATGACATATTTTTTAAAATTCTACTAATCGTTACTATTAATCCTGTGGCGACTACTTAAATGATTATTTTTCCCAAATCTGCTGGAAAATCTTTTTTTAAATAAATAAAACCTAACATTTTTGTCAATTAAACTTTTAGTTGATATCTAACAACTTTGGAAGGAAAAAAAGTATCATGTTAGCACTGCCTTTATCGACCTAGAGTTTTAGTTGTCAAAAAATATCGAGAGCGTTTCACATCAAGCGAGGAAAAATGTTAACAAAAGCTTAGAAATAAAATGAAAAGGTATATTGTGTTTTGTGTATTTCTTTGTTTAAGTAGTCCATAACGTGTGTCCCACGAGTCACGCAAAATAACATAAAAGTTATCCTAGTAAACTCGAGAAGGACCTCATAAAACCAGTTATTTCTGGATATCAGACTAAAGAAGTGGTTTATTATTTAAATACCTTTGAAAGGTTAAGGTCATATTGAAGTTTTTAGGCTATTTCGAAATATGTCCCACGAGTCACATATGACTAAAAAGTGTTTATACTTTAGATGAGTGCTGTAGAAAGGAAGAGAAAACAGAGAGAAAAAATGCGGTTGGATGCAGATAAATGGAAAATAGCCCAGGAACAATAACAACAGTTAAGCTGGGTAAGAGCAAATTTTTTGAATTCCGACCCTTGCATGTGAGGCCAATGAACGAAATGCCGCACAAAACTTGTATTTGTATTTATCATGCGAACTACAATTTTCTATTAGAGGCTCTTCACAAGATTGTGCCTACAGTTCCCTACTCTTCTACAGAACTTCTAAAAAAAAATTACTTGTGACGTATCAAATGAAAAATGTATGACTGGCGAATGTTCGAACTGTTTCTTAATATCCGACACACATACTGAAACGGTTCTTGAGAGGGAAGATTTTTTAAAATAGAGGGCAGTGCAACCTTTTAAAATATTAATATATAGTTTTAAATAATTGTTTGTCTAGCTATGACATTTTAGAGAAAACAATGAATTTGTGTTCCCCATAATAAACAAAGTTTAATCAGAATATCAATCAAAACTGTATTTTTTCCCTTCACTGATTTAAATTCGTGGTAAATTTTATAAACAATTTAGTCAATCAGGTTCAAGCTGGTAATAAAACCGATTTCGATAAACTAATATATTTACATGTTTGTCATTTGTCCCAATATGTTTTTTAAAATATCATACATCTTATTTTTATGGATAAAGATAGTGTGGAGTATCGTTTTTCTACCACAGCAAAATCTTATTTGAGAATTAAGTGGTTTGACTAAAATTAATATTCTGGTGCACAAAGGTACACCAAGGGAATTTTTAAGTGTCCCACAAGTCACATTAATTTAAGTCGTAGCTACAAAGACCTTAGTAGTTATTCGAAATTTTTTTTTAATGCATTTATTAGACGGGATATTTATCCATATGGATAAATAGATTCCAGAACTGGTTATGTCCTGTGGACATTTTTATAATTAAAAAATACTCAAACTTTAGAGTCAAATGTCCCACGAGTCACAATGGAATGTCCCTTATGTTATAATTTAATTTTAAATCTTTCTATTTTTAAGCACATACTTTGTTTTTAACAATTTTATTGTCTTTGGAAAAAAGCTTGCACTCGAGTGATGTGTTATCTAAAGCTTTGTAGTAATGATATTGGCGTGTATTTTTGACCGTAAAAGAATGTTCATATCGTGATTTATATTTTTCCTCATGAGATTCATGGTCTTGTTGAGAGCAGAAACCAAAATTTACTTTTTTAAATGATTTTTCAGCCCATTCAAACAATGAATATGCATTAGTAATGTGGTTATCATTATCCCTTTGCAGACTTGCACGATAAGCTTGTCGCTTTACACTGCCTGCCAAGCCGTCACATGCTCCTTTCCCGTGAGCTGTAGCAAAAAAGTTCCATTCCGCGTCAATGTTAAAATCGTTTTTGTGGTAAATCAAATTTGTAAAATTATATTTATTTTTGTGGTGCGAAGCAGCTCCGTCCGAAAAATATAAAAGTTTTTTAATCTTATCTTCGCCGAATTTATTTTTTAAGAATTCAACCAATTTAAAATTAAAAAGGTGAACCAGGCACGCGTCATGACTAACTTTTTCAGAAATTATAACGTTGGATGTTTTGTTTCTTCATCAGCTCTATAATACACTATGTAAGGGTGAATTGTAGCCTGGGTATAACTCCATTGGTGGGATTGTATTGCGTCTTGTACAGAAAAAGTATAATTTTCAGAAAAATCAAGACAAACAATAAATTCTCCATCCCCAACGCATTGTTTCTTCTCAGTAAAATATGCAGCTTGAGATCGTGCAAGGAAATCATGTCTTAACAATTCAGGCCATTTTTGTTTTAAATCATTACAAAAATCTTCTTTGTTTTTCCTTTCTTCAACTATTTCAGTCCTGTAAATTTCAAGCAAAATAATTGAATTAAAATCTTTATAAAAAAATACAATTTAGATGGACAATGCCTAAATATTTAATTACTAATATATCGATACAATTAAGGGGTCTATCAGCAATTTCGTCGGAGCTGAAATTTCGGTATGAATCCCGAAATTTATCGGAATTCGGTAGGTAACTTCGATTAATTTCATGATTTCTATTGAGTTTCCCGTTACAAGAAAATTGCTGATAGATCCATTTCTTTTTTTATAACAACATATTGTCAAGTAAGCTAATATATTTCATAAAAAAAAAATATTCGGTTAAACTTTTTCCTACCTGTCGGTACTTTTCCATTGGCTATATGTGATTTCATTAATTTCATTGTTATCAAGCATTATTTTAAAGTTGTTTACAGTATGATCAGTTCCCGGACATTTAGTACAATTTGAAAAATAGCACAACGAAGTCGATTCTTCGCAAACTGAACTTTTAATGAAGTCATTTAAACTTTGCGATAAATTAATTTTCTTTTTCTTTAGTTCATTTTTTAATCCATTCAACTGCAATTTTACATTTTGATGTACACATACACAAACATTGTGAGTCCCGCTCTTGCCTGCAGATACACATTCACGTGGACGGAGATTTTGAAATTTTGTTAAACCAATTTTCTCGTCGGGAAAAGCTTCACTAAATTGTTTATATAGCTCCTCAATATTAAATAACAATAAAAGCTTTTGTTTATGAACTTTATTTCCGTTTTCCATAACCGATACATAATCTTTTATCCCAGGCATTACGCGAGATACATCGTCGGATAAATAAAAACTTTTAACGCGCTCGATTGTTTCATTTTTTATAGTTTTCCCTTTTTTAATTGTGGGATGTGATGCGAATCCCCTCTCCGCCCGGATTTTTCTTGCCTTTTGAACCATTCGTTTGGAAACTTTAAACTCTCTTCTTATCATATTTATCGACCAATCTGGAGGAAGTGTGGTCAAAACTTGAATTTTGTCAGCTCTACTACTCTTACTATTAAACGCACATTTAAAATTGTTAAGCACAACATCTTTAGAATTAGTTTCAGTATTTATAATTTTAGTATCATTTATTACTTTATTCAAAACATTATTTAAAGCTTTTTGACATTCTTTTGCATTTGATAGTCGCTTCACTTTGATTGGAGGTCCACCAATTTCCGATAACACTTTATTAACTTTATCAATTTTTAATTTGTTGTCGACAAAGCCACATTGGAAAGATGGGTCTTTTTTTTCGTTATCTTCAGTAGCATAATTTGATGATTCAGTCTCATTGATTTTTGAGCATTTATTTAAAGATAGTTCACTAGAAATTTCAGGTTTTCGACCTAAATAAATTGCACGTTCACACGAATTACACATATAATTATTAACAAAACCTTTAAAACTATGAGCACGGTTTTTTGTAATTAAAACTAGATTTTTAAGAACTTTTTTATGATTTTGTTTATTGAACGGATTGCAGCATTTATTTACACGACCCATGACAAAAAAAGAACAAAATTACGAGCAACAATGCAATTTAAATAATTTAAACACACGAAAATTTCTTCGACCGCGTCATAAAAAAATTTGTTTTTCTTGAAAGTAATCGCGAGCAGTGAAATTTTTTTGCGGAGTCTGTTACTTTGACGTTTAATGCATAGTACTGAAAAAAAATAATTTCGTTTTTTGAGGGAGAAGTCAAAGATATTCTGGCTTGTAACTTAAAAATTAGTTAACAGTATGGAAATAAATAAATAATTTTAACGTCTATATATGTTATTAAAATACAAGTATTGAACTATGAACCCTGAAAGTTTCATTAGAATATCTCTAATACCTTCTGAGTTATTGCTTTTTTTACTAAAGGTCATACAACTTTTTCTAAAACAAAAATTGTTGCTGTTGTTGTAAAAAAAACAAATTTTTAAAAACCCCTTTGGGGACTAATTGTCTATAGTGAATACTTCATGAAAAACTACTCATACCTGAATTTGATAATGAGTGGAAAAATGGTGGGCTCACTTCAGGTGATTTTACCCATATATAGATTATGATAAAGGACGGAATAAAAACCTATGTTTACAATCAAAACTTTTGGTTGTTGTTTTCACTTATTCAACATTCGCCAAAGTAGCGAAAAGGAATTCACCGTTCGTATTTAAATATAAAACGGAAAAAATCTGTACGGCAATTAAGTTCCCTACAGGAGCATTTCAGTTAGAATACCAGTGATCTCAACTGACTACAATTTATATGGTAGCTAAACTTCTTTAGCTAATATATGATTAAATTTAGGATTTAGAAAATGTTTTGTTCTATATAAATAAACACTATATCCGATAGAATAAAGAAAAGAAAAAATGTTGAAAATCGGTCAAGCCGTTATTGAGTATTAGCTAAAAAATTTTTAAATGGAGCTTAGAAAAAAAAAAATTGTGGTAAATGAGACGTGAAACAGATTGGAAACATTAAAGAAAAAATATTTCAAATCGGTTGAGCCGATCCGGAGATATTACGGTATATACGAACGCCAATTCATTTTTATATATGTATATAGACTAGCTGACCCGACAGACGTTGTTCTGCCAAGGTACTCCCTTATGTATAGTTCTTTAAAGATTGTTCATACTTTTCTAGCAGGGAACTGAGAAGTTATAATTTTCCAGTACCATGGTGTACTGCTAAGGTGAGAGCAACTTGAATTGCCATGTATTTTGTTAGTGTAATTTAGAATTTCACCTTCTTAGTACACCATGTCCAGTACCTTACACCTTGAGACCTTTTGAAAATAACAAACATTTTAATTAACTTTTCTTATATTCTTTTTTACACCCAAATTCACACTTTAAAAAAAGAAGTTTCACATTTAAAAATAGTAGTTTCATTTTAGGTAAATTATCGGTATCCACCTCTATGCTCTCCAGGTTCAAGTTCGTAGTTCCAATGAAATAATATCATAACCAAAAAAGTAAGCTTCTCGGGTATACCTTCTGATTTTTTATCAGCTTTGGTGGACATACTTTATACACCGGTATAGCTGTATGCATGACTTGCAACCTCAGTTGCACCTACGTACTAAAGATCTCTCCACTAACACCACTCTCCCCGCAACTACCAAACAGGTGTTTTCTCATGGGGCTGGTTAGCTCATTAACTCCATAGAGCTGTTTTCACAGAAGCCGTTTAACGATAACCGGAATTTAACTGTTGTAGCTGTTAAATTAACCCTTGAAGTGAATTTTTTTGAGTTACCAAGCAATTGTATCTAAAAAAAATATAGCTTAAAAAAAAGATATATGTCTAAGTTCCCAACAAACACAGACAATTTTTTTCTCCAACTTTTGATAAAACCTTGATTCTCAAGTGGAGATTCAGCTTTCCTCACAACTTGAGGTTAAGCTTTGTTCTCCAACGTTATTTCTCAACTTGCGCATTATTTGAGATGAAGTTGAGAAATTGCCAAATAGGGATTTGCCCTTAAGATGAAGTTGAGATTTAATGCATTCTCAACTTGAGAATCACTGAAATTCCTATATTAAAAAAGTGCTTTGAAGTTGAGAATGCTATAACTAAACTATTGAAGTGCTGTTGAGAATTAACCTTGGAGATTTGAGAAAGGCATCTGACCTAAAATGCATCTCAAGTTGATATCAAACAAAATTGTTTGTTGGGTTACCTTTGTCTTAAAATTATCCTGCACTACATGGTTTGCGTTGAATAAGTTAACTTAGAAGACGCTGCTAAATTGTTAGTAGTTCATTGGACTTACCAACCAAAAGCTCTTATGCATTTCAGCCACACTTTTGCAATATCTGAACAAAACTATTGAACTTACCCAGGTTTAGTCAGTTAAGAATACCGGCCATGATTTGATGAAAACGCTACGTTAAAGCATCATCACAGAAACATATTGGAAACATTAAAGAAAAAATTTTTAAAATCGGTTGAGCCGATACGGAGATCTTACGGGACATACGAACGCCAATTCATTTTTATATATATAGATTATGAAAAAGGACGGAATAACAACCTATATTCACAACCAAGACTTTTGGTTGTTGTATTCACTTTTTCAACATTCGCCAAAGTAGCGAAAAGGAATTCACCATTTGGTCAAGTAAATTTTGTATTTAAATATAAAACGGAAAAAATCTGTACGGCATTAAGTTCCCTACAGGAACATTTCAGTTAGAACACCAGTGATCTCAACTGACTAATACAATTTATATGGTAGCTAAACTTCTTTAGCTAATATATGGAGTAAAGCCATGTGAAGTGTGTACGGAATTTTGGTTTTTTTTCGAAACCTCACCGATTTTGAATTTTTTTATTCCATTAGATAGTGGGCTAGACCCAACCCCCGTGTTATATATATTTCGTCCAAATTCATTTTTTTGTTAAAGTTATTGAGTGTTGAATTTTTGATACTTTTTTAATATGATAATATTGAAAAATTATTTTCTCATGAACTACTGCAAATAAATCCATGATTTTTTTTTTCACTTACAGATAACTGTTTTTACTTTGTTATAAGTAATTTTATGCGATCTAATTGTTTAATAAATAATATTTAAACAATTCTTTTTTTAAATAATAAAGTTTTTTTTACATTCTGCACGCTCAAAAATCGAAATTTATTGCCTCAAACGCATTTTCTGCCCAACTGAAAAACTTTTTCGCCACATCCTACGGTAAGGGAGCTTGCGATGGGGTGGGGGGCGCTGTTAAAAGGCTGGAGCGAAAAGCAAGTATGCAGCGTATTGCGGGAAATCACATACGCGACGCTGAATGGGCAGAAAATGCGTTTGAGGCAATAAATTTCGATTTTTGCTCACAAGCGGATCACGACGATCATGAAAAGAGATTTCAAAATCGCACGGGTAAAGCAATGCAAATAAAAAACCCACGTCAATTCCACCATTTTCAACCCATGTTTGACAAAAAGTTTTCTCAAGTGATGAATCAAGTGTGGAAAATATAATATGTAGCTAACGTAAAAACTTTTCGTGTTTTTCTTATTTTTTTATTTTGTAACAAACATATTGTCAAAGAATTTTTTTTTCAACACTTTTTCTTGTAATGTAATATCATAAAATCAATAAAAATAAAAAAAAAATACTAAAAAGCTTTACCCCTTTATTATTAATTTTGTTCATACATTCTGTTAAATGTAGATATGTTTGTAATAATTGAAAACAACTTGATAACAACTAATCTCATAAGAACATTTTTGTTCAGCGCGCCTCCAACGGTCTATGTGCAGCGCGCTGGGAGAGCGCAAGGGGTGACAAAAAATGCAATATCTTTGTAATGGTTTGAAAGAACAAAAAAATTTTTTTTGATTATTGAAGGTGACCATTTTTCGCGTTATTAGACATATTTTTCACTTTTTTTGGGCGTGCAGAATGTAAAAAAAAAATTTATTATTTAAAAAAAGAATTGTTTAAATATCATTTATTAAACAATTAGATCGCATAAAATTACTTATAACAAAGTAAAAACAGTTATCTGTAAGTGAAAAAAAAAATCATGGATTTATATGCAGTAGTTCATGAGAAAATAATTTTTAAATATTATCATATTAAAAAATTATTAAAAATTCAACCAGACCTGTTAAGTAATGATTAATAATCCTAATGATTACCGGTTTGATTGATTACTTTTTGGAAAAGCATATTAATGATTGATTATCCATTGTTTACGGGTTTTAATGATTGTTTTAATGATTATTCTAAAAAACAATCAAAAAACAATCACGATTTTTTGTGATTTAGAAAAAAAATCAAAAAAAATCAAAAATAATCAAAAGTAATCAAAAAAAATAGTTTTGATTACTTTTGATTATTTTTGATTATTTGATTACTTTTGATTATTTCTGATTGTTTTGATTATCTTTTGTATTGTTTGATAGATGGAAATATGCATAAGCGATGCATAAAGTTAGTTTTTGTACAAATTTTACGGTTTTTTTGCAGTTTTAGAAAACATTGAAATTGTATTGTATTATATTCAAAGAAAGTAGATACATACATATATGTATACTATGTAAGAAAATAAAAGATAAACAAAAATACTCTGTGAAAACTGTGTCGCTGAACCATTATATCAAACCGATACGTATCGTCGGTGAACACTTAACTTCGAAAAAGTCGCAAGCATTTATTTATTTATTTATTTGTTTATTTGTATGCTTATAATTCAGTACAAAGATTTAATCTTATATAACAGCACTGAATAGTATTATAGTCATATTAAAAATGAAAAATATTATGCCAAAAAAATAAATATAATAATAAAATAAAACTAAGACAACAACTTAGATTTAATTTACAATATAAAATATTAAAAAAACAGATAACAACAAGTCAAGAGTTTAAGTTTTAAAGTTAAAAATATAACAGTGATGTTTAACAGTGTTATTTAAAATGTTCATATATTAACTTTTTAAATTGCATTGCGTTGCTGACTAATTGCAAGTAAGGGGGTAATCGATTCCAAATTCGTATAGCGTTTATATAGAAATGTTGATCTGAAAAAGCAGTGTTATGTTCTATTTGAATAATACGGTTTCCTCTTTCTGACCTGAAGAAGTTTAATTTTTGGTAAAGATAATGCGGCTGTTGTGTGTATATTATTCTATGAAGGTAAATTACAGTTTTACAATTTAAAAGATTCTCGAAGGTAACACCAAAAATAAGTTTGGAGTAATGAGATACTCGGTCAAATCGACGTATGCCAAATATATATCTTGCAATACCATTAAAAGCCACGTTTAATTTGCGCCTACTGGTTACGTCACAGCTAGAAAACAATTCACAACCATATAGTAACGTCGGTATTAGGTATGATTTAGCCAGAAGCATTCTGACTTCAAGTGGTATGAACCATTGGCTACACCATAAACTTCTTAACATCCCGTATACTTTGCCGGTTGTGATGATAACGTGATCATTCCAGTGAAGGTGTTTATTATATGTGATACCAAGATTTTTTACTTTATCCACGTATTCAATTTTAGATTCACCCAGAACTAAATCGGGAAAAGATGTTACAATTTGTGTTTTTTTGGTTACCAACATATATTTGGATTTGCTTGGATTGAGACATAAGCCGTTAGTTGCAGCCCAAGTTCTTACATTATCCAAGTCAACATTAATTTTACGTACGCAGTCATCGAACTCTGATGCTTTGCAGCTTATATAGAGTTGTACATCATCAGCATACATTTGAACATTACAGTATTGTAACTGACCCGGAAGATCATTTGCATAAGCCGAATAGAGTAATGGGCCTAAAATAGATCCTTGAGGGACACCTCTTGTAAGGTCGACACTACTGGACTTTTTACTCCCATGAAAAACTGATTGTGATCTGCCTGTTAAATAAGAAGTCATCAGTTTCGCAGCTGTAGACGAAAAATTAAGTAACCTGGTCAGTTTTAACCCAGATAGTCCCAAGACAAAACCGGGAAGGTAACCAAAATAATTTTTATGTTTTTCGACTTCAGTTGTGAATTAAAAGACATGTCTTAACTTTTTTTAAAACATTTAATTGATGAAAGTGGATTTCAAGGCCGTACTATATTTAGTACATTGGGAACATATGCGGTGTGAACGAAAAACTTACTTTTTTGTATGAAATGAAATAAAAGACTTTACATGCACTTCAACATCGCATTTTGAGCATCTGGTTGTGGTCCGTTCATGACAAAATCTACAACCAGTTTGCTTGTCCTGGGGAACCACGAATTGATTCATGGCATTGTAGCGTGCAACTGACCCTTCCAAGCTTCCTCTGGGTCCTTTTTGGTAAGTTTGCGCCTTTCGGTTTTGCAGCAGTAATGTCGTTGCAATGACTCTCCTAAATTTCAGCTGGTCCATGTCTCCATTCTTTCGATGCAATTGCCATGCATTTTGCACAGCCATGTCAATACAGTGGGTCAACAAACAATGGTTATCTATCTGCAGAGAGTCCTCGTCCCCAGAGTATTCATCTGCTGCATTGATTGGTGGAAAAATACAAATTTCTTCAACTCGATTCCCATTATCATCGCCATCCTCCAAAATAGCAAGTACTTCGTTAAGTGAAACACGCCTATGAAATAATGACAAACACAACGCATATAGTCCCAATGTACTAAATATAGTACACCCTAGTTTGTTTATCCGAAATAGATAATAGTTTTTAAAAAAGCTTAAGTTTTTCATGTTATACTGACATATTGGATATATTTCTTTAACCTACCTATACAATTTTTCATTTTTATCTAATACTAGCTGACCCGACAGACGTTGTCCTGTCAATGTTCCTCCTTCGTAGTTCTTTAACTCTGCAATGCATATCAGTGCCTTATGGCTTTTGTGACTTTGGCTGTGTATCAAATGATATTTGTTTTCGTCAGAGTAAAATGAGGTGAACAAATTTCCTATGGTGAACGAATATTTGCTATTTGGCATTATATTATATTTTTGTGTTTAATAACGCGTGGGAACATAACTTTATGTGAAATAATATAAATGTAAACAGCACATGCATCTCTGTGCCGACATTATTGGTTGTCAAAATTTTACCTTTATATTTGCCACGATAACTGTCAGAATTTACCATCGCTCTGTCAAAATTTTGCTGTTTTCAACCATTTGGATCACAGCATTTGGTGTACAATTTGGGAATTTTTGTTGTACGTATTCCAACGTGCAACCTGTGTAATTTTTGCACTTTTATGCATATGTGTATATTCTGTTTAAAACTTTCACTCAAATCCTAGGCAGATATCCGCAAGAACCCCTTTTTTGGAAAAAATTTATGAGTTATTGTTCATTCCTTTTGCTGATAATATAACATTTGTGCTCTCCGGATACAGGTTTAGACCTCGTAGTTCTAAAAAAAACACATAAGAACCACAGAATACATATCGTTGATGCCTTTGCAAAACCACCTATCTGAAAGCAGTCAAATTTTACAGGAGAGCAAAACCTAACTTCTATGTATAGCTAATTTTTTAACTTAATTTTTGTTTCTGTTTTTAAAAGATAATATTTACCTGAATAACATAGAATTGAACTAAACTTTTAAGTAGTGAGTTAGTTTTTTGTGGAATTATTTTGCCTATAGGCGGTTTTGCACTTTTGTGATTTGGGAAGTTTTGCATTTGGTCGATAGGTGGTTTCGCATAGGCAACAACGATATGTACAAACGTATGTTGCATAACAATAACAGAAGCCATTACGGCAATTTTTGGTGGATACTTTCCGATATTTTGTCTGATTTACTGATCACAATTTTTTTTTTTGTTTGGGTTGACGCCCGATCGGCACACAGCCTAACTGGGAAAACTACATTTTCATTTTTATATATAGATTACAACTTCTTCACGATAACATAGATTATGAAAAAGGACGGAATAACAACCTATATTCACAATCAACAACCTATATTCACAATCAAAACTTTTCATTCATTCACTTTTTCAACATTCGCAATAGTAGCGAAAAGGAATTCACCATTTGTATTTTTAAATATAAAACGGAAAAAATCTGTATGGCATTAAGTTCCCTACAGGAACATTTCAGTTAGAATACCAGTGATCTCAACTGACTACAATTTATATGGTAGCTAAACTTCTTTAGCTAATATATGATTAAATTGAAGATTTAGAAAATGTTTTGTTCTATATAAATAAACACTATGTCCGATAGAATAAAGAAAAGAAAAAATTTTGAAAATCGGTTAAGCCGTTATTGAGTATTAGCTAAAAAAATTTAAATTGAGATTAGAAAAAAAAGAATTTATGTGGTAAATGAGACATGAAACAGATTGGAAACATTAAAGAAAAAATATTTAAAATCGGTTGAGCCGATCCGGAGATCTTACGGTATATACGAACGCCAATTCATTTTTATATATATAGATTACAAATTCTTCACCATGATATAGATTACAGGCCATTCACCACAATATTTAAGACATCTACCAAATAAGGTGAATTAAGCAAGATTCTTAACCGTGGTTAGTGCCGAAGCTAAAAATACCTTTTAATGAATGTATTTGTATTTTTAAATATAAAACGGAAAAAATCTGTATGGCATTAAGTTCCCTACAGGAACATTTCAGTTAGAATACCAGTGATCTCAACTGACTACAATGTATATGGTAGCTAAACTTCTATAGCTAATATATGATTAAATTGAAGATTTAGAAAATGTTTTGTTCTATATAAATATACACTATGACCGATAGAATAAAGAAAAGAAAAAATTTTGAAAATCGGTTAAGCCGTTATTGAGTATTAGCTAAACAAATTTTACATTGAGATTAGAAAAATAAGAATTTATGTGGTAAATGAGACATGAAACAGATTGAAAACATTAAAGAAAAAATATTTAAAATCGGTTGAGCCGATCCGGAGATCTTACGGTATATACGAACGCCAATTCATTTTTATATATATAGATTACAACTTCTTCACCATAACATAGATTATGAAAAAGGACGGAATAACAACCTATATTCACAATCAAAATTTTTCATTCATTCACTTTTTCAACATTCGCAATAGTAGCGAAAAGGAATTCACCATTTGTATTTTTAAATATAAAACGGAAAAAATCTGTATGGCATTAAGTTCCCTACAGGAACATTTCAGTTAAAATACCAGTGATCTCAACTGACTACAATGTATATGGTAGCTAAACTTCTTTAGCTAATATATGATTAAATTGAAGATTTAGAAAATGTTTTGTTCTATATAAATATACACTATGACCGATAGAATAAAGAAAAGAAAAAATTTTGAAAATCGGTTAAGCCGTTATTGAGTATTAGCTAAACAAATTTTAAATTGAGATTAGAAAAATAAGAATTTATGTGGTAAATGAGACATGAAACAGATTGAAAACATTAAAGAAAAAATATTTAAAATCGGTTGAGCCGATCCGGAGATCTTACGGTATATACGAACGCCAATTCATTTTTATATATATAGATTACAACTTCTTCACCATAACATAGATTATGAAAAAGGACGGAATAACAACCTATATTCACAATCAAAATTTTTCATTCATTCACTTTTTCAACATTCGCAATAGTAGCGAAAAGGAATTCACCATTTGTATTTTTAAATATAAAACGGAAAAAATCTGTATGGCATTAAGTTCCCTACAGGAACATTTAAGATAGAATACCAGTGATCTCAACTGACTACAATGTATATGGTAGCTAAACTTCTTTAGCTAATATATGATTAAATTGAAGATTTAGAAAATGTTTTGTTCTATATAAATAAACACTATGTCCGATAGAATAAAGAAAAGAAAAAATTTTGAAAATCGGTTAAGCCGTTATTGAGTATTAGCTAAAAAAATTTTAAATTGAGATTAGAAAAAAAAGAATTTATGTGGTAAATGAGACATGAAACAGATTGGAAACATTAAAGAAAAAATATTTAAAATCGGTTGAGCCGATCCGGAGATCTTACGGTATATACGAACGCCAATTCATTTTTATATATATAGATAATATTTTATATTGTCTTACCTTTCGAACCGTATATTGAAATTTTGCATTTTGTAATTTTGTCAAACTTCGACAAGAAAAAACACGAAACCTTAACTCTGCCACCAACGTGCGATGTATGTCTAACGACTGCTGCAAGCATAATGAATATTTTGTTGCATTGCGCGCTAACGAGAAAGTTCAAATGCGAGCATGACGCGACATGATCTAGGTGTACTATATTTAGTACATTGGTACTATCTGGGTTAATACTAGAATTTCGCTATTAACGGTATCAAAAGCCTTTGAGTGGTCCAAGAGAATAAGAAAAGATATTTTATCATTATCAATTTGTGATCTTAAATATTCCGTAACATCAATCAGAGCGGTTACACAACTATGTTGTGGTCGAAAGCCAGATTGTCTAGGAGTAAGCAAATTGTTGTCCTGAAAATATTTGCTGATTTGCTTATGCATTAAGCGTTCAAGTATCTTAGACAGAAAGGGAAGTATAGCAATTGGCCGAAACTCAGTGTCTGTTTTGGGTATAGGTATGATTTTAGCATGCTTCCATAGAGTAGGATAATCTGATTTGGTTATTATAGAATTAAACAGGTGAGTGATATATGGTAAAATTGCAGGAAATAAAATTTTTGTAAATTTTGGATGGACTCCATCAACGCCAATAGCATTGGACTTAATGCTTAAAAAACTTTGAAATATTTCAACTTCAGTAAAACATCTAAAATAAAATGAATATTGGTCATTTAGAGTGGCATTCCCTTTAGACTACATAAAAATACTCTCAAAAATACTCAGCAAAAAGACCAAAAAAAATCAAAAAATAATCAAAAACAATAAAAAAAAATCAAAAAATAATCAAAAATAATCAAAAAAAATAAAAAAAATCAAAAGTAATCAAAAACAACCAAAAAAATTTGTTTTGATTACTTTTGATTAGTTTTGATTTTTTTGATTTTTTTTGATTATTTTTGATTACTTTTTATTATTATTAATTAAAATAATCATTAATGATTGAAAAAGCTATTCAATCAATTGATTACTCAATTCTAATGGGAATTTAACAGGTCTGAATTCAACACTCAATAACTTTAACAAATAAATGAATTTGAACGAAATATTTATAACATCTGGGTTGGGTCTAGTCCACTATCCAAGGAAATGAAAATTTTCAAAATCGTCGAACAATTGAATTTACCTGTACACACTTCATATGGCTTTACTCATGATAAATTGAGGATTTAGAAAATGTTTTGTTCTATATAAATAAACACTATGTCCGATAGAATAAAGAAAATAAAAAATTTTGAAAATCGGTTAAGCCGTTATTGAGTATTAGCTAAAAAAATTTTAAATTGAGATTAGAAAAAAAAGAATTTATGTGGTAAATGAGACATGAAACAGATTGGAAACATTGAAGAAAAAATATTTAAAATCGGTTGAGCCGATACGGAGATCTTACGGTATATACGAACGCCAATTCATTTTTATATATATAGACCGACAGACGTTGTTCTGCCAAGGTACTCCCTTATGTATAGTTCTTTAAAGATTGTTCATACTTTTCTAGCAGGGAACTGAGAAGTTATAATTTTCCAGTACCATGGTGTACTGCTAAGGTGAGAGCAACTTGAATTGCCATGTATTTTGTTAGTGTAATTTAGAATTTCACCTTCTTAGTACACCATGTCCAGTACCTTACACCTTGAGACCTTTTGAAAATAACAAAAATTTTAATTAACTTTTCTTATATTCTTTTTTACACCCAAATTCACACTTTAAAAAAAGAAGTTTCACATTTAAAAATAGTAGTTTCATTTTTGGTAAATTAGCGGTATCCACCTCTATGCTCTCCAGGTTCAAGTTCGTAGTTCCAATGAAATAATATCATAACCAAAAAAGTAAGCTTCTCGGGTATACCTTCTGATTTTTTATCAGCTTTGGTGGACATACTTTATTTATTTTTTGTTTCGGGAAACTCTCATGACTACAGCTACACCGGCATAGCTGTATGCGTGACTTGCAACCTCAGTTGCACCTACGTACTAAAGATCTCTCCACTAACACCACTCTCCCCGCAACTACCAAACAGGTGTTTTCTCATGGGGCTGGTTAGCTCATTAACTCCATAGAGCTGTTTTCACAGAAGCTGTTTAACGATAACCGGAATTTAACTGTTGTAGCTGTTAAATTAACCCTTGAAGTGAATTTTTTTGAGCTACCAAGCAATTGTATCTAAAAAAAGTATAGCTTAAAAAAAAGATATATGTCTAAGTTCTCAACAAACACAGACAATTTTTTTCTCCAACTTTTGATAAAACCTTGATTCTCAAGTGGAGATTCACCTTTCCTCACAACTTGAGGTTAAGCTTTGTTCTCCAACGTTATTTCTCAACTTGCGCATTATTTGAGATGAAGTTGAGAAATTGCCAAATAGGGATTTGCCCTTAAGATGAAGTTGAGATTTAATGCATTCTCAACTTGAGAATCACTGAAATTCCTATATTAAAAAAGTGCTTTGAAGTTGAGAATGCTATAACTAAACTATTGAAGTGCTGTTGAGAATTAACCTTGGAGATTTGAGAAAGGCATCTGACCTAAAATGCATCTGAAGTTGATATCAAACAAAATTGTTTGTTGGGTTACCTTTGTCTTAAAATTATCCTGCACTACATGGTTTGCGTTGAATAAGTTAACTTAGAAGACGCTGCTAAATTGTTAGTAGTTCATTGGACTTACCAACCAAAAGCTCTTATGCATTTCAGCCACACTTTTGCAATATCTGAACAAAACTATTTAACTTACCCAGGTTTAGTCAGTTAAGAATACCGGCCATGATTTGATGAAAACGCTACGTTAAAGCATCATCACAGAAACATATTGGAAACATTAAAGAAAAAATTTTTAAAATCGGTTGAGCCGATACGGAGATCTTACGGGACATACGAACGCCAATTCATTTTTATATATATAGATTATGAAAAAGGACGGAATAACAACCTATACTCACAACCAAGACTTTTCACAGGAACATTTCAGTTAGAACACCAGTGATCTCAACTGACTAATACAATTTATATGGTAGCTAAACTTCTTTAGCTAATATATGGAGTAAAGCCATGTGAAGTGTGTACGGAATTTTGGTTTTTTTTCGAAACCTCACCGATTTTGAATTTTTTTATTCCATTAGATAGTGGGCTAGACCCAACCCCCGTGTTATATATATTTCGTCCAAATTCATTTTTTTGTTAAAGTTATTGAGTGTTGAATTTTTGATACTTTTTTAATATGATAATATTGAAAAATTATTTTCTCATGAACTACTGCAGATAAATCCATGATTTTTTTTTTTCACTTACAGATAACTGTTTTTACTTTGTTATAAGTAATTTTATGCGATCTAATTGTTTAATAAATAATATTTAAACAATTCTTTTTTTAAATAATACAATTTTTTTTTACATTCTGCACGCTCAAAAATCGAAATTTATTGCCTCAAACGCATTTTCTGCCCAACTGAAAAACTTTTTCGCCACATCCTACGGTAAGGGAGCTTGCGATGGGGTGGGGGGCGCTGTTAAAAGGCTGGAGCGAAAAGCAAGTATGCAGCGTATTACGGGAAATCACATACGCGACGCTGAATGGGCAGAAAATGCGTTTGAGGCAATAAATTTCGATTTTTGCTCACAAGCGGATCACGACGATCATGAAAAGAGATTTCAAAATCGCACGGGTAAAGTCAATTCCACCATTTTCAACCCATGTTTGACAAAAAGTTTCGAAGCGAGATTTTCTCAAGTGATGAATCAAGTGTGGAAAATATAATATGTAGCTAACGTAAAAACTTTTCGTGTTTTTCTTATTTTTTTTTCAACACTTTTTCTTGTAATGTAATATCATAAAATCAATAAAAATAAAAAAAAAATACTAAAAAGCTTTACCCCTTTATTATTAATTTTGTTCATACATTCTGTTAAATGTAGATATGTTTGTAATAATTGAAAACAACTTGATAACAACTAATCTCATAAGAACATTTTTGTTCAGCGCGCCTCCAACGGTCTATGTGCAGCGCGCTGGGAGAGCGCAAGGGGTGACAAAAAATGCAATATCTTTGTAATGGTTTGAAAGAACAAAAGGTGACCATTTTTCGCGTTATTAGACATATTTTTCAATTTTTTTGAGCGTGCAGAATGTAAAAAAAAATTTTATTATTTAAAAAAAGAATTGTTTAAATATCATTTATTAAACAATTAGATCGCATAAAATTACTTATAACAAAGTAAAAACAGTTATCTGTAAGTGAAAAAAAAATCATGGATTTATATGCAGTAGTTCATGAGAAAATAATTTTTCAATATTATCATATTAAAAAATTATTAAAAATTCAACACTCAATAAATTTAACAAATAAATGAATTTGAACGAAATATTTATAACATGGGGGTTGGGTCTAGTCCACTATCCAAGGAAATGAAAATTTTCAAAATCGTCGAACAATTGAATTTACCTGTACACACTTCATATGGCTTTACTCATGATTAAATTGAGGAATTAGAAAATGTTTTGCTCTATATAAATAAACACTATGTCCGATAGAATAAAGAAAATAAAAAATTTTGAAAATCGGTTAAGCCGTTATTGAGTATTAGCTAAAAAAATTTTAAATTGAGATTAGAAAAAAAAGAATTTATGTGGTAAATGAGACATGAAACAGATTGGAAACATTGAAGAAAAAATATTTAAAATCGGTTGAGCCGATACGGAGATCTTATGGTATATACGAACGCCAATTCATTTTTATATATATAGACCGACAGACGTTGTTCTGCCAAGGTACTCCCTTATGTATAGTTCTTTAAAGATTGTTCATACTTTTCTAGCAGGGAACTGAGAAGTTATAATTTTCCAGTACCATGGTGTACTGATAAGGTGAGAGCAACTTGAATTGCCATGTATTTTGTTAGTGTAATTTAGAATTTCGATTGTCAAACTTACAACGGCGCACAACAACAATGTTTGCCAATGTTGCCACACTTATCATGAAACACGAAGATTTTCTCTCTAGGTTGACAATCGAAATTCAGCTTCAAATAAAAAAAGTAAAAACAGCTGATTTCTTGCGGTCACCTTCTTAGTACACCATGTCCAGTACCTTACACCTTGAGACCTTTTGAAAATAACAAACATTTTAATTAACTTTTCTTATATTCTTTTTTACACCCAAATTCACACTTTAAAAATAGAAGTTTCACATTTAAAAATAGTAGTTTCATTTTTGGTAAATTAGCGGTATCCACCTCTATGCTCTCCAGGTTCAAGTTCGTAGTTCCAATGAAATAATATCATAACCAAAAAAGTGAGCTTCTCGGGTATACCTTCTGATTTTTTTATCAGCTTTGGTGGACATACTTTATTTATTTTTTGTTTCGGGAAACTCTCATGACTACAGCTACACCGGCATAGCTGTATGCATGACTTGCACCCTCAGTTGCACCTACGTACTAAAGATCTCTCCACTAACACCACTCTCCCCGCAACTACCAAACAGGTGTTTTCTCATGGGGCTGGTTAGCTGATTAACTCCATAGAGCTGTTTTCACAGAAGCCGGTTAACGATAACCGGAATTTAACTGTTGTAGCTGTTAAATTAACCCTTGAAGTGAATTTTTTTGAGTTACCAAGCAATTGTATCTAAAAAAAAAGTCTAGCTTAAAAAAAGATATATGTCTAAATTCCCAACAAACACAGACAATTTTTTTCTCCAACTTTTGATAAAACCTTGATTCTCAAGTGGAGATTCAGCTTTCCTCACAATTTGAGGTTAAGCTTTGTTCTCCAACGTTATTTCTCAACTTGCGCATTATTTGAGATGAAGTTGAGAAATTGCCAAATAGGGATTTGCCCTTAAGATGAAGTTGAGATTTAATGCATTCTCAACTTGAGAATCACTGAAATTCCTATATTAAAAAAGTGCTTTGAAGTTGAGAATGCTATAACTAAACTATTGAAGTGCTGTTGAGAATTAACCTTGGAGATTTGAGAAAGGCATCTGACCTAAAATGCATCTCAAGTTGATATCAAACAAAATTGTTTGTTGGGTTACCTTTGTCTTAAAATTATCCTGCACTACATCCCTACCAACCATGGTGAAACTCTGATTCCAAAAATTCACAAATTTTTATTAACACCAACGCATATTTTTAGAATTTGTATGTAAAACGACAAGTGCCTAAAAGTATGCTCTCACACTTACACGCAAAAATCTTTTCAACATGGGTAAAAACAAAATTACCCACTTTTTTATCCTCTTTTTTGTTAAGCGCGACTCAATGATTATCCAGATTTTTATCCGATCATGGTTGGCAGGGATGGTTTGCGTTGAATAAGTTAACTTAGAAGACGCTGCTCAATTGTTAGTAGTTCATTGGACTTACCAACCAAAAGCTCTTATGCATTTCAGCCACACTTTTGCAGTATCTGAACAAAACTATTTAACTTACCCAGGTTTAGTCAGTTAAGAATACCGGCCATGATTTGATGAAAACGCTACGTTAAAGCATCATCACAGAAACATATTGGAAACATTAAAGAAAAAATTTTTAAAATCGGTTGAGCCGATACGGAGATCTTACAGGACATACGAACGCCAATTCATTTATATATATATAGATAGACTAGCTGAGCCCGGCAAACGTTGTTTTGCCTTTGTTTTTTTATTATTGTATACCTAGGATCATTATGAACCTGAGATCATTGTATTTCTTTAAAAAATAACGGTTATATAAATTGATTGATATCTTATAATTTAATTATTAAATTAAAATAAAAAACATTTTGTATGAAAATTTTATTTATCGGGTAGATAAATTTTAAAGTGTACTTGAGATAATGGCACTAAATGGCAACACATTTTTATCATCGCGTGGGATTTTTAATTTGTTCTAAGAACTTTTTTCACTTGAAACACAATACTAAGATTAAAATCGAAAAATTCTAGTTACAATATTATATTTTTAGAAAGTTAAATGAGTAGGTACTAATCACGAAGAGCAATTTGATGTACGACTTTTTTTGTCAATCCTTCTTTAGTCAAAACAAATAGACTGGATGGCTTTCCTACGCGAGAACATGCCACGTAAAATTGCCCATGCGAAAAACACGGTGTTTCCAAATCTAAGCCGCAAACAGACATTGTTTGGCCTTGAGACTTATTAATTGTGATCGCGAATGCCAATTTAATTAGAAATTGAACACGTTTGAATTCAATTTGCACCCCCGTTGTTATCATTGGTATTCTTGGCAAAAGAACATTTTCTCCTCTGAACTTGCCACTCAAAATTGTTGCTTCAATGATATTTTTCATTAATTTTTTAAGAACTAATCGTGTTCCATTACATAGCCGTGGTGGAATCAAGTTTCTCAGTAATATAATATGAGAACCAACTTTTAAACGTAGAAGGTGTGGTGGCAATCCCGGTAAATCGAGTGAGTTCAAAAACTCCGTTGGGTAATTTACAGACTCATTAGCGTTGCAAATGGTATCTATAGATTTGAACGATACCAATTCACCGGGCAGCGACTGCTGTATTTTAAAATTAATGTGGTCGACGTCTACATTTTTTCTGCCAAAATGGCCCTCTCTGATAGCCACCCATGATTTTTGTATTGTGTACATATATCGGGAAATATACTTTCAAATAGATCATTTCGCGAACCTGCTATTGCACAGAAATTACTTGGAATCTGAATGCACCCAGTATTTTCATACATTTCCACCTTTCCATCGCCGATATCTAATAATTGTTTGGAGAATACATTAGCTGATGGATCTTGCGACATTTGGACGCGCATATTTATTTTTAGTCTTAAGTTTTCAACATTACGCCAGAGAGGGGAAGCTTTAAAACACGCATTGATCTCATAAGCGCACGTTGACCGCGGAATAACAGGAAGCGTTTGTCGAAAATCACCCGAAAGTAGTAAAAGTGTGCCGCCGAATAGATTGTCATTATTTCTAATATCCTTTAGTGTGCGGTTCAATGCCTCCAGTGAATGTTTGTGCGCCATTGTGCACTCATCCCAAATAATAATTTTGCATTGCCTCAGAACATTTGCCATTGACGATTGTTTTTTTATATTTCACACTGCGTCTGGGCTACTTTGAATATTCACTCCATTCTTCGATCTGATTTCGGGCAGAATCACAGAAATTAAGAAAGCTTTACCAGTTCCACCTGGTGCATCCAAAAAAAGAACCCATCTTGTTGGGCGGAAACTGCCAACATAATTCGTTCGTAAATAATTTTTTGTTCATCATTTAGTAGAGGGACATTGCGAGTAACAATAGATGTCATTTCTGTAGTATCATACTGTAGTTCACGATTCATTTCTGTGTCCATTAAATTTGATATATTATCAAAAGGATATATTATACTTTTATACGCTACGGCATCCGTCGGCGAACCAAACCACTCCCTGTTGAAACCTTAGTCAACACCTTTCATTTGGTATCCATATTGTCCAAACCCTTTCTAGGGTCACACCTGGTCCACATTTTGGTCGATATCTAGGAAATGGGGTCCCATATTGGACTTTGAACAACTTCCCATTAAAACCCTCATCAACACCTTTAATTTGGTATCCATATTGTGCAAACACTTTTTAGAGTCACACCTGGTCCACATGTTGGTGAATATCTCGGAAATGGGGTCCCAATGGGACTTTGAACCACTTCCTTTTAAAACTCTCATCAACAGCTTTAATTTGGGACCCATATTGTGTAAACACTTTTTAGAGTCACGCCTGGTCCACATTTTGGTCGATATCTCGGAACGGGGTCCCATATGGGACTTTGAACCACTTCCTTTTAAAACCCTCATCAACACCTTTCATTGGTACCCATATTGTGTAAACACTTTTTAGGGTCACACCTGGTCCACATTTTGGTCGATATCAAGGAAACGGGGTCCCATATTGGACTTTGAACCACTTCCTATTAAAACCCTTATCAACACCTTTCATTTGGTACCATATTGTGCAAACACTTTTTAGAGTCACACCCGGTCCACATTTTGGTGAATATCTCGGAAATGGGGTCCCATATGGGACTTTGCACCACTTCCTTTTAAAACTCTCATCAACAGCTTCAATTTGGTACCCATATTGTGTAAACACTTTTTAGGGTCACACCTGGTCCACATTTTAGTCGATATCTCGGAAACGGGTTCTGACATTGGACTTGAAACAGATTTCCCTTAAAAGTGTGTGTTAACACCTTTCATTTGATACCCATATCGCAGATATACCTTTCAGGGTGCCAGCTGGGCCACATTGGGTTTCAAGACCCTGATCAACTAGGGATGTAAAATATAGTTATAAACCTATTCTCATACCCCCCAAATATACATACAAAATTTCATTAAAATCGGCCAAGCCGTTTAGAAGATTTAAGCAGTGGAACACCGTGACACGAGTTTTTTATATATTAGACTAGCAGACCCGGCAGACGTTGTTCTGCCTGACCAGTGACTTCCCTAGAAATACATTTTCAACTATTTTTCTATTAATTTTTAACATTCCATTTATTGCAGTGCTTTAGTATATGCAATGTTTCCGGTTTTAACGTATTTGGTATAAACAAATAAATTTGTTGGATGTCCAACTCAAAAAATGAATCTTTTGAACTCAATGGCTATGACACAAACTATTATGCGCTGCTGAGCAGATGTGTAGTTAGTATTTATTTAATTATATCCTATATCTACCACTTAACGCCACTATTATGATTTTATGGAAATCCTATAATACTCTGGATATGTATAAACGGCAATAACAAACAAAAAAATTAAGTGCTTTGATTCAGGGATATAACGAATTGAAATATTACTTAGCTTGTGGTCTTAGAACTGCCCACTTTTCCAAAAAATTTACAAATGTATGTACATATGTATGTCGTACCCCACGAAGATTTTCACGTATTGGAAAAGTTTAAAACAGATCAACCATAAACTTTGGACATTATGGAAGTACAAACAAAGTACTGAATACAAAAAATGTGGGCGTGGCACCCCCCACTTTTCCAAATTGACATAAATCTTGAAGCCCGGAAATTTTTCCCAAAATTTTCCCTCACACAAACCTTCTCTTATGCTATGTTTCCACCAAACCAAACACCGTGTTTAAAAGGGTTTAGGTTATGTAGAAATGTCAAGTTTTCCACTGAGAGTTTGCCGGAAAATGGGTTTACACCCACTAAACAATTTATTATGATCGTCGTTCCGATTTAGTGGGTGTAAACCCATTTTCCGGTAAACTCTCAGTAGAAAAACTTGACATTTCTACATAACCATTTCTACATAACCCAAACCCTTTTAAACACGGTGTTTGGTTTGGTGGAAACACCGCGTTACCAATTACGAAGAACTGAAAAAAAACTTGAGTCAAATCTGTCCAGCCGTTCTCATTTTTTTCCTATCATTTTTGAATTGATTAATATGAAATAAGAAATTAATAATATAATTATGTGATAATACTTACATGTATGTATATATTTTAATTAAATATTTTTGAACAATGAAGCAATTGTATAAAATACGAATAACGGGGTTTCACAAAATGCGTTCACTACAAAATATGTACATATGTATATGGATTTGATTTTTACTTATCCCTCAGCAACACGAAAACGTACATATGTACATATGAATGTTAATTTTGTTTTTATTTAAAGCGTCATACATACATACATATGTATGTATGTACGAAGCGAAGTACCGCTACCGAGCGCTCGCTTAACTTAAATCGATTCATTTGGTTGACAGCGAACAAACACACAAACAGCTTTTTTAGAAAAGGTGCTCCTATTGTTTAAACAATTTTGGTTAAATAATATATGAATCAACTATTTTTTTTGATGCAGAACGAAAGTAAATATTTCACAGTTTAACTTCAAGTAAGTTTCATTCTAATCGGTGGATACGTTTATGATTTGTGGCTGTGTAAACAAAAAAATTTATGGTTTTTTACCGATTTCCACTCCCCCTTGAGATATAAGGTATCCTATCTTTCAAGTTGGATCAAACTGTAGATGCTGTGCAAATTTCATTAAAATCGGTTGAGTAGTTTAGGAGCTCACCCTGATTGAACATGTGACACGTGATTTTTATATATTAAGATTATGAAAAAGGACGGAATAAAAACCTATGTTTACAATCAAAGCTTTTGGCTGTTGTATTCACTTTTTCAACATGCGCCAAATCACAATCAAAGCTTTTGGTTGTTGTATTCACTTTTTCAACATTCGCCAAAGTAGCGAAAAGGAATTCACCATTTGGTCAAGTAAATTTTGTATTTAAATATAAAACGGACAGGAACATTTCAGTTAGAACACCAGTGATCTCAACTGACTACAATTTATATGGTAGCTAAATTTTCTTAGCTAATATATGATTAAATTGAGGATTTAGAAAATGTTTTGTTCTATATAAATAAACACTATGTCCGATAGAATAAAGAAGGGATAAAATTTTGAAAATCGGTTAAGCCGTTATAGATTATTAGCTAAAAAAAATTTAAATTGAGATTAGAAAAAAAAAATTGATGTGGTAAATGAGACCTGAAACAGATTGAAAACATTAAAGAAAAAATATTTAAAATCGGTTGAGCCGATACGGAGATCTTACGGTATATACGACCGCCAATTCATTTCTATATATATATGGATTACAACTTCTTCACCATGATGAATAACAACCTATATTTACAATTAACAACCTATGTATGCACATTCACAATCAAAACTTTTGGTTGTGGTTTTCACTTATTCAACATTCGCCAAATGAGCGAAAAGGAATTCACCATTTGTATTTAAATATAAAACGGAAAAAATCTGTACGGCAGTTAAGTTCCCTACAGGAACAATTCAGTTAGAATGCCAGTGATCTCAACTGACTACAATTTATATGGTAGCTAAACTTCTTTATCTAATATATGATTAAATTGAGGATTTAGAAAATGTTTTGTTCTATATAAATAAACACTATGTCCGGTAGAATAAAGAAAATAAAAAATTTTGAAAATCGGTTAAGCCGTTATTGAGTATTAGCTAAACAAATTTTAAATTGAGATTAGAAAAAAAATATTTAAAATCGGTTGAGCCGATACGGAGATCTTACGGTATATACGAACGCCAATTCATTTTTATATATATGGATTATGGTAAAGGACGGAATAAAAACCTATGTTTACAATCAAATCTTTTGGTTGTTGTATTCACTTTTTCAACATGCGCCGAATCACAATCAAAGCTTTTGGTTGTTGTATTCACTTTTTCAACATTCGCCAAAGTAGCGAAAAGGAATTCACCATTTGGAAAAATTACGGAATAAAGTTCTATAATCACAATCAAAACTTTTGGTTGTTGTCTTCCCTACAGGAACATTTCAGTTAGAATACCAGTGATCTCAACTGACTACAATTTATATGGTAGCTACATTTCTTTAGCTAATATAGCGACAGCCACACTGCAAAACCCCGTAAGTCACTATTTTTCCAAAAATAAGGTTCTGAGCCTTTCCCATAGATCGTGATATTTCGCACATTAAAATTCAGTCAAAATCGGGCTACAACTTCCCGTTTCTTTCCAGTGGTGAAAGGAAATAACCGTCGCCCATATACATACGTTATAATTATTATTATTATTTTGAACATACAGGGTTTTGCAGTGTGGCTGTCGATATGATCAAATTGAGAATTTAGAAAATGTTTTGTTCTATATAAATAAACACTATATCCGATAGAATAAAGAAAAGAAAAAAATTTGAAAATCGGTCAAGCCGTTATTGAGTATTAGATAAAAAATTTGTAAATTCAGATTAGAAAAAAAAAAAATTGTGGTAAATGAGACCTGAAACAGATTGGAAACATTAAAAAAAAAATATTTAAAATCGGTTGAGAAGATCCGGAGATCTTACGGTATATACGAACGCCAATTCATTTTTATATATATAGACTAGCTGACCAGACATATGTTGTTCCCTTATGTATAGTTCTTTAAAGTTTGTTCATACTTTTCTAGCAGGGAACTGAGAAGTTATAATTTTCCAGTACCATGGTGTACTGTTAAGGTGAGAGCAACTTGAATTGCCATGTATTTTGTTAGTGTAATTTAGAATTTCGATTGTCAAACTTACAACGGCGCACAACAACAATGTTTGCCAATGTTGCCACACTTATCATGAAACACTAAGATTTTCCCTCTAGGTTGACAATCGAAATTCAGCTTCAAATAAAAAAAGTAAAAATCAGCTGATTTCTTGCGGTCACCTTCTTAGTACACCATGTCCAGTACCTTACACCTTGAGACCTTTTGAAAATAACAAACATTTTAATTAACTTTTCTTATATTCTTTTTTACACCCAAATTCACACTTTAAAAATAGAAGTTTCACATTTAAAAAGTAGTTTCATTTTTGGTAAATTAGCGGTATCCACCTCTATGCTCTCCAGGTTCAAGTTCGTAGTTCCAATGAAATAATATCATAACCAAAAAAGTGAGCTTCTCGGGTATACCTTCTGATTTTTTATCAGCTTTGGTGGACATTATTTATTTTTTGTTTCGGGAAACTCTCATGACTACAGCTACACCGGCATAGCTGTATGCATGACTTGCAACCTCAGTTGCACCTACGTACTAAAGATCTCTCCACTAACACCACTCTCCCCGCAACTACCAAACAGGTGTTTTCTCATGGGGCTGGTTAGCTCATTAACTCCATAGAGCTGTTTTCACAGAAGCCGGTTAACGATAACCGGAATTTAACTGTTGTAGCTGTTAAATTAACCATTGAAGTTAAATTAACCATTGAAGTGAATTTTTTTTGAGTTACCAAGCAATTGTATCTAAAAAAAAGTACCTATAGCTTAAAAACAAGATATAACTATGTCTAAGTTCCCAACAAACACAGACAATTTTTTTCTCCAACTTTTGATAAAACCTTGATTCTCAAGTGGAGATTCAGCTTTCCTCACAACTTGAGGTTAAGCTTTGTTCTCCAACGTTATTTCTCAACTTGCGCATTATTTGAGATGAAGTTGAGAAATTGCCAAATAGGGATTTGCCCTTAAGATAAGGTTGAGATTTAATGCATTCTCAACTTGAGAATCACTAAAATTCCTATATTAAAAAAGTGCTTTGAAGTTGAGAATGCTATAACTAAACTATTGAAGTGCTGTTGAGAATTAACCTTGGAGATTTGAGAAAGGCATCTGACCTAAAATGCATCTCAAGTTGATATCAAACAAAATTGTTTATTGGGTTACCTTTGTCTTAAAATTATCCTGCGCTACATGGTTTGCGTTGAATAAGTTAACTTAGAAGACGCTGCTAAATTGTTAGTAGTTCATTGGACTTACCAACCAAAAGCTCTTATGCATTTCAGCCACACTTTTGCACTATCTGAACAAAACTATTTAACTTACCCAGGTTTAGTCAGTTAAGAATACCGGCCATGATTTGATGAAAACGCTACGTTAAAGCATCATCACAGAAACATATTGGAAACATTAAAGAAAAAATTTTTAAAATCGGTTGAGCCGATACGGAGATCTTAGGGAACGCTAATTCATTTTTATATATATAGATTATGAAAAAGGACGGAATAACAACCTATATTCAAAACCAAGACTTTTGGTTGTTGTATTCACTTTTTCAACATTCGCCAAAGTAGCGAAAAGGAATTCACCATTTGGTCAAGTAAATTTTGTATTTAAATATAAAACGGAAAAAATCTGTACGGCATTAAGTTCCCTACAGGAACATTTCAGTTAGAACACCAGTGATCTCAACTGACTACAATTTATATGGTATCTAAACTTCTTTAGCTAATATATGATTAAATTGAGGATATAGAAAATGTTTTGTTCTATATAAATAAACACTATGTCCGATAGAATAAAGAAAAGAAAAAATTTTGAAAATCGGTTAAGCCGTTATTGAGTATTAGCTAAAAAAATTTTAAATTGAGATTAGAAAAAAAAGAATTTATGTGGTAAATGAGACATGAAACAGATTGGAAACATTGAAGAAAAAATATTTAAAATCGGTTGAGCCGATACGGAGATCTTACGGTATATACGAACGCCAATTCATTTTTATATATATGGACTAGCTGACCCGACAGACGTTGTTCTGCCAAGGTACTCCCTTATGTATAGTTCTTTAAAGATTGTTCATACTTTTCTAGCAGGGAACTGAGAAGTTATAATTTTCCAGTACCATGGTGTACTGATAAGGTGAGAGCAACTTGAATCGCCATGTATTTTGTTAGTGTAATTTAGAATTTCGATTGTCAAACTTACAACGGCGCACAACAACAATGTTTGCCAATGTTGCCACACTTATCATGAAACACGAAGATTTTCCCTCTAGGTTGACAATCGAAATTCAGCTTCAAATAAAAATCAGCTGATTTCTTGCGGTCACCTTCTTAGTACACCATGTCCAGTACCTTACACCTTGAGACCTTTTGAAAATAACAAACATTTTAATTAACTTTTCTTATATTCTTTTTTACACCCAAATTCACACTTTAAAAATAGAAGTTTCACATTTAAAAAGTAGTTTCATTTTTGGTAAATTAGCGGTATCCACCTCTATGCTCTCCAGGTTCAAGTTCGTAGTTCCAATGAAATAATATCATAACCAAAAAAGTGAGCTTCTCGGGTATACCTTCTGATTTTTTATCAGCTTTGGTGGACATACTTTATTTATTTTTTGTTTCGGGAAACTCTCATGACTACAGCTACACCGGCATAGCTGTATGCATGACTTGCAACCTCAGTTGCACCTACGTACTAAAGATCTCTCCACTAACACCACTCTCCCCGCAACTACCAAACAGGTGTTTTCTCATGGGGCTGGTTAGCTCATTAACTCCATAGAGCTGTTTTCACAGAAGCCGGTGAACGATAACCGGAATTTAACTGTTGTAGCTGTTAAATTAACCATTGAAGTGAATTTTTTTTGAGTTACCAACCAATTGTATCTAAAAAAAAGTATAGCTTAAAAACAGGATATAACTATGTCTAAGTTCCCAACAAACACAGACAATTTTTTTCTCCAACTTTTGATAAAACCTTGATTCTCAAGTGGAGATTCAGCTTTCCTCACAACTTGAGGTTAAGCTTTGTTCTCCAACGTTATTTCTCAACTTGCGCATTATTTGAGATGAAGTTGAGAAATTGCCAAATAGGGATTTGCCCTTAAGATGAGGTTGAGATTTAATGCATTCTCAACTTGAGAATCACTAAAATTCCTATATTAAAAAAGTGCTTTGAAGTTGAGAATCCTATAACTAAACTATTGAGGTGCTGTTGAGAATTAACCTTGGAGATTTGAGAAAGGCATCTGACCTTAAATGCATCTCAAGTTGATATCAAACAAAATTGTTTATTGGGTTACCTTTGTCTTAAAATTATCCTGCGCTACATGGTTTGCGTTGAATAAGTTAACTTAGAAGACGCTGCTAAATTGTTAGTAGTTCATTGGACTTACCAACCAAAAGCTCTTATGCATTTCAGCCACACTTTTGCAGTATCTGAACAAAACTATTTAACTTACCCAGGTTTAGTCAGTTAAGAATACCGGCCATGATTTGATGAAAACGCTACGTTAAAGCATCATCACAGAAACATATTGGAAACATTAAAGAAAAAATTTTTAAAATCGGTTGAGCCGATACGGAGATCTTACGGGACATACGAACGCTAATTCATTTTTATATATATAGATTATGAAAAAGGACGGAATAACAACCTTTATTCACAACCAAGACTTTTGGTTGTTGTATTAACTTTTTCAACATTCGCCAAAGTAGCGAAAAGGAATTCACCATTTGGTCAAGTAAATTTTGTATTTAAATATAAAACGGAAAAAATCTGTACGGCATTAAGTTCCCTACAGGAACATTTCAGTTAGAACACCAGTGATCTCAACTGACTACAATTTATATGGTATCTAAACTTCTTTAGCTAATATATGATTAAATTGAGGATTTAGAAAATGTTTTGTTCTATATAAATAAACACTATGTCCGATAGAATAAAGAAAAGAAAAAATTTTGAAAATCGGTTAAGCCGTTATTGAGTATTAGCTAAAAAAAATTTAAATTGAGATTAGAAAAAAAGGATTTATGTGGTAAATGAGACCTGATACAGATTGGAAACATTGAAGAAAAAATATTTAAAATCGGTTGAGCCGATACGGAGATCTTACGGTATATACGAACGCCAATTCATGTTTATATATATAGATTATGATAAAGGACGGAATAAAAATCTATCTTTACAATGTATGTTCAGTTGCTCACTAAAGTAAGTACACGGCCCCGGTTGCTTTTAAAATTCGTTAATATTTCCAAATATTACATGCGCAATATGCATATACTAAAACTCAAACATGAGTTTCAGTTTAGCCTATGCTTTCCACTAAAAAATAACTGTTAATGTTTATCCCGTTAGACGCCATGAGCGTTTAGTTGAGATGCTATCGTTTTTCACATAACAAAAGTTAGTACACAGCGGGCATTTGCGACGATAGTATCAAACAACAAAATAGAAAGAACGAAAGTGGCTTAGTTTTTTCATTATTAAATAATTGTTTGGAAGAATTTTACAAACAAATTTTAAAAATTTACGCGATTAAAACTTATATTTTAATGATGGCACCAAGAGGAAAGGAGATCTCAAGTGATATGAAGGAGCTTATTATAAAACATCACAAAAATAAGAAATCAGTTCGGGAAATTGCTAAAATCATTGAAAAAAGTCCCAACACAGTTCAGAAAATAATAAAAAAAATGTAAAATGTCCGGTTCAGTCGCAAATAAACCACGATCTGGTCGATCCAAAATTTTCGACACCAATGAAAGCCGCCTGATCGTTCGTAAAATGCAACAAGATCCCAAGAAAAGTGCTCCAAAAATAAAAACTGAAGTTCAAAATCAGTTTGGAAAAGATTGCAATCCACAAACCATTCGTCGAATTCTATATGGTGCAGGATATCACTGCCGAAAAATACGAAGGAAGTCGTATGTGAGTGATATTAACCGACGTAAGCGAATAGAGTTTGCAACCAGCCACCAAAAGTGTGATGCAAATTTTTGGAATAACGTAATTTATTCTGACGAAAGTAAATTTAATATCCATGGGTCTGATGGACGCGCAAAAGTTTGGAGAAAGAAGAATGAAGAGCTGAATGTCAAAAATATGGCTGGTACGGTAAAACACGGAGGTGGTGGTGTAATGGTTTGGGGGTGTATGGCGGCGAATGGTGTTGGAAATTTGGTTATAATTGATGGAATAATGGACAAATTCGCATATTTGCGCATTCTAAAAGAAAACCTGAAGCAAAGTGACATGAAATTGGGCATTGAGGCGTCGTTTGTTTTCCAACAGGACAATGATCCAAAACATACTGCGCTTACTGTCCGCGAATGGCTTCTTTATAACGTGCGAAAACAGCTCAAAACTCCACCTCAATGACCTGACTTAAACCCCATCGAACACCTGTGGGAACATTTAGACCGGCAAATAAGAAAACATGTAATCAGGACTAAAACAGACTTAGTGCGTGTCCTTAAAGAAGAATGGAGTAAAATACCACCAGAGACCACTCAAAACCTGGTAAAATCGATGCCATCACGACTTTATGCAGTTTTGAAGTCGAAAGGATATCCCACAAAATATTGAAGCAATTATATTTTTTACTATTCTTACTTTCATGCCTTCTGTGTACTTAATTTTGTGATGTGAAATCTGCATTATTTTCAGTTACATAGCAATATCTTTTGTTTTGTAATTTCTATTTAAAAAATGTTTGGCATGCTTTTAATTTACAGTTCTTATTACTTGAATTTATCTTTATAATCCTGTTTTCTGTATTTGAATTAAATTTATTTCGCAATGAATACCATTACATCACGTGTGTACTTACTTTAGTGAGCAACTGTATGTTTATTTGAATGTTTTCCTGGCACAACAATTTAACAAAATTATTCTTACAGTGCCAGTCAGGACTAGTATGATTATAATTTATATGAAATTAAATGTAAAGTTTAAATTAAAATTAAATAAAATTTAAAATTTAAAGTAAAAAAGAAATGAAGTTTAAAACAAATTAAAATAAGTAAGTAAATAAATAAATAACAATATTTGAACTTAACCTAAGGAGTAAGGTATGGAAAAAAGAAACGAGGGGAGGATAATTGACAGATGGGTAGTAGTGTAGAATTTTGAGCAATAGAGAAATAGAAGAAAAAGAAGTAAAGGGATAAAGGAGTAAAGGAGTAAAGGCAGAACTACATATCGTCATCGCCAACGCCATACACACAACGCTAATCAGCCGTTCCAACCACCCTTTGGATCCAATGTAAAAGCGTTTAATCGATTACGTTGATTTCCATAAGTTAGGTTGGTTGTAATATCCTACGCGCGCTACGGACATGGCGCTAGCGATAACGACAACCAATTCTGCCTTTAGTTTTAGTAAAATTTGAAAAAGGCTACAAGTTGTTATAAAAATGTATTAAACATTCCTTAAATTGCTGTGCATTGGTAATCAACCTAAGTCTAGCTGGGAGAGAGTTCCAAAGACGGATCGATACAATGTAGAATTGGCACCCGGACACTAGCATACGGTATTTGATGTGTGTGAGAAGCACCGACCTAGATGACTGAAGAAAAATAAGTCTACTATAGAGATAAAGAGGTTCCTTCGTATAAATGATTTTGTGAAGAGCAGTTAGCGTTCTCACTTTTAGTAAGTTATCAAAAGAAATGTTTAGCAACTTTTTAGCGTAGGATGAGACGTGGTCAAACCTTTTTAGGCCATATACATATCTAGCAATGTTGTTATAGACAACATTTAATTTCATCTTGCTTACGTAGTCACAACTTGAAAAAACCTCACAACTATATAGGAGCGTAGGTATTAAGTACGCTTTCGCTAAAAGTAGTCTTACATGAAGTGGAGTGTAACTGTGTTAACCATAGTGTACGGAGCATACCATACACTTTTCCTACTGCGCGAAAAATGTGATATTTCCATGTCAATGTTTTGTTAAATACTATACCTAGATTTTTTTGCTGTATCAACGTATTCAATCACTGAACCCTCAAAGGTAACTTTGTCTAAGTCATCTGTATCTAACAGCTTTCTACGAATAACAATACATTTAGATTTTTTCGGGTTTAGACATAAGCCATTTACAGAAGCCCACAAGCCAATTTATTTCAAATCACAATTTAAATTAGAAATACACGAGCTGATACGATCACGAGGACAACACGTATATAATTGTACATCGTCAGCATAGATATGAACTTTGCAATACTGAAGAACATCGGGCAAGTCGTTTATGTATAAAGTAAATAACAGAGGCCCAAGGATTGAACCTTGTGGCACACCTCTTGAGACGCTCAAAAAATCAGATTTTCCACTACCGATACAAACGGCCTGAGTTCTGTCACCAAGGTAAGATCTGATAAGAGCAGTAGAATGGCTAGAGAAATTAAATAAATTTTCAAGCTTCTGGCAGAGCAGGTCATGATCGACAGAATCAAACGCCTTCGAGTGATCAAGAAGTGTTAAAAACGCAGTCCAATTTTCGTCAATTCGCTCACGGATGTCTTCTATCACAGATAATAGTGCAGTCGTGCAACTTCTCTTACATCTGAAGCCCGATTGACTCTCAGTTAGAAGCTTGTTGTTCTGCACATATGTGGTAATTTGCCAGTGTATGATTCGCTCGACTACTTTCGACAGAAACGGTAAAATGGCTATAGGTCTATACTCGTTGTTCGACTTTCGGATAGGGATGACTTTAGCAACTTTCCAGCATGTCGGGAAAACACAGTTCGTCAGGATTGAGTTGATCAGATATGTTACGTAGGGAAGTATTTTATGGAGGATAATTTTTAAAAATTTAACACATATACCGTCAAAACCCATAGCATTGGACTTCACAGAGAGTATGGCTTGCACCACGTCACATTCATCAACACGCACTCAAGAGGACTAACATTTACGTTGTTACGAACACAATAATTGACAACACCGATACTATGTGTAGGAAAAGGCAGGTTAACAAAGTTAGAATTTAAATCATTCACGTCGACATCAGGGAGGATAGCTGACTCTTCTTTGGATTTACCTATCCCAATTTCCCTGATCTTTTTCCATGTATCCTGTGAATTCACAGCAGAACTAAACCTATCCTTGTAATAATTTTCCTTAGCCAGCCGAGTGGCTTTGTTGACAGCGAGCCGAGCGGCTTTGAAGCAGTTTTGCGTTTCCTCAGTTTTGTAACGTTTCCAGCAGAGTTACGCTGGCGAATTAAGTGACTGAGGTTGGCATTAAACCAAGGACAAGTTTTATACCTAGCTGATTTGAGTTTTACAGGAACATGGTTGTCAAAGAGCCAATTTATTTTGCTTTGGAGGAAAAGAGTCTGATCATCAACCGATGCCAAAGTGCGAATCACACCCCAATCGACTGAATCCACTTCTGCAGCAAGAGAACAGTAGTCAATGTTTCTGAAATCACGATAGGTAAAAGAAGTTGATTCGCATATTTGAAAATCATAGATTACAAATATAAGATCGTGTTTTGAGAAGCAACTTGCGGAGAATTGGCTATAGTGGAGACATTTCTGAAGATCGGTTACGAAGAATAAATCAAGCAAGGACGCACTGGAGTTTGTGAACTGAGTTGGTAGTGTTGAGTTGGTTGGAAGGAGTCCTAACGATTCCATACTTAACTTTAAGCTGGAATCCACAAGTAAGTTGCAGTTAAAATCTCCAGCGATTGTAATGTTGTTATAATTTAAGAGCAGAAGTTGTAGAAAGTCAATGAAACCGCTGGAATTAACCTGGCGATTGGGACGGTACACACAGCCGATAAGAAACTTATTGTTGCCATGGGAAAACACCTCAACGAACACATACTCGACAGGGTCGCCAGGTTTAGAACTACAGCACAATTTACACGACAAACCACATTTAACATATGTATATGTATAGCAACACCACCACCATGACTACTTCTATCAGCCCTAAAAAGCTGGTATCCATTTATTTTAACTCATCGAGTTTTTTGTATAAACTTTGTGCAATAATATGAATAATTTTTAGTCCTTTAGCTCGTTTGCATACTATGCGCAAGAGTGTACGCAAGTTGTCTTCGGAACTTGGCCACGTATTATTTAAGACCATCATTAAAGCTTTTGGTTGTTGTATTCACTTTTTCAACATGCGCCGAATCACAATCAAAGCTTTTGGTTGTTGTATTTACTTTTTCTACATTCGCCAAAGTAGCGAAAAGGAATTCATCATTTGGAAAAATTACGGAATAAAAATCTATAATCACAATCAAAACTTTTGGTTGTTGTCTTCCCTACAGGAACATTTCAGTTAGAATACCAGTGATCTCAACTGACTACAATTTATATGGTAGCTACATTTCTTTAGCTAATATATGATCAAATTGAGAATTTAGAAAATGTTTTGTTCTATATAAATAAACACTATATCCGATAGAATAAAGAAAAGAAAAAATTTTGAAAATCGGTCAACCGTTATTGAGTATTAGATAAAAAATTTTTAAGTTGAGATTAGAAAAAAAAAAAATTGTGGTAAATGAGACGTGAAACAGATTGGAAACATTAAAGAAAAAATATTTAAAATCGGTTGAGCCGATCCGGAGATCTTACGGTGTATACGAACGCCAATTTATTTATATATATATAGATTTATATATTATTTTATTAAATTATTTTTTTTATACATGGTAATAAATCATACTACATCTAAATTGTCCAATACTTTACAAATTTTAATAGTTTTTGGGAAAAAGGGAGGTAAAAACAAATATTTACATTTCAAATGTACTAAATAAATTATTATTAACGTAATAAATTATAAATAGTCTTTTGGTTTAACTACCTCCATTAATATAAAAACATTTTGTAATTTTTCATATTTAAACAGTATGATTCGATTAATAATAAGGATTAGGATTTGTTTACATTGTTAAAGTTAATGAAGCTTGTGTTAGAGCTTAATAAAGTAGTTTGTGATATATTAAAAATAATATCAACTAAAAGAAATACCGTTTATTAACCCTAATTACAAGGTTTCACATATAATAAAGAAGCGATATATCTTCAGTAGGTCGATTCTGTAACTTTGTTAAGACCAGGTGTTAGCGTTGACTTCGCCTAACACCTTTTTTTACGCTTTCCCTATTCGTTAACTTTTAACCACACGAAAAGTGTTAACTAACCCTTTCACTGTGGTTAGTTAACGCGATGTAATTTCGTGGTGTTTAGAGTTATAGAAAATAAGTTCTCCGAAAACCTGAAACCGAATTGCACTTAATCGTTAAGAGCAAAAGCCAAAATTCGGCGATAAGCTTAACGCTTGGCGAGTGGTTCAATGTTAGAGAATCGAGCTACAGGTTTCAAGAATCTTTCGTTAACAAGGTTTTGCAATTATACTTCTTTTAATAGCATTTCCACAATTGTCGAAGAAAGCCTCCATAGACATTTTTAGTAAGCATCATAAGCAAATGGGTGTTGGGGATGGGTAAGATGGTTGCCCAAAGGTACGAAGCGACCGTTGCAGTTGAAAATATCAATTACGGTGATGGCATCTGGGCTCAAATCGAAACTGAACACGTCGAAGTTCGAGGCAATGCGTCCTTTATTCACCGTTTTTTGAATCACAATGTTGCCAATTTGCACTTGATAACGAATAAAAATTTGAGCTGGGTCTTGCTATATTTTTAGCAATAGCAACAATTTTAGGATCATCCATTAAAACCGGATCTCCAGGTTTTGCCGATGGTCGGTTAGGCGAACCCAGAGGACTGTAGGCAGTGATGGAAATATTCTTCGATTTATAGAACTCAATAAGTTTTTTTTTTGTGTCAAATATGGCTGACATTCAATTTTATTTGTCACTGGGGGGATAGTAGCCACCTCAAGTATGCGCTCGATCTGACGTTTGTTGAAATTAGATATTACAATGGATTTTACAAGGCCAGCCTCTACAAGCTTTTCCATTTCCTTCCATGTATCAACGTAATCAAGATCGGAGTACAGCACTTTACCAAGGTCGTCATTTGGAAATAATGGACCACCTTCTTGGTAACCCATGGGCCAAAGGATCAGGTACAAGTCGAGGTTATCTAAGCGCAAGTTCTTCAAAGTAGTTTCAAGTGCACCAATGCGGGGCTGTGAAAGGTATTCCACAATTTACTGGTAACAAACAATTCTTCACTGAAAATTAAGAGCATGATTAATTTCTAAAATTTGAAACATAGAACCAAGTACCGCTTGATAACTCCTTCTTTTATTTCAGCTTCAATACCTTCTCCGACTTCATCCTCATTTTGATAGACGTGGGCACAATCAATATGCCGATAACCAACATCGATGGCATCTTTTACGGCTTGAACAACTTCACCTTTGGGGCTTGCCCACGTGCCAAGGCCTAGAATAGGCGTTTTCTTTGCGTTATTGAGTACAACAAGAGGAACCGGCATTTTTTTTCAATTGGCACGTCTTAAAACAATATTAATAGCAGAATGCCGTCGAAATCAATTGAAAGAATTGAATAAATGCCAAGAGAACAGCCATATGGCGATTTTTCACCTTTTTTTTTGAATTGTTAAATGAAATGATTGAAAATTTTTTTGACAAATGGCGCTGAAATTTTGATTTTGGGATATTTTTGAAAAGCACTTGCTGTTTCATTCGCACTCATAACATAATGAATGTTACAAAATCAGCAAGGTTTTCTCTTTTTCTCAATTCTTGTGCACATTAACCCTAGCATATATGTTTGGTACTTATGGGCACATATTTTAATAAAGCTTAGAGCAATTTTTTTTTCTCACCTAAGGTTAACAAAATCATTCAAAAATGTTGGAAATATGGGAATCTAAAAATGTCACCCAGAGAAAACCGGCATTAGTATGGGTCTGTGCATCTGTATCAGGCCTAGGCAATTTTGCAATTGAGGTAGTGTTAGTGAGAGCGCACCACTGAAATGCTGTCGTTGGTTTGTGTTCAGTGCGTCGCTAGCACAGTACAATACAGTAGGAAAACTGTGGTAATATCCGTGGTTATATTCGCCTTTTTAGTGTACTTGGGGTTTCAGTCAACTCTTTTTGAGCATTTTAGGATGTTGTGTTGCAAATTGAATACATTATTTTGAGAAAGGAGAAATGGCTAACAATACATTACTATATTTTTCATTTAAAGGTTAAAAATCATAACGCTATTCTTTTATGTCAAAATGTTGCACAAATATATTTATGTTGGTAGTTTCGTTGAATAATGTGTCTCATTTGCACACAGATTTACTTGAAATAAACTTTTAAACATATTTGAAACAAAATATGGCAACGGTTGTTTAAAAAACAATTAAACCAAATATTTTCTAGATCTCTGATCATAATGCCACTATTTTTGCAAAGATTTCACGTTTTAAAATCACATTTTCCAAAGGTGTTGGAACATTTTATCTCGAAATATATGTGTATGCCGATTTCTATATAATGTTAGCTTTTAATAGGTTTATAAATTGAAAATACATATGCTTGTAGTCTAACTACTTGGCAAAGGAGTGAAAAGTATTCCTGGCAACCGCATTTAATCTTTGACTTATGTATTTATCTCTGTCTAAATCTCTGAAAAGTAAGAAGGCAATTTGTGAGAAGTAAGTCAGAGAACGTGTATAAATTTCAGAAAAATCACATATTTCGTTGATGCTCACGAACTTAAAGCCAATCTTTTAAAAGACGGCCGCATAATCGAATAAATTATTTCATATATGCCATAAAATATATGCGCTAAATGCACTTATGTGATTACGTTTTTAAAGTTTTTTTTTGGTATGGAAATACAACTATGCGTCCTTGAGATCACGTACTACGAGGAATATCAACCCTGAAAAATTCACCAATATGACGTACTTTCACCACAGTTTTATTGCTATATCACTATGGTCGCTAGCTAAGAAAGAAGCAAGGTCGGGTGCGCATCATTTTTGTTATCGAGCAAGAAATAATTATTATTACACAATGTGTATGAATATAATTATTTCATGTATGTTGATCAATGCTTTTAGCAAAAGCAAACTTTTATGTTTTTTCATTTGATATACGAGCCGTTGAAAGAAAATAGTTAACAAAATACGTAGTTGTTCCCATAGAAAGTTTACAAAAGATAACAACTTTATACAAATGAATTTTAAAATGATTAAGAATGTTGAGTCGTAGAGATTGCCAGGACAGACTGTTTGACTGAAGGGCAGAAGGATTCATTTTAATTTTGGAATTTTTGTCCGACACTACGCAATTTTCAAATGAGTTCAATTTGGAAGCTTTAAGCGTTCTTAAAACAAAGGTATATTTATTTATATGTGGAAATTCAATCCGAACTAATTACACTGGTTTACAGCCAAAATGCACCAGAGACGCCATAGTAAAATTCCTATGTAAAATCACCTCCTAATTCCGAAAATCAAGGTTATTTTTACTTGAATGGTACCGTTTTTGAGATATTTACGATTTACCGTTATTTCAAAAAACAAAAAAGATGGCTCCACTTAATCGTGTATATCTCAAGAACAAATTGAGCTATTCGTAAACGGTTTGCAAAATTTGAAAGCTTAGAAAATTTACTATAATCAGTACATACAACACTTTTTGCTAGGTCCTGCAGATTCAAACATAGTGAACAATCATTACGGAATTTTAAAATTTTTTTTGTAAAAATATAAAAAAATTTGTACTTTGCGAGGAAGCATCTCGAAAACTTTTTGTTTTTTTGCAGACATTTTTTCTCTCTAAGCTCTGTTTTATTACAAAAAAGCAAGCTATCAGTGAATAAAATCGATGAACTAATACAAAAGTTATAAGCATTCAAGTAAATATATCCATTTAATACTTAAGTACCCTACAAATAATAGCATATGTACATATGGTTCTGTCTTAACTCTATGATCTTATTTTATAATTGAAAAAGTTATGTGTCTTGTTTTGACGCTTATTTAGATTAGGATCGGTTTCTCTTATGAGAAACCAACAGTAGTCGCCCATCATAGCGACATCCCAGAATCCTTGATATCGACTTTCAATCACTTTCATTTGCTGGTGAAACCTTTCGCCATGCTCGTCACTTTCGTCGCCAAGATTTTGCGGGAAAAAATTTAAGTGGAAGTGTAAGAAATGAATTTTTAAAGACATATTTACTCATGAAAGGAAATAGAAAAGTAAATTAGATAAATACATAAGTGATACATTAGTATATAATTTTCTTAGGCTGGATTTATCTTTCAATTCAGAACAAATTTTTTGTTTATATTTTTCCCGTTCTTGTTTGTTCGGAACTGGACGATGAATTCAGATTTATGGCTATATATTCTCATGTAAATTTATGTAATATATAATTTATTATAATATGTTTTTTTATTTACCCATTTCCGCATAGTTTTTGATTAAGTCGTTCACTATCAACTCGAAGTTAGGACTTTAGTGTTTGCCTAAAAAAGAAGTAACGACCTTTTCAAAAGAATCCCACGCTGCTGCCTCCACTGGTGACAATAGTTCTTTGAAATGGTTATTGGTCATCATTTTCCTTATTTGCGGTCCCACAAAAATGCCGGCCTTTATTTTTGCTTCTGAAATCTCTGGGAAGATTGTTTTCAAATGATGAAAAGCTTCGCCTTCTTTGTCCAAAGCCTTCACAAAGTTTTTGATAAGGCCGAGCTTGATGTGGAGCGGAGGTAGAATTATTTTTTCCTTCTTTATAAGTAGAGAGTATTTTATGTTATCTACCCCAACTTGAAACTCGATTCGTTCTGGCAAATCCTTTATGATGTAGTGGTCTTGACGAGCTCGGCTATCCCATTTGCATAGAAAGCAACAGTATATTGTGTATCCACTTTGTAGACCACATAGCATTCCAACGACTTTAAGATCGGCACATATTTTCCAACCATGTTCTTCGTATTTGATTAACTTGAGCAATTTTTGCATTATTTCATATGTTTCCTTCGTATTTACTGCATGCGCGATCGGGATAGATGGCTTTTGGTTGCCAATATGCAATAATACGGCCTTTAAACTTAATTTATTGCCGTCTATGAACAATCGCCACTCTTTTGAATCATATGGTTCACCAAATTGTTTGAATAGACCAGCAATGTCTTTGCAGTAACAAACACTGTCCTCCTTCGTATAGTACTTGGAAAATTCTTCGTGACGAGTTCTATAATATGTTACCTTAACATCGGATGAAACAAATTTAAATTGTTGCATTCGAGAGGCGTGTAGTTCGGCCTTTTCCTTTGACAATTCCAAATCCCTTATCCAATCATTGAGTTGTGCTTGTGACAAAGAATTTCTTTCGTTTTCCGTTTGAAATTCAGTACAACATGATGGCGCGTAATCAGATACTACTGTTGACAATGAAACTGGAGCCGGAACTAAAGTTAAATTTGATTCTGGCAATGTCGCTTCTGTTGAAATTAGTTCTGGTAATGACACTGTAGATACGCTCGCATAGGTTACTTTTCTGGACTTTCCAACCCCAAGTACTTTTGTAGTACAAATATAGCAGTCCGTTGAATGGCAAGTTGGTTCCCTCCACTTCATTGGTGTAATAAATTTAACACGTCGCCTAAATAGATAGTTTCAGAAATTAGTTAGCTATGCATTAAAAGGGAACAAATTCCTAATTTTTACAACGTACCTTTTTGTTCCAGTTTCCGAAGAAATCAATTCGACTCGGCATGTTGTGCACACAGTGTTTGGTGTCCATGGTTTTTCATTGTTTTTAGGCTCAATTCCAAAACACTTACAGTATGTAACTTTCAAAGGATTTGAAAACACACGTCTCATACTTTTAACAATAAATTGACCGCAGAAACAGAACATATCTGGATCATTTATACACTCAAACTCTCGCGCCCTTTTATTCATTTTTTATTTTTAAGAAAATGACGGGTTATAAACTGCAATTATAAATTGAACAGTATCCGGCCAGCCTTGCAGATATTATGAAGGAACAAGGCGCATGTACTCTTATTTATACTTAGATCCAGTAAAAATTCAAGCCTACCTAAACAAAAAGGTTCCCTAGTTCTACAAAGAAAGCACTACCTGCCTCAAAAATATGCTCTTGTTTAAAATGTACCTAGGTTTGGGAAAACGACACTAACAGCTTTTTGTATCTAATAACTTTTCGAAAATCTACCTGCTAACTAACTGATATACGAATAGGGTAAAACCAGGATAGATGAACCACTTTTTGGAAAAGCTGCCTAAATTTGAAAATATTAGTTTTACTTGAATAATTTTTTTTAATATAGCTAGTTCAATATTTTAACTTTAATTATTTAAATTTTGGTTTACCTATCTTACACAGTTTTTCCAGAAATTAGTTTTTCCTGAAACCTTCTTTTTGAGGGATAGATGCCTACCTTAGGGATAGTTGCCCCACCATGAAAATATTGCGAAGGATAGATGCCCAAAACCATAATAAATGAAACATGTTGGGTTTTTAATCTTTTAATTACTATCATTAGAAGATACTTAAATCTAGTATTAGGTTCATCAATAGCCATACCTACCTTATTAAATTGAAGCGTTTGCTTTCAAGAATGGACATGCATGGTTCTTTATGTTTATTAAATAGGTACGTGTTTATTAAGAAAAAAATAAAAATTATTTTTATACAAATACATTTTACATACAATCTTACACTAAAATAAAAACTACTTAGTAAATCTATAGGAAACTAGAGGCAGCCAATAGTTAGATAAACGTTTATTATATCCCGTATGTACTACAAGATCTTGAATACATACCCAGTTTCGCCTTTGCTGTTTTTTAGCAGCATATCGTCAAATGAATGTCCTTCGTTTATCCCCATGGTATTTTTGTTCATTTTGTCGAACGCGGCCTGCAAGCTCTCTGTAGTCCCTTCCTTTTGTATTTTTAGTTAGATGTAGTCTCAATGAATGAGTTTATTAAGGTACTAAAAAATTTTGTTTTTGGTTTTTACGGTCTTTCTATTTACATATATTTGTAAAATTTGCAAGCTCGAGACCCAGTGAACAATAATAATTGGTTTCAATTATTATATTCGATTTTTGTGGAAAAATTGATATTTGGAGAAAAATTGCAAAGCTAGTCACAGCGATGGATGGCTAGTCACAGTGGGGATGAATGCATCGTAACGTCACAGGGCATCATAGCTGAGTTGTTAGATTTCTAACAGCGGCGTTGGTGCAGACACGGGTTCATATTCATATCCCAGTGTCCGAAAAGGGATCTGATGATAAGTGGGGACACTTTGAAACATGTAATCCTATCCATCGCTGTGACTAGCTTTGCAATTTTTCTCCAAATATCAATTTTTCCACAAAAATCGAATATAATAATTGAAACCAATTATTATTGTTCACTGGGTCTCGAGCTTGCAAATTTTACAAATGTACTAAAAAATATAATGGAATTTATTACTAGTTATAAAGTTATACAAAGCACAATACTTACCTTTAAAACTTTTACGGGTATTTCAATTTCGTCGCAAGCAAAATGTTTTATACTAACTAAACGCGTGTTCACTGCTCCAAGCCCTTAGATAACTAACATGCGCTGTGGCTGCGGCTGCTAATTATTAAATTAATTGTTAGTCACGAGCTCGGGAAGTTAGATTTTTTGAATATGGGGCATCTATCCCGTTGGGGCATCTATCCCGGTTTTACCCTACTAACACATATGCACCAGTAGGGTACTTAAGCATTAAATGGATATATTTACTTCAATGCTTATAACTTTTGTATTAGTTCATCGATATTGTTCACTGATAGCTTATTTTTTTTGTTATGAAACAGAGCTTAGAGGGGGGAAAAAACAAAAAGTTTTCGAGATGCTTCCCCGCAAAGTACACATTTTTTTATATTTTTACAAAAAAATTTAAAAAATCCGTAGTGATTGTTCAATATGTTTGAATCTGCAGGACCTAGGAAAAAGTGTTGTATGTACTGATTATAGTAAATTTTATAAGCTTTCAAATTTTATAAACCGTTTTGGAAGAGCTCAGTTTGTTCTTGAGATATACACGATTAAGTGGAGCCATCTTTTTTGTTTTTTGAAATAAAGGTAAATCGTAAATATCTCAAAAACGGTACCATTCAAGTAAAAATAACCTTGATTTTCGGAATTAGAAGGTGATTTTGCATAGGAATTTCACTATGTCGTCTCTGGTGCAGAAAAAAAGTTGGAATTTGTGATCCAGTGTAGTTAATTCATCGAAAAATCTTTCAAGTTTTCAACATTTGAATATTATTTGTTACATTTTGCGATTTCTCTTGGAATTAATAAGTAAGTTATAACTTACCATGTATTTGCGCAATTCACCTTACCTCAAATAACTTACATCTATGTATATACATATATAAAAATGAAATGGTGTTCAGTTGTCACGCTAAAACTCCAAAACGGCTGAACCAAATTATATACTTCCTTTGGAGGGTTTCTTTGTTATTACCACGCGCAGGTCATGTATTAAAATATTAGGGGGGCGTGGTACCTCCCATACAATTTTATTAATTTGGCTGTTATATTTTGTGGCTATGTATGATACAATTGCTATGTATGATAAAATTGGATCTATTTATGCGTTTATTGGTTGTTGTCTTTGACGTCTATGTTTATCTTCACTACTGCGCTGTAGATGGCCAGAACTTCAGATGACGCTAGATGGTGCACATCAACACACACACACGCTGTATATAATTGCCTTTGTTGCTGTTTACATTAGTACAGCAATCTATATCTATTCTATATCTATATATATAAAAATGAAATGGTGTTCAGTTGTCACGCTAAAACTCGAAAACGGCTGAACCAAATTATATACTTCCTTTGGAGGGTTTCTTTCTTATTACCACGCGCAGGTCATGTATTAAAATCAAAACAAAATATTAGGGGGGCGTGGTACCTCCCATACAATTTTATTAATTCGGCTGTTATATTTGGTGGCTATGTATGATACAATTGCTATGTATGATACAATTGCTATGTATGATAAAATTGGATCTATTTATGCGAATATTTTTTGTTGTCTTTGTCGTCTATGTTTATCTTCACTACTGCGCTGTAGATGGCCAGAACGTCAGATGACGCTAGATGGTGCACATCAACACACACACACGCTGTACATAATTGCCTTTGTTGCTGTTTACATTAGTACAGCAATCTATATCTATATCTATTCTATATACGCATATAAAAATGAAATGGTGTTCAGTTGTAACGCTAAAACTCGAAAACGGCTGAACCAAATTATATACTCACCACCAGATGGCGGTGTTAGTCAAGAATTGGTACAAAGTTAATTGAACGAAAAATTCTTTATTTCAAAGCTTTTCACGGTAAAAAAGCGAATTTTTTGGAATTTTCCATTGTCAATTGAAGTTTTGCTTTGATGTTACTCTTTGTGTTGCAATCGAACATGCAAAATTTAAAGCGTCCCGGGGACGATCAAATTGTTTGGCAGAACTGTTTATGTGTATGCGTGTCGTGTGCTTGTCGCTTGCCCGCACACGTTCAAACAGAAACCGTCAAACGCCATTTGCGTTGAGAGTTCGTAGTGATCGGACGTAAATATGTCTTCATCGGATGGCGATTTTTTTTACTTGCAACTGCAGCTTTATTAAAAAAGAAGGGTAAAAAAAAATATGGATGAACAATATTCTTCCAGCTTTACATTCCATAAAGTTGGTAAGCATTGATAAACTTCAATAAATTTTAATATAAATTCTTTTTCGTCCGCGCAAGTGCTCATTTTGAATATCAACTCTAAACTAACACACTACAGTTTGTCAAACAAACGCGGCACGCTCAACAAAACGAGCGTCAACGCAGAAAAATCAAAAATTTTTGATTTTCATCAAACAGAGCCGACAACAAGTACGTGTGACACGAGGACCGTCTTCGGCATCACGAACACAAAAATTCTGCCAAACAATTTGATCGTCCCCGGGACGCTTAATGCGCGTTGGTCCATTGATATACATACATATCTTACTAATATACAAAAACGTAAAAGTGTGAGTGACTGAATTTTTGTGACTCTTTCACGTCTAAAGTAATGCCTCGAACTTTACGAAATTTTGCACACTAATTCTTTGGAGTACAGAATAGAAACACGCATAATTATATTTCGATATATTTATCGATAACAGAGTTATCGGTCAAAATGTAGTTTTACGTAAACTTTGGATTATTCGCAGAAAATTGGTATCAAACGGAAGAGGAAGAACACCGTTTTCATTTGGACGTTTTTTCACTTCGATATATTTATCGATAACAGAGTTATCGGTCAATATGTGGTTTCGGGTAAACTTTGGAATATCCGCACACAATTGATATCAAACGAAAGGGAAAGACGGCAGCTTTCATTCGGACTTTGGTTCATTTCGATATATTAATATTCTCACAAAATTGGTATAAAAAGAAAGGGGAAGGCCACAGGTTTCATTTGGACTTTGCTTCATTTATGGAAACATCTATTTTGAGAACGGCTGGACCTAATACACATATCTAAATTTGGAAGGTAGATTTTGTATCCGCTCAAGATGGTTATACGCGAAAAAAATAAAGGCATTTGGAAAGGTTTTGGAGATGTCCCTAAAAATGTTGACCAGGAGGGGCACTCAATCAAATGAAAGGTGTTGACAAATGATTTAACATGTTTTAGCTATTTTCCCATATAAAACGAAGGTTTTTAGATATTAATCAAAACGTGGACCAAAATTGGAGCTAGAAGGTTTTTGTGAGCAAATGGTTCTAAAATGAAAGGTCTGCATGAGAGTTTTAAAATGGAGTAATTTTAAGCCCTTTTGGGATTGGGATTGAGAAAGGGATAGGTATATGGATGACAATTAAAGACAAAAGCATATGAAGAGGATGGACGGAGAGAAAGATGTGGAGCTGAAATTAGGAGGGCGACTCACATATTTTAAATGCAAACAAGTTAATGTTTGGGCAGGACAACGTCTGCCGGGTCTGCTAGTTCTAGTATAATTTTTGGATATTTTATATAAATAACACAGGCTCGTAGCTAGAATAAAATTTCGGGGGGGCGGGGTTTGGCCTGTAAATACACACATAAGTACATATTACATATTTATACTTTTATTTATTTGAAATTTTCCTCTTTCTACACGGCTAAAAATTTGAGCCTAAATTTTAAACCATTTATTGGTTTACACAATTTTTAAAACTTTTTGGTAATAAATCCCAAACCTTTCAATTAATTCTCAATTTTTTGCGGTTTAGATTTAAAACTTAACTGGGATAAACAAAAATACAACAAAAGTCGTAAACACAGCGAATTGTGTACTTTTCGCACAAAATTCATGAGTGCGCCGTAGCTCAGTAGGTAGAGTATTGCGCACTGATTTGGGGCACGTCGGTTCCAGTCCTAAATTTTTTTTAAAAAAACATAAAAAATTGTTAACAACATTTTCGGTTTAAAATTTAAATAATTTTTATTGGGCGCATTTCCATGACAACCGGCGTAAATTTAATTCTAAACCAAATTTGGTTTGGTCATACACCTAGACCAGTATGTCTGCGTTCAAAGGGTTTTTTGGAATGTCCAAGTAAAAACAACTTCTTTAGACTAATTTCATTATTTCTGAATGAAAGTATGTGTAAAACTGCATACTCGAAAATAATCAAATTTTACCTGAAAGTTAGAAATTTTGATGAAAATTTTTCGAGTTTTCTGGAATTTTCATGAATTTTGCACAAAGTTCTTAACTTTGAGCTGCAGTGTTTTTATTGTGTTTTTACACATACTTTCATACAAAAATAATGAAATGATGATGATGGTTTAAGGGTTTCCTAGTCTCCTGAATTTGCACTCCATCGGAGCTTTCCGCTGAATGCTGCGTGACACCATCTGATGTATCATCAGATACCTGATTTAAATATTGTCTGGATAATGCATCTGCCACCAAATTAACTTTTCCTGGCTTATGGACTATTTTTGGTGCATACTCCTCTATTATTGCAAGCCATCATTTCATTTTGACATTGGGATTTCTTGGAGAAACCGCAAAAGATAACGGCTGATGATACGTGTGGATTTCCAGACCCGATACTCCATAAAGATAGTTCCTTAGAGTCTTCAAAGACCAAACTATGGCATAGAGCTCTTTTTCGTTAGTTGCATAATTCCTTCCAGTTAAATTCAATGTCTTTGATATAAAATTAATTGGTTTCCCTTCTTGGCTCAATACCCGTCCTAACGCATCATTTGAAGCATCCGTTGCCAATATAGACTTCTTTGAAAAATCCGGTTGAGTCAACTCGACCTGATTTGCTAGTAACTGTTTCAACTTTTCGAAAGCTATAATTGCATCCTGTTCTAATCTAACCTCGATTTTTTTAGACATATGCTGTGACCAGGCCCGTACGCACGGGGGGCTTTTGGGGGTTAACAACCCACCCCCCCCCCCTCCCCCCCCCATAATAATTTTACGGAAGAAGAAATTGGTGAAAGTTGCAAAGAATAAGGTTGGCCAATACATAAGTCCGGCACTTTGAATTGCACTTGGAGCTTTCCGAAATTACAAAGTTGTGTAGCGTATGGGCATTTTTTGTTCTTAAATTTCACCGATGAAAACAGTGAGTAGTTTCAATTAACAGAGCGAATGAACTGCAAGGCTCAATTATATGAAAGATTTCGAAATTAGTTCGGCACTGTTTCAAGATAAGTGGTTTAAAATATCTTGATGGACGAGAAGGTACATTGAAGTTCACTTCGCTCAAAAGAAACGGGCTTGTGATTGAACCATTTAGTAATTTAATCATGAAAACAATTCCACGCATTTCCCTCCGACTAGAAAGGCTGTGAAGATTAAATAGTTTTAAGCGACTCGTATACGATGGCAAATTATACAAGGGGTCCCAGTGAAGATCTCTTAAGGCAAATATTAAAAATTGTTTTTGAACTGATTCTAAGCGATCCACGTGGACCTGGTAACGTGGATTCCAAATTATAGAACCGTATTCAAGTATCAGTCTGACTAATGTATTAAAGAGTTTTAGTTACATAAGGGTCGCTAAATTCTTTAGACCATCGTTTAACAAATGCTAGAACGCCTCCAGCTTTATTGACTGTTACGTTAATATGGCAGTTAAAACTGAGTTTTTAGTCCATAGTAACCCCAAGGTCAACAAAATCATACATTTGCTCAAGACTATAACTGTTAACTGTACAGGAAGCTAGCTGTGATTTTCCTCTCGAAAAACGCAGGTATTTACATTTCTTTAGATTAAGCGGCATATAATTTAAATCCCACCAAGTAACAAGTGTATTTAGATCTGATTGGAGCTTCTTCGAATGACATAAAAAGCTTTACATCGTCGGCATATTTACATTAAAATTTTCGAAAATTATATTACTGTAGAAATATCATTTATAAACAACAAGAACAGAATCGGGCCAAGATGGCTTCCTTGAGGAACTCCTGAGGAGACATAAATAACATCGGATTCACACTTTTTAAACACTACTTTTTGTGCTCTGTCGCTAAGGTAAGAAGAGATCTAGCGATTGAGACCCGGCTGGAAACCCAACTGATCCAGTTTATGAATAAGTAAAGAGTGACACACTTTATCGAAAGCTTTGTTGAAATCAAATTAAATTCAAGTAAGTTTGTAACGGTGGACTTTCCCTTACAGAACCCGTGTTGACAGTCGGAAATCAAGGTAAAAAGATGATTCGTAAGCTGATTGGTAACAAAAGCTTCACACACTTTTGGGATGGCAGAAAGCTTTGCTATGCCATGATAGTTCTCTATAGAAGCCTTGCTTCCGCTTTTATGAAGCGGTAGAAGAAACGACTCTTTCCATGCTTTTGGAAAAACACCACACTTTAGTGACAGATTGAACAAATTGGTGAGGGGTTGGTAAATATTGTTAGCACACTTCTTCAACGCAAAGCACTTTACGAAATCGTTTAGAAAATTCTTAAAGATTTCGTGAAAATTATACTTTGCGAATTCGTTAAGACTTTTCTGAAAGATTTCGTAAAGCAAGTTCTTAACAAAATCGTTACAACGTTTCTTTACGAAGTCGCGTCAACCCTCTCATACAAATTTCTTAACAACTTCGAAAGGAAATCGGTTCCGATTTCGGCAAACTCTTTAGACAAAACTTAACGATTTCGAAAAAAAGTCGGAACAAATTGTTTAGTGGGTCATTTTGGAGAGTAAAGTTCTGAGAAATGAGCGAAAGGAGTCTTTTTTTGCACTTTTAGTTAGCTGGGATATGCCATCATATCACCAATTCTCTATCAAATACATAAAACTGTGTACAACCAAAAAAATAGTAGTTTTAGGCATCAGAGTATGCAGTTTCAGGAAAGTTAAAGAACATTTAAATTTGTGATATATGGGTCTAGGTATCTGTTTCAGCAAATATGTTTAACTTAGTGAAAAATGTATGCGAATGCAAATCTAAATTAAACCCCCCCCCAAAGCCAATTCCTGCGCACGGCCCTGGCTGTGACACATGTCCGTTTTCCCCTGACAAATGTCTAGTCAACGGCTTCGCTATTGCTGCGTAATCTATATATATAAAAATGAATTGGCGTTCGTATATACCGTAAGATCTCCGGATCGGCTCAACCGATTTTAAATATTTTTTCTTTAATGTTTCCAATCTGTTTCATGTCTCATTTACCACATAAATTCTTTTTTTTCTAATCTCAATTTAAAATTTTTTTAGCTAATACTCAATAACGGCTTAACCGATTTTCAAAATTTTTTCTTGTCTTTATTCTATCGGACATAGTGTTTATTTATATAGAACAAAACATTTTCTAAATCTTCAATTTAATCATATATTAGCTAAAGAAGTTTAGCTACCATATAAATTGTAGTCAGTTGAGATCACTGGTATTCTAACTGAAATGTTCCTGTAGGGAACTTAATGCCATACAGGTTTTTTCCGTTTTATATTTAAAAATACAAATACATTCATTAAAAGGTATTTTAAGCTTCGGCACTAACCACGGTTAAGAATCTTGCTTAATTCACCTTATTTGGTAGATGTCTTAAATATTGTGGTGAATGGCCTGAACTTTGCGCCGTTCACCTTATTTGCGGTGGATGGCTCAAACATTGTGGTGAATGGCCTGTAATCTATATCATGGTGAAGAATTTGTAATCTATATATATAAAAATGAATTGGCGTTCGTATATACCGTAAGATCTCCGTATCGGCTCAACCGATTTTAAATATTTTTTCTTTAATGTTTCCAATATGTTTCTGTGATGATGCTTTAACGTAGCGTTTTCATCAAATCATGGCCGGTATTCTTAACTGACTAAACCTGGGTAAGTTAAATAGTTTTGTTCAGATACTGCAAAAGTGTGGCTGAAATGCATAAGAGCTTTTGGTTGGTAAGTCCAATGAACTACTAACAATTTAGCAGCGTCTTCTAAGTTCACTTATTCAACGCAAACCATGTAGTGCAGGATAATTTTAAGACAAAGGTAACCCAACAAACAATTTTGTTTGATATCAACTTGAGATGCATTTTAAGTCAGATGCCTTTCTCAAATCTCCAAGGTTAATTCTCAACAGCACCTCAATAGTTTAGTTATAGCATTCTCAACTTCAAAGCACTTTTTTAATATAGGAATTTCAGTGATTCTAAAGTTGAGAATGCATTAAATCTCAACTTCATCTTAAGCAGTGTTGCCATTTTGGTGCTTTTAGAGCTAGATCTAGCGCTTTTTTTTTGCGTTTAGCTCCAAAATTCTGGTTTAGCTCCTAGCTCTTTTTCTAGTCCTTTTTTTTCATATTTAGCTCTTTTTTGGCTCCAAATTTGTTTGGAGAAATTGTATTGTAAAATGAAGAAAGTTTATGTTTCTTTTATAATCGATGTCGAAATTATTATATTAGTTTCATTGTGTACCATGTAACAACTTAGTTTCCCTCACCGATAACAAACACCTAAATCTGTTAACTTTGTCAAGTAACATTCCTAAATGCCATATGTTTATTTTGCGAACAAGAATCGAAATGAAAAGGTAAGTAAATTGTGTGTAAAAAACACTCCTAATTTGCTAATGATTCTGAACAGCCTTACCCCCCAATTCTGTCTTCATGGTAAATAATCAGAAAAAATATTTCAATAAAATGACTTCATTTGGCTTTGATACAAAAATAAAAATAATTGTTGACTTTTACTAAACGTTAAATATTTTTTTCTTAACTATTTATCAAGCTTGATAATGTTTCAAGAGCACATTTATTTTTTTTGTTGAGTTAATTATACTTTTTATGCGTTTTAATCATTGTTAAAGTTAAATCTATGCTATAATAAATTTATAGAAAAGTCGTACATAAAAAGAGAGATCTTTAGTACGTAGGTGCAACTGTGAGTTTGCAAGTCATGCATACAGCTATGCCGGTGTAGCTGTAGTCATGAGAGTTTCCCGAAACAAAAAATAAATTAAGTATGTCCACCAAAGCTGATAAAAAATCAGAAGGTATACCCGAGAAGCTCACTTTTTTGGTTATCATATTATTTTATTGGAACTACGAACTTGAACCTGGAGAGCATAGAGGTGGATACCGCTAATTTACCAAAAATGAAACTACTATTTTTAAATGTGAAGCTTCTATTTTTAAAGTGTGAATTTGGGTGTTTGTTATTTTCAAAAGGTCTCAAGGTGTAAGGTACTGGACATGGTGTACTAAGAAGGTGACCGCAAGAAATCAGCTGATATTTACTTTTTTTATTTGAAGCTGAATTTCGATTGTCAACTTAGAGAGAAAATCTTCGTGTTTCATAATAAGTGTGGCAACATTGGCAAACATTGTTGTTGTACGCCGTTGTAAGTTTGACAATGCACGTTTATTACCAATGTATTTCTTTTTGACAGTTCAATACCGGTTTACTGGGAAAACTAAAAAACTCTAAAGTACACTAACAAAATACATGGCTATTCTCACCTTATCAGCACACCATGGTACTGGAAAATTATAACTTCTCAGTTCCGTGCTAGAAAAGTATGAACAATCTTTAAAGAACTATACATAAGGGAGTACCTTGGCAGAACAACGTCTGTCGGGTCAGCTAGTCCTTAATAAACTTTCGATAGTATCCTGTCAATCCTAGGAAACTACGAAGTTGCCTAACTGTTTTGGGTAATGGATACTCTGAAATTATCTCAATCTTTTTTGTATCAGTTTTAATAATACCATTCGCCACAATATACCCCAAAAATTGTACTTCTCGCCTATAAAACTTTGATTTCTCCAACGAAATTGTCATATTCGACCTCATTAATGTATTAAGAACTGTTCTCAAATTTTCTCTATGCTCTTTAACACGTTCGCTGCCATGTGACCCACCGGTGGGTCACACAATTTATTCATCAGAGGCCGTGTGCACCACCGGTGGGCACACGCAATACGATTTTGTGTTGATCATTTTAAAGCTGTGTATGAGTAGAACTATCATTTTTTCTTCTTGGCACACAGATAATACTAATATTTTTATTATATAAAAATTGTACAGATGTTATTCTAATATTTTTCGTTCTATTGGTCTTTTAATTCAAGAAGTTTTATTGTACTTAAATAATGAAATAATTTAAATAAACAGGTACAATTCAGTTCAAACTATACAAATAAAGAGTTATTAAAATAAGATATATAAATTTAATGCTTTTTGTTGAAATATTGTAAGCAATTACTGTTGTGACCACCGGTGGGTCACACGGCAGTACATATATACATGTATATGTGAGGTGCCACGTGGCCCACAGGTGGTCACCCTCTTAAAACACACAAATTTTTATAGGAAATGAAAATAAAACCAACTAGATATATAACTATAACCTAAAGAAGACTTTAAAATAATAAAACTATATTGGCACCTGGGTGATGGTTTTTTTTTTGTATGGCGGCAGCGAACGTGTTAATTGTTTTAGAAAATACAATAATATCATCTACATGTGTATGTATACATGGCAGAACTTTCCTACAGATTCAAGATCGATTGTGGAAAAAAACCTTGATCCTCCCAAATTGGATAGTATAACATTACTTTCAGGAATAAGATATTTATCCGAAGCCGTTACATCATTCAATTTTTTTAAATCCACCACCATCCTCCTTTTGCGTTCCATCTTCGTTAATACCGTTCGGTACCACCAATATAGGAAAGTTGACGGACTTTTACTTGGACGAATTACACCGTCCTGCAACAAACTTTCTATTTCTTTATTGACAAAGTCATTAGCGGCTAGTGGATACTGATATTGCTTACTCCACACTGGAACCCTTGTCGTAGTTCTAATTTTTGCCCTAATATCCATTCTGAAGGGCAATCGCATATCCACTTCAGGATGGATTCTCTTAACTTCATTAATTATTTCTTTTTCAATTTCTATAATGCTGGAATTAGCATCAGCTGGCGCTTCAGAGAATTTTTCCCCCAAAGTATTTTTATTTAACTCATTGTCGGATAATTCAACGACTGGCGTTTCCGGATTTCCTTCAGAAATTTCTTTATTTATATTAATACATTTTTTTACCTTTCTCAAATTTCTATATTTTATTTTGCCGGTATTTCCATCGGCGGGCGCTATTGAGGTCTTTACTCCAAACGAATTTTCCTTTTCTAAACTTCTTTGCTGCTCAGATTCGCTCTCTAAGCTAAATATTTCTTCCTGACCCTTGTTATTTACTATCAATTTCCTTCACTCCAGATCAATCACCGCTTTAATATCTTTTAAAAACTTATATCCGATTAAGAGATCTGCCTCTAAATTTTCAATTTCGTAAAAAATTTGCCTCTTATTAAACAAAGTTATGATATGGTAATAGCGTATTATCGAATACCCATTAATTGTTTTTACTCTTTTTTGTATTGCTAACTCTTTTTTGTTTTCGTATATACCTGCTCTAATATAGCAACTCGTTGCTCCTCTATCTATTAATATTTTAAAATTCTTTTCTATAGCCCTGTCATACAAGAAAATGTATGGCAAAGCTAGTTTTTCCTTAAAAAATGATTTCTATTATGGTTGTTACTTTGTCCAGAGTTTCCTAAGGACGAAAAATTTGGTGTCGTATTGAACTGTAGGGCAAAATTTGCTCTCATATTATTACATTCCAACTCTTGCGCTTTCGCCAGAGCATTTGGTAAATCACTTGGAGATAATGAAAACAATATATTTGATAGATTACCATTTAATCCAGTGATAAATATTTTTTCGCATTTAATTCTTTTGTCACGGTACTATCTGACCCGTAAGTCATTATAGTTTCGTTGATTAAGAGGTGACTAAGTGACGGGCGTCACTTAGTACTGAGCAGACGACGTCCCAAATCATGCAACCCTGAGCGCCGCAATATATTAAAATTGGAATCGTACTGGAACTGGCTTCCAGTGTGTCGTAGCTGGGCGCTGAGCCCTCTATCTTTTGCCTCTCTTTTTACTTTGGACGTCGAGCGGACCAGTCGCAGAACAAAACAAATAAGTATCATCATCATATAATAATATTTTCCCATTTTTCCCATTGTCTCTACCTCATACATATATTTAATATAAAGTCATATCCATCATCTATTTAGAATAAGTTTAGCCCATAAGGCCAGTGAATTAGATTTGAATAAATATTGTACTTGAAGTTGAAATCTTACATCTCATTATTTCTTGGAAATAATATTCCCTCCCGTTCACGTAAGTTTGTTCCCTCTCTATACAAATCCTATCTGGATTTAACATTGGTCCTTGCGAGCCAAATTTGGATCAGCAGATTGGCAAGCAAAAAATTCCCTTCATAAAAAACTATACGTGAACAACACTGGCCTCAGCTGCGCGCGCTAAACAAACAAACCCAGTCCCTTCCATTCCCACTTCATTCCCATTTTTTTACAACAATTTTTTCTCAGAAAAGCTAACAACAAGTGGAGTTAAATAAAAGTGCGAAAACAAAAAAAAACGTGAAAATTGGAGAAAATTTATTAAAATAGCAACGAACGACAATAAGGAGTAAATCAAAGCGATAAATAAAAGGAAAAGTAATCAAAAATAAGGAGAAAAGACGATATCAACACACCAGCGCAAGGAAGCAGAGAAGCCCCATCCCAACACTTTTCCCGGAGGTATATATATATCGAAATGTCTGGGTGAGTGCTGAAAATTACAAATAATATTACACATAAATAGCGCTACATAAAATTTGACCCAACAATTGGACGTTGTTTTTTTGCATAGTATTGCTGTTTTACCGGCAAGAACGCGGTATATTTCTTATATACATATTTATGTATACATACCAGAGAACAGCGCTGAATGTTTCACATTTGAATCAGATTCCAGTATTCGCTGCTTATGCTATGCTTTCAATCGACATGCTACTAGCGCGAATCATGCTGATTGGTGCTTTCTTATATTCACCACGTTAGCATGGTCATGCACCGAGCATGGCAGTACTGCTTTTTCAAAAGCAGTGAATCATTCTTAGTGTTGTGCGATTCATTTGTGGTGATTCTGAATTTTGAAACAGTTTAGCAGTGCATTTTGCTTATTTTACACACACATTATGAAATGAAATAAAGAAAAGAGATAAAATAATTTATTAAAAGCATATTATGTTTAATTATCATTTAGAAAAGTCGAGTTAGTTTACTGTATTATCAGTATAATCACATTAAGCGCTATTAAATAACTACAACTTATTATTTTGATGGATGAATTGAGCTCAATAACAATGAAAAAATTATAAAATTGCTTAATTTACTACGTAGGGACATTTGTCATGAAGTAAAATATAAGGTTTGAAAATTAAATTAACAAAAAAGGGTATAGTTTGGGTGAAATAGCCTTCACTGCTTTTCATATCTGGTTTGCAATAACGACAAAAGACCTAACACATTTATTTTACAAGTGTCCACATTTGAAAGCATTCCATGCTAAAATGGATGGGATTCAACTATCTTTTTGCGTTGAGTAACAGAAAAAGTATAAGAAAAAGTTGTAGCTACCTGATAGGGTAAAACTTATAACTAATTAACTAAATCCTGTTTCTTTCTTAACGAGCGTTAGGTAACGAAATTTCTCTTTATACTAAAAGTAGTAGTTAAGTGTACATTTGGTACCTGATTTCTTCTTTTGCGCAGTTTCTATGTTCTTAGGTACTACTTAATGGGTAGGTACTTAATAACGAGCTTAAACGCGGACGCAATGGAATTGCAGCACTGGCCCATTGTTTGAATAGACTGGCCCAAAAACATTACAACCACTCTTAGTATAAATAAGGGTACGGACTTTGATGTTTCACCAGTATAATATTTACTTTCAATCGATTACTAAGATCCATAGCCTAACGATCCTGCTTATATCAACCATTATGGAGAATCAAGAAATTATCAACAAAATATTGAGCGGTAATTACTCTGCAGTTGCTAAGGCAAATAGCAATAGCCAAATTTGGAAAATATTTGGGCTGGTTAAAAAGGATGATGACACAATGATAGATGGGATTGCATATTGCCGGAGCTGCCAGAAGATATTAAAATATAATGGAAGACAAACATCGAACCTTCTGAGGCATAAATGCTACATCAACAGAGACGTAGAGGAAGAACTCCAAAATATAAGTCCAGAAGACAAAAATGGTCTACTAGAGTCCTGCTCTGATTGGGTGGTTGAAGATGTTCGGCCATTTTCCGCGGTGGACGGAACCGGTTATTTAAAAATGATTACATATTACGTCAATATTGGAGCAAAATACGGGAAAAATGTTAACATCAAGGACATGATTCCCAGTTCAAGGACTTTATCTCGGCACGTCGGTCAAAAGGCTGAGCAGAAATAGGCAGAAATGGCAGTAGAATTAAGACCTTACATAGAAGAGGGGGTTTCAATAACATGTGATCTTTGGAGTGACAATTTTATAAGAAGACATTTTTTATGCGCTACTCTTCACGTGCAAAAAAATTTCAAACCAGCAGAGTTAGTATTAGGTGCAAAATCTTTAGAATTTGAGAGCTGTTCAGGGGAAAACATTTTAGCCAAGCTTCAATCACTCTTAGAAGAGTTTAATATAAGAGAACTTGGTAAAGTAACATTTGTTACAGATAGAGTTTAATAGAATTAATTGCGCAAATCACTTACTAAACAATGTTTTACGCACTGCGTTTGAAGAAACTGAAAATCTCGGTCCTATGTTTGAGTGTTGCAAAAAACTAGTCAGGTACTTTAAAAAAGCTAATTTACAGCACACCCTAGATACTTCTTTGAAAAATTTTTGCTCTACTCGTTGGAGTTCGCATCTTAATCTATTCAAGTCAATTTTAACCAATTGGAATAAAATCAGTGAAACGTTGTCCGATAAAAATGAACTGCATAGAATTGAATTGATTAACTTTTCTACCTTAAATGTTTTAGTAGAGCTTTTTGAAAAATTTGACATAATCAATAGAAAGCTACAGGGAACAAATTATGTTTCGATAAATTTCGTGTACCTTTCGATTTCCAGCTTGAGGCAGATTTGTGTTCCAACTAGTGAAGACGTATTAGCAATACAAACGTTGAAACAGAATATTTTAAATCAAGTAGAAGGAAAGTGGGTTCCAAATCTTAGTATATACCACAAAGTAGCCTGTTTTGTCTTTCCGCCAACTAACACCTTAATTGAAGAAAATTTAGAAATTAAAAGTTTTTGTATCTCCAAAATTATGGAAAGAGAGGATGTTAGCCCGTCTAATGATTTAGTAACTGATAATTTATCTAGCAATCAAGATATAGATTTCAATTTATTTTTTTCGAGTATTATTAGCACGGATAACCGTTCAGTAAGAGAGGAAGTTGAAGATGAAGTACAAAGGTACTGTTTATGCAAAGTGAGCCCCGATGCAAAATTTGATGCTTTGGAATGGTGGGATCATCATTCAAAAGAATATCCCCGACTTTCCAAATTTGCAAGGACGATTTTATGTATTCCAGCAAGCAGTGCGCCATCAGAAAGGGCATTTTCACTTGCAGGAAATATTATCACTGATAAGAGAAATCGTATAGGCCCAAAAAGCTTAAATAATTTATTGTTTCTCAATTCTTTAAGCAATTTTAATATCAATAACAACTAAGTACAATAACAAAGTCATATGTGTAGGTGTAGATAATATTTGTTTTTTTTTAGATTAAGCTAGAACAATTTAATTTATGTAAGTTGGTTAGCGATATTATTTTTGTTTAAGAATATATTACCTTTTATTTGAAAAGAAAAGCGAAATTTTATTGAAGCAATCTATGTTACTGGAATTTCCGAATTTTTACTGCCTTTTTCTGTCAAGTGTTCATTAACTCAAAAAAATTTATAGGAGAAAGGCAAATCTTGAGCGTTAGAGTTTGAGAGGCTTATTAATTTTTATTAGCAAAATTTATTGCCAGTAAAAAGTTTTAAACTCAAAGAATTCGTTGTCCAACTCAAACTGAAATAAAATTAATAATACGAAAACTATACTGAGAGAATACCCCAGTTATTTTATTTCATGTATTTTTGTTTATTTAATTTTATGTTATTCTATTTTGTTTTATTTTATTTCATTTTGTTATATAAAACTCAGTAAGCAACACAAATAGCTAAACATTCATCAAACTGAAAAAGACACCAGTCAATCGTCAAATGCATACGTGCCTACCAAACCAATCGCGAATACAAGCAAATGAATCGCTGCTTTTTCCCCAATTCACCACAGACAGTGCATGCAATTGTCATTAACAGTCATCAACACTACGCTATGTGAATCATGCTTTGAATCGCACTCGCTTGTAAGCTGCATAGTGTTGATTCACCAATCGTTTTTTTGAGAGTGGCTCATTTCGGCGTTTGAATCCAATCATGACGATCTCTGATACATACATATGTATGAAAAACAGCTAGCTAGTGGGTCATACGATTTTACCCAACCCACCATTTCGATCCCTTGCACCTTTTTAATGCTAGCGAAAAGCAATAGTTATAAAGTGAGAAAATATTGCGGAAATTTAGAAAATCGCTAATAAAGGCGTAAATAAATATTACCTAAAGATTGCAGTAGGGTGTGTTTCGAATTATTTGGGAGAGTACACAGTGATTTTGTACACAATAATTTTGCTTCGGCGTACGTTATCAACGCGCTTATTGTTTTGTCTTGATCCAGTGCATCAAATCTCTACTACTTCAATATTTCAGTCCCGTTTCCCTCTCTAGGTCTCTAAACAAAAATTTTCGAAGTCGATACAATCTCTTTAGCTGCCGAGTTCTGGAAAGTTATTGTCCAGTGCTTTCGGAGCTGATAAATCAGAGGAGCAAACGGCCACTCTCTTAAATATAAAATTGCAGGAGCTTGAGAACCGATGGGACATGCTAAAAGAATCTTACGAAATAGTTTGTTTGGCTGAAGAGACAACCGCTAGCAAGGAGTTTAAAGAAGAAGCCAATAATAAATTTCATTTGTGTTCTGAAACATTTAATATCTGCAAGGCGCACATATTAGATCAGGTACAAGTTCTCCAACCTGCAGCAGATAATCTCACCGGCCGCCAGTCTCTCTCCACCTCTTTTGTCCCCAATCCCATGCCTTGCATAAAGGTACCTCCTTGTGATACCGAGATATTTTACGGTACGTATGAAGATTGGCCCAGCTTTCGTGACATGTTCACAGCTGTTTATTATAATCACCCTAGGCTCACTCCCGCACAAAAGCTATTCCACCTGAGAAACAAAACTCGAGGAAAAGCCGGTGCCATTGTCAAACAATATACTATTTGCGATGCAAACTTCTCTTTGGCTTGGGAGGCGCTTAAAAATCGGTTTGAAAATAGACGTATTCTTATTGATAAGCAGCTGAAAACTCTCTTTAACATCTCACCTGTCACCACTGAAAATAGCGAAGGGATTTAAAAGGTTCAAAACACCATCAACGATTGTTTAGTAGTTCTCACGGCTCAAGGAGTATCAGTTAAGGATTGGGACCCCATTCTCATTTATCTCTGTTCCTCCAAACTTCCCGAGGAAACGCTCTCCCTGTGGGAGCAGTCTTTAGAGTCCCGAAAAGAACTTCCCGACTGGTCCCAAATGAACCAGTTCTTGACCACTCCTTATGAGGTAGTTAAACGCCTACAAGATTATAAAGTCGCTAAACCTCGCACCTCTATCCCACCAAAATCTACTTTCAAAGTCCAAGCGTATCATTCACAAGGTGTTAATCCCGCAGTAAAATGCAATTTATGCAGTCTAAATCATCCCTTGAAATTATGTCCCGAACTTCGCAAGATGAGTGTTGCTGAACGAACTAAATGCGTAGAGCGACACCGATATTGCAGCAACTGCTTAGCATATAGTCACGCTGCCGCTAATTTTACGAGTACGTATAGGTGTGCGCATTGTAAGAAGAATCACCACACCTTGTTGCATGCTGAATCCCATACCAAACCTGCATTAAAAGCAAACAATAGGACTTCTTCTCTCTCTAAGAGTACAACAAATCGGTTGCATACTCAATCTTCCCAACAGTCTCGACAGCCCATTTTTGATTTGTCTCAAGGAAACTGGGAAGACTCTCCATCTACCTCAAAAAATGCCCCTGTTAGCGAATCCCAAATCCTAGCAAACTTCTCTTCCAATAAAGGAAAAACCCTTCTCCCTACTGCCCAGGTGCATATCGAGCACAGGGGTTCTCTACATCTGCTACTGGCACTGATCGATCAGGGGTCCCAAAAAACTTTTATCTCTCAGCGGATTCAAAATCTTCTCCAATTGCCTACCTACAAGGAAAGCTTTGCAGTTACAGGAATGGGCGGAAAAATTGTGGAAAATGCAAACCGGGTTTGCCAACTTACACTTGTGTCGAAACGGTATAACACCCGCATCAACACCAACGCGATAGTTCTCAGGCAACTCGCCAGTTTTCTCCCCTCGTTCCAAATCCCGAGACCCAATCTCAGCGAAATTAAGGACCTAGACCTCGCCGATCCATTTTTCTACACTCCCGGGCAAATTGACATCGTTATTGGCAGTGACTTGATACCAGAGATTTTACTTCAAGGAATCAAACACCAAGTGCTTGGGAGCTTGTTAGCACAAAATACAATATTCGGCTGGTATTTAAGCGAGCCCTTATCCACAAACACATGTTCCAGTTTTCATACTTATGCGACGGAGATCTCGAATGAAGATTTGAATTCCCAACTTAAGCGCTTTTGGGAATTGGAAGAAGTACAGCAATGCCATCCAGCATCTGAGGACGATCAAGTTGGTATGTTGTACGTTTACCCTTTAAATCTGCATTCCCCTCCCTTCTCTCTCTAGGCCCATCTCGGTCACAAGCAATGAGACAAGCTATTCGTATGGAGCATACGCTCAGTAAAAAACCAGATTTCAAAGACGAATATGAGCGAGTATTAGAAGAATATATCTCCATGGATCATATGAAACTAACATCTCCCGAAGAAATTCAAGAAAACGGCAAATTTTTCTCATATTATCTGCCCCACCATTCAGTTGTCAAGCCGTCTAGTACATCCACCAAGGTTAGAGTGGTGTTTAATGCTTCGAAGTCCACTTTGTCTGGCACATTTCTCAATGACATTCTCCACATAGGCCCCACCTTACAAACCGACCTTATGTTTGTCATATTGAATTGGCGTCTGTATCGATACGTGTTCAACGGTGATATACAGAAAATGTACCGGCAAATACTTCTGCACGAGGATGACCAGCAGTATCAGCGCATTCTTTTCCGAAGAAGTGAAGAAACAAGACTTTCAGATTTTGCCTTGAAGACAGTAACATTCGGTGTAAACTGCGCTCCCTATCTGGCCATACGAACCCGACACCAGTTGGCAAATGATTCTCAGCATTCGTACCCCCTCGCCCAAAGAATTTTAACATCGGAAACTTACGTCGACGACATATTGTCTGGTGGACACGACATTCCCTCTTGTATTCAGGCCCAGTCCCAAACCATCAACTGTTTAAATTCCGCCGGTTTTCCCCTCAAAAAGATTACCGCAAACCACCCCGAACTTCTCGGTCACATTCCCGCCGAAGATTTACTTGATTCTGATTTTCTCAAGTTCGATTGCTCTAGTTCGACAAAAACGCTTTGGACGACGCGTTTTCATATACAATTGAGCCAACGCAATCACCTACAAGCGCAACAAAAAGAGAAATTTTATCTTCGGTATCGAAACTTTTTGACCCCGCAGGGTGGCTAGCGCCAATTATTATTCAGGCAAAGATACTTTGGAACAAATGCAGAATAGCTCCAACTCTCTAAAAAAAAAAAAAAATATTGGGATCGATAGGTATTTTTATAACGAACATAACGGTGTATTTCTTTTTTGGTGCAAACAACAACAACAAAAGTTATTCAAGGTCAAAGTTCATAAAACTAACTTTTTTGTATCTAAATTCCTCCTAAAGTACTAATCCGATTGCCAAAATATTGGCGTCGTTGGATAGGTAATTACAATACCTTTTATTTGATATATGTCTTAAATATGTAACTGCAAAGAATTTCCTAAAATAATAAAATTTTCTTAAAAATGTCTCCAATTTTTAAAAAACTTAATTTTTTTAATTTAGTTGCTATATTAACTATGTGTAAAGATAATTTAGTAACATGGGAAATAATTTAAGCTTTCATTTTAAATACTATATAATATCCTTAGTTCAATCAAAACCGGTGCGAAACCGCGTATGTGCGAAAACTGGTATACACCATTCAAAGTCCTTCTGCATAGGCAGCCTTCGAGTCAAATAATGATTTAGGGGCCCGATCCATGTTTTTTATGTGCAGAACACCTTTCCGCGTAGGCGGCCTTCGGCCGCGCTTCAAAAAATAACCCTGGGCTACGCCATTCCAACTCCGGGTGGTTGCCCTGAACGGTGGCAACATGCCACATGCAGAACACCTTTCTGAAGTTGCGTGTAAAAAGGGCACTAAGTGAGATGTGCCCCGTTCTGCGTAAAAGGGCTTATTCGAGAGAAGAATCGCGCGTTTTCATGTACAGCCTAATAATATTACAACAACCACATGAAAACTAGCAACTTTGATTGCAAATATCTCTTCACAGAAATAAAATTTTTAGTTTCCGCTTTCGAAATCTTAATCTACTCGTCAATACGCGTCTTTTGATACCCCACTTTCCCCTTTTGGACCACTACTACCACAGGCTTTAAATAAACTTTGACCCTTAATAACTCTTGTTGTTGTTGTTTGCACCAAAAAAAATTTATATATTTATACTCATCTCAATGATATCTACCAATCCTCACCATTTTTTTTTTAATTTGGGAGTTGGAGCTATTCTGCATTTATACCGATACTTTTACAGCAGATATGGTTAGAGGGCACAGAATGGGATGAATGTGTAAAGCCAATATCTCTTCAGAAATGGGTACAATTTTTGTCCGATCTCCCCTTTATCGAAGATATTAGAATACCGCGATGGACGGAGTTTTCTCCAAGTAACAGGATTCAGGTGCATGGCTTTTGTGACGCTTCAGAGAAAGCATATTGTGCAGCCATCTACATTCGTTCGGAGTCTGAAAACAAAGTCTCATCACATCTCCTCTTCTCGAAAACTAAAGTTGCCCCATTACACACCGTTAGTCTCCCTCGCTTAGAACTATGTAGCGCAGTGCTACTAGCCAAATGTATTAAAAACCTTTCCCATCACCTTCCCATAGGAGACAGTGAAACATTTTTATGGTCGGATTCGTCGATTGTCCTGTCATGGCTCGAAAAACCGCCTTGTACGTGGAAAGTGTACGTGGCCAACCGTACATCAGAAATTATCCAGTACGTCGGAAACATAAAACGGCGACACGTACGAACTAACCACAACCCCGCAGACCTGGGTACTAGAGGATGTAGACCACAGGATTTAATACAACAACAGCTTTGGTGGACAGGACCAGAGTGGCTTCTCAAATCTCACGATCAATGGCCGATTTCGCAACGTGAAAATGTTTCTCCCCCCGAAGAAAGGAAAGTCGACGCGCTACATACGTTGGAAGAGGAACCAGACATCCTAGATCGCTTCTTATGTTGGCCGAAAGCTCTTCGAGTAATAGCTTACATGTTTCGCTTTATCCATCGAACCAATCCCATACAGTCCACTACATCTCACAATTATACCTCTCTCTCTATTAGTCAAGCGGAAATTCATTTCGTAAAAGAACGTCTGATCAAATTAACGCAGGAAAGATATTACTTTAAGGAGTACATCAAACTCTCCAACAAGGAACCGATATCCAAAAAGAGCCCACTTCTGCCGTTAAATCCCTTTCTGGATGAACATGATATTCTTAGAGTAAACGGTCGCTTAGCTAATTCTGATCTCCCTTACCGTGAAAAACATCCCATAATTATCCCTGAAGGCTCCCGATTCTGCTATCTTTTTCTTCAATTCATACATAATCAATTGATGCATGCAGAACACCAACTCATGGTTAGGATGGTTAGGCAGGAGTACTTCATACCTCGGCTAAAGTCGAAAATCAAATTTTGTATTCGCAGTTGTAAAACATGCATTATCTTCAAAAAGTCTACCCAATCTCAAATCATGGCAGCTTTACCTCCAGAACGGTCAAACTTCTCCCTCCCATTTACCTTTACCGGATTAGATTTCGCAGGTCCCTTTGAACTAAAAACATCTACGCTTCGGAAATCATCAATGATGAAAGGATATGTCTGCGTGTTCGTGTGTTTCTCAACAAAGGCAATTCATCTTGAGCCTTGTTCTGATCTCTCTAGTAAGGCCTTCCAAGCAGCTTTCGCACGTTTTGTTGGAAGGCGAGGACTACCGAAACGAGTATACTCCGGTAATGGAAAAAACTTCGTCGGCGCACAAAGATCCCTACAAAAAGATTTCGACCGGTTCATCAAAGAGGTTTCTGAGGTTCTCCAGTCTAAATATTCAACACAGGGTTTTGAGTGGCAATTTTTACCACCAAACGCACCGCACATGGGTGGTCTCTGGGAGGCAGCGGTCAAAAGCTTCAAGCTACACTTCCAGCGCACTGTGGGAAGCCATCATTTCACCTTTGAAGAACTTGCTACATTGCTTGCCCGTATCGAAGCTGTGCTCAATTCCCGTCCCTTATCACCCATGTCTGACAGTCCCGACGAGCTACTAGCTTTGATCCCAGGTCATTTTCTCGGGTTTACTAAGGATCAGATAGCCGCGTCCGAGTGGCGGACGTTCGGACCCAACATGGACTCTTCACCAGACCAATTGTCAAATTGTGTCCCCTGCCAACTTCTTCTGCTCTGCCTAACCCCACTAATCCCATTAATCTCTAACACACACATATCTCACATTCACACATCTCCACTAATGTTTTGCCAAATGTCATATATATATTGTACTAAAGCTCCTTTTCTTTACAGACGTACACCACGCCTGCCCTCTCCGATCTACCCACCGCTCAATCCCAGGCTGCATATGTGTATGCTGTGCATGCGCTACCACTCATTACGTACGTGTGCCAAATTTCTAAGCACGACGGTGAACGAAAGGTTGCGGTGTGTGGAGCGGCACGAGTACTGCCCCAACTGTTTGGCGCGGAATCACTACCGGGTGCGCGATTGCGAGTCGGCCGGCAAGTGTCGTATCTGCGATGAACGCCATCACACTCTGCTACACCGTCTACAGGCAGACCAGGTCGCTACCCCACCGCGCCGTCAGCTCGAAGTACGGGAGAGCTTCGACAGAATCATTAAGGAGTTGACGAGGCTACTCCACCCGTGCAAAGGGGCCGCGATGACTAAGTGACGGGCGTCACTTAGTACTGAGCAGACGACGTCCCAAATCATGCAACCCTGAGCGCCGTAATATATTAAAATTGGAATCGTACTGGAACTGGCTTCCAGTGTGTCGTAGCTGGGCGCTGAGCGCTCTATCTTTTGCCTCTCTTTTTACTTTGGACGTCGAGCGGACCAGTCGCAGAACAAAACAAATAAGTATCATCATCATATAATAATATTTTCCCATTTTTCCCATTGTCTCTACCTCATACATATATTTAATATAAAGTCATACCCATCATCTATTTAGAATAAGTTTAGCCCATAAGGCCAGTGAATTAGATTTGAATAAATATTGTACTTGAAGTTGAAATCTTACATCTCATTATTTCTTGGAAATAATATTCCCTCCCGTTCACGTAAGTGTGTTCCCTCTCTATACAAATCCTATCTGGATTTAACAAGAGGGTAAATTTTTCATTGACCTTATTGTAATATTCTATTATCGAACTACTTCCCTGCTTCAAGGTGCTCATCTCCTGCTCAATTATGTGAGCAGGGCGCTTATCCGCGTAAGCGAAATCTAATCGTGCTAAAATAGCATCGAAATTTAGTACTGTCCCATGGTTTGACAGCATGTCTTTGGCCTAATGGGTGATTTTGTTTCTCAATATAGTCAGGGCAGTGAAATACCTTCTGCTTCCCCTAATATAGAGACTCATCGTGTTGTTGGCTGATTCTCTCCAGCTAACATACTTATTTTGTTTTCCCGAAATTTCGCGCAGTGATTTTACTATTTCTAACGGTTCATTGCAATCTATTTGGGGATCGATTGTTTCCGCCCTATACTCCGCTATACTATTCGTTTGTGTTAACCCCTCTATTTGTCTTTTTAAACCGTCTACCTCTATTTTGAGAGATGCATTAGTTGCTGCAATAAGCCTAGCTATAATGGCTTCATTATTCTCTAGCGCCATGTTTTTAAAGTTGTTTATCAATGAATCCAGATTAAAAACAAAAAGCTCCAAAACTTAATCCGGTCGTAATTTTTTATATTTATTTTGTTGTTGGATTTTGCGGTCTATTTTGTTTACACATTTGTAAGTTATGAGCAAGCTCGAGACCAGTTAACAATAATTCTAAGCGAATTAATATTGTTATTTTAATTCTAACCTACGATGAGTTTGATGGTTTTGATGATCGGATTCAGGTTTGGTGGAAACTGTTCTGGAAAGGTTCCTCCAATTGTCATTCATGTACACTTTAGTATTCTGCCGCTACTGCTACTGCTTTTACCTGCGGTTTGTGGATTCTTTTAAGAAACTTTTCGTTTAGAAAATATTTATTTGAATATATGTATAAACGTCAATTGTTTTCTTTGCTCTGCTTGTAGTCTCGTTTTTTTTGTTCACTTTTTACTTTTGCAAATATCGTCTTTTTATTTTTGCATGCTAAAGGCTTTGTTTTTATTATACCTTTCATGAACATGAAATGGTATTATAACTTTGGTCCGATGTTTGTAAGTATGAGAAGAAGAAGAGATAGACCCACCATTGAGTATACCGAAATTATCAGGGCGACGAGCTGAGTTGATTTAGCCATGTCCGTCTGTCCGTCCGTCTGTCTGTTTGAACGCAAACTAGTCAATCAGTTTTAGAGATATCTCGATGAAATTTTGCAAGCAGGCGCTATTTTGCATAGGATTAATCATTTGTCGGAACCAGCAAGATCGGACAGATACAACGCATAGCTCCCATACAATCGATTGTTTGTAGAATTTTGTAGGTTTGGTACTTATTATATGAGTAATGTGTGTAGTGAAAATCATACAGATCGGACTTACATAACATATAGCTCCCATATTACCGATTGCTCCGATAAATGTGGTTTGGCTATGTATTTTTAAATTAACAGTTTTGGAGAGTTTGTAAGTAATTGTAAGTAAGGAGCGGACACTTAGAAAAGTTGTGCATATTTATGAAAGGTATCTATAAAGACTTCGGCACAGCCGAAGACAGCCCTTTCCTTACTTGTTTTTTTCTTAGAAAAAATATAAGTAATGTTTTGCTCCGTGAACGTTGACGTAAAATTGACAAACGTACACACAAAATATTTAAATATTATCTGTATTTATTTTTCACAATTTTCAAAAATATCCTGGTTCGGTACGAGCTATAGACCTATTAATAATTTATTCTGCAGCTCAATAGTTAGCAATGCGTGCCAAAATTTCTCTGATGAGTGAAGTTAGCAACTTCCGAAATGGATCTATAAGAAAAGCTATGGCGGTTGTCTCTAAATTTTTCCTGTTCAATTCAACAAAAACTTTTAATAATTAGTAAAAAATTATTAAGAAACCCAAAAACAACAATAATTTTTCGCTGCAGAAAAAATTATTAATAGGTCTATAGCTCGTACCGAACCAGGATACTTCAAATATAAAGACCGGAAACACAAGCTTGTTGTTTGTGTAAAATATCAATAACAAAAAAACAAGAGCACATGGTTGGCAAACTGTGACACCAAAACAGTCTTGCAAAAAATCCATCATGATCCAATCTCACCGCCGGATGGCGCTGTTGGTTCATGAATTGATAAAAGTTGATTTAACAGGCCGGTTAGAAGGCAAAAAACCTAGCGTATTGGTAGCTCAATAGTTACTAATGCGTGCCAAAATTTCTCTGATGAGTGAAGTTAGCAACTTCCGAAATGGATCTATAAGAAAAGCTATGGCGGTTTTCCCTAAATTTTTCCTGTTCAATTCAACAAAAACTTTTAATAATTAATAAAAAATTATTAAGAAACCCAAAAACAACAATAATTTTTCGCTGCAGAAAAAATTATTACTAGGTCTATAGCGCGTACCGAACCAGGATACTTCAAATATAAAGACCGGAAACACAAGCTTGTTGTTTGTGTAAAATCTCAATAATTTTCAAAAATTATTTTCAGATTTATACCAACCCAACAATTTTGGCTGGCGAGACGGTGAATTTTTATGTGTTTTTATCAATAGTTGTTGCTACTCTCTGCACTCAAAACAGCGCTTTGTTGCTGTTGCCACCTTTTATTTTGTCCTTCTCCTTTTAATTAAGGATACTTTTTAGTTATATTATTTGTTCTCTTTTAATTAAGGACACTTTTTTTAAAAAAATGTGCTAGGGATTAGATGGAACGCTTTGGACGACGCGTTTTCATATACAATTGAGCCAGCGCAATCACCTACAAGCGCAACAAAAAGAGAAATTTTATCTTCGGTATCGAAACTTTTTGACCCCGCAGGGTGGCTAGCGCCAATTATTATTCAGACAGAATGGGATGAATGTGTAAAGCCAATATCTCTTCAGAAATGGGTACAATTTTTGTCCGATCTCCCCTTTATCGAAGATATTAGAATACCGCGATGGACGGAGTTTTCTCCAAGTAACAGGATTCAGGTGCATGGCTTTTGTGACGCTTCAGAGAAAGCATATTGTGCAGCCATCTACATTCGTTCGGAGTCTGAAAACAAAGTCTCATCACATCTCCTCTTCTCGAAAACTAAAGTTGCCCCATTACACACCTTTAGTCTCCCTCGCTTAGAACTATGTGGCGCAGTGCTACTAGCCAAATGTATTAAAAACCTTTCCCATCACCTTCCCATAGGAGACAGTGAAACATTTTTATGGTCGGATTCGTCGATTGTCCTGTCATGGCTCGAAAAACCGCCTTGTACGTGGCCAACCGTACATCAGAAATTATCCAGTACGTCGGAAACATAAAATGGCGACACGTACGAACTAACCACAACCCCGCAGACCTGGGTACTAGAGGATGTAGACCACAGGATTTAATACAACAACAGCTTTGGTGGACAGGACCAGAGTGGCTTCTCAAATCTCACGATCAATGGCCGATTTCGCAACGTGAAAATGTTTCTCCCCCCGAAGAAAGGAAAGTCGACGCGCTACATACGTTGGAAGAGGAACCAGACATCCTAGATCGCTTCTCATGTTGGCCGAAAGCTCTTCGAGTAATAGCTTACATGTTTCGCTTTATCCATCGAACCAATCCCATACAGTCCACTACATCTCACAATTATACCTCTCTCTCTATTAGTCAAGCGGAAATTCATTTCGTAAAAGAACGTCTGATCAAATTAACGCAGGAAAGATATTACTTTAAGGAGTACATCAAACTCTCCAACAAGGAACCGATATCCAAAAAGAGCCCACTTCTGCCGTTAAATCCCTTTCTGGATGAACATGATATTCTTAGAGTAAACGGTCGCTTAGCTAATTCTGATCTCCCTTACCGTGAAAAACATCCCATAATTATCCCTGAAGGCTCCCGATTCTGCTATCTTTTTCTTCAATTCATACATAATCAATTGATGCATGCAGAACACCAACTCATGGTTAGGATGGTTAGGCAGGAGTACTTCATACCTCGGCTAAAGTCGAAAATCAAATTTTGTATTCGCAGTTGTAAAACATGCATTATCTTCAAAAAGTCTACCCAATCTCAAATCATGGCAGCTTTACCTCCAGAACGGTCAAACTTCTCCCTCCCATTTACCTTTACCGGATTAGATTTCGCAGGTCCCTTTGAACTAAAAACATCTACGCTTCGGAAATCATCAATGATGAAAGGATATGTCTGCGTGTTCGTGTGTTTCTCAACAAAGGCAATTCATCTTGAGCCTTGTTCTGATCTCTCTAGTAAGGCCTTCCAAGCAGCTTTCGCACGTTTTGTTGGAAGGCGAGGACTACCGAAACGAGTATACTCCGGTAATGGAAAAAACTTCGTCGGCGCACAAAGATCCCTACAAAAAGATTTCGACCGGTTCATCAAAGAGGTTTCTGAGGATCTCCAGTCTAAATATTCAACACAGGGTTTTGAGTGGCAATTTTTACCACCAAACGCACCGCACATGGGTGGTCTCTGGGAGGCAGCGGTCAAAAGCTTCAAGCTACACTTCCAGCGCACTGTGGGAAGCCATCATTTCACCTTTGAAGAACTTGCTACATTGCTTGCCCGTATCGAAGCTGTGCTCAATTCCCGTCCCTTATCACCCATGTCTGACAGTCCCGACGAGCTACTAGCTTTGACCCCAGGTCATTTTCTCGGGTTTACTAAGGATCAGATAGCCGCGTCCGAGTGGCGGACGTTCGGACCCAACATGGACTCTTCACCAGACCAATCGTCAAATTGTGTCCCCTGCCAACTTCTTCTGCTCTGCCTAACCCCACTAATCCCATTAATCTCTAACACACACATATCTCACATTCACACATCTCCACTAATGTTTTGCCAAATGTCATATATATATTGTACTAAAGCTCCTTTTCTTTACAGACGTACACCACGCTTGCCCTCTCCGATCTACCCACCGCTCAATCCCAGGCTGCATATGTGTATGCTGTGCATGCGCTACCACTCATTACGTACGTGTGCCAAATTTCTAAGCACGACGGTGAACGAAAGGTTGCGGTGTGTGGAGCGGCACGAGTACTGCCCCAACTGTTTGGCGCGGAATCACTACCGGGTGCGCGATTGCGAGTCGGCCGGCAAGTGTCGTATCTGCGATGAACGCCATCACACTCTGCTACACCGTCTACAGGCAGACCAGGTCGCTCCCCCACCGCGCCGTCAGCTCGAAGTACGGGAGAGCTTCGACAGAATCATTAAGGAGTTGACGAGGCTACGCGAATTAGTTGCACCCGTGCAAAGGGGCCGCGATGACTAAGTGACGGGCGTCACTTAGTACTGAGCAGACGACGTCCCAAATCATGCAACCCTGAGCGCCGTAATATATTAAAATTGGAATCGTACTGGAACTGGCTTCCAGTGTGTCGTAGCTGGGCGCTGAGCGCTCTATCTTTTGCCTCTCTTTTTACTTTGGACGTCGAGCGGACCAGTCGCAGAACAAAACAAATAAGTATCATCATCATATAATAATATTTTCCCATTTTTCCCATTGTCTCTACCTCATACATATATTTAATATAAAGTCATACCCATCATCTATTTAGAATAAGTTTAGCCCATAAGGCCAGTGAATTAGATTTGAATAAATATTGTACTTGAAGTTGAAATCTTACATCTCATTATTTCTTGGAAATAATATTCCCTCCCGTTCACGTAAGTGTGTTCCCTCTCTATACAAATCCTATCTGGATTTAACAAGAGGGTAAATTTTTCATTGACCTTATTGTAATATTCTATTATCGAACTACTTCCCTGCTTCAAGGTGCTCATCTCCTGCTCAATTATGTGAGCAGGGCGCTTATCCGCGTAAGCGAAATCTAATCGTGCTAAAATAGCATCGAAATTTAGTACTGTCCCATGGTTTGACAGCATGTCTTTGGCCTAATGGGTGATTTTGTTTCTCAATATAGTCAGGGCAGTGAAATACCTTCTGCTTCCCCTAATATAGAGACTCATCGTGTTGTTGGCTGATTCTCTCCAGCTAACATACTTATTTTGTTTTCCCGAAATTTCGCGCAGTGATTTTACTATTTCTAACGGTTCATTGCAATCTATTTGGGGATCGATTGTTTCCGCCCTATACTCCGCTATACTATTCGTTTGTGTTAACCCCTCTATTTGTCTTTTTAAACCGTCTACCTCTATTTTGAGAGATGCATTAGTTGCTGCAATAAGCCTAGCTATAATGGCTTCATTATTCTCTAGCGCCATGTTTTTAAAGTTGTTTATCAATGAATCCAGATTAAAAACAAAAAGCTCCAAAACTTAATCCGGTCGTAATTTTTTATATTTATTTTGTTGTTGGATTTTGCGGTCTATTTTGTTTACACATTTGTAAGTTATGAGCAAGCTCGAGACCAGTTAACAATAATTCTAAGCGAATTAATATTGTTATTTTAATTCTAACCTACGATGAGTTTGATGGTTTTGATGATCGGATTCAGGTTTGGTGGAAACTGTTCTGGAAAGGTTCCTCCAATTGTCATTCATGTACACTTTAGTATTCTGCCGCTACTGCTACTGCTTTTACCTGCGGTTTGTGGATTCTTTTAAGAAACTTTTCGTTTAGAAAATATTTATTTGAATATATGTATAAACGTCAATTGTTTTCTTTGCTCTGCTTGTAGTCTCGTTTTTTTTGTTCACTTTTTACTTTTGCAAATATCGTCTTTTTATTTTTGCATGCTAAAGGCTTTGTTTTTATTATACCTTTCATGAGCATGAAATGGTATTATAACTTTGGTCCGATGTTTGTAAGTATGAGAAGAAGAAGAGATAGACCCACCATTGAGTATACCGAAATTATCAGGGCGACGAGCTGAGTTGATTTAGCCATGTCCGTCTGTCCGTCCGTCTGTCTGTTTGAACGCAAACTAGTCAATCAGTTTTAGAGATATCTCGATGAAATTTTGCAAGCAGGCGCCATTTTGCATAGGATTAATCATTTGTCGGAACCAGCAAGATCGGACAGATACAACGCATAGCTCCCATACAATCGATTGTTTGTAGAATTTTGTAGGTTTGGTACTTATTATATGAGTAATGTGTGTAGTGAAAATCATACAGATCGGACTTACATAACATATAGCTCCCATATTACCGATTGCTCCGATAAATGTGGTTTGGCTATGTATTTTTAAATTAACAGTTTTGGAGAGTTTGTAAGTAATTGTAAGTAAGGAGCGGACACTTAGAAAAGTTGTGCATATTTATGAAAGGTATCTATAAAGACTTCGGCACAGCCGAAGACAGCCCTTTCCTTACTTGTTTTTTTCTTAGAAAAAATATAAGTAATGTTTTGCTCCGTGAACGTTGACGTAAAATTGACAAACGTACACACAAAATATTTAAATATTATCTGTATTTATTTTTCACAATTTTCAAAAATATCCTGGTTCGGTACGAGCTATAGACCTATTAATAATTTATTCTGCAGCTCAATAGTTAGCAATGCGTGCCAAAATTTCTCTGATGAGTGAAGTTAGCAACTTCCGAAATGGATCTATAAGAAAAGCTATGGCGGTTGTCTCTAAATTTTTCCTGTTCAATTCAACAAAAACTTTTAATAATTAGTAAAAAATTATTAAGAAACCCAAAAACAACAATAATTTTTCGCTGCAGAAAAAATTATTAATAGGTCTATAGCTCGTACCGAACCAGGATACTTCAAATATAAAGACCGGAAACACAAGCTTGTTGTTTGTGTAAAATATCAATAACAAAAAAACAAGAGCACATGGTTGGCAAACTGTGACACCAAAACAGTCTTGCAAAAAATCCATCATGATCCAATCTCACCGCCGGATGGCGCTGTTGGTTCATGAATTGATAAAAGTTGATTTAACAGGCCGGTTAGAAGGCAAAAAACCCAGCGTATTGGTAGCTCAATAGTTACTAATGCGTGCCAAAATTTCTCTGATGAGTGAAGTTAGCAACTTCCGAAATGGATCTATAAGAAAAGCTATGGCGGTTTTCCCTAAATTTTTCCTGTTCAATTCAACAAAAACTTTTAATAATTAATAAAAAATTATTAAGAAACCCAAAAACAACAATAATTTTTCGCTGCAGAAAAAATTATTAATAGGTCTATAGCTCGTACCGAACCAGGATACTTCAAATATAAAGACCGGAAACACAAGCTTGTTGTTTGTGTAAAATCTCAATAATTTTCAAAAATTAATTTTAAAATTTTTACCAACCCAACAATTTTGGCTGGCGAGACGGTGAATTTTTATGTGTTTTTATCAATAGTTGTTGCTACTCTCTGCACTCAAAACAGCGCTTTGTTGCTGTTGCCACCTTTTATTTTGTCCTTCTCCTTTTAATTAAGGATACTTTTTAGTTATATTATTTGTTCTCCTTTTAATTAAGGACACTTTTTTTAAAAAAATGTTCACTTAGAATATTGAAATTTGTAGTTCACTTTTTATTTTGTCCTTCTCCTTTTAATTAATGATACTTTTTAGTTATATTATTTTTTTCGCCTTTCACTTATGGATACTTTTTTTTAAAAAATTTTCACTCGTGATTTTTTTAACGCGAGCCGCATTTTGGGCGCCAATTAACTTTATGACCTCTTCAATGAGGTTTTTAAACACGAATCAAATTTATGTGTCGATCGACGTTACTCGACTTCCGTCATCCACTTGACTGACTTTATTTCTCAATTTTACAATTATTTATAACTTACACTTTATTTACCTTAAACCTGAGCTTAGCTTAAAGAATAAAGAAATTTAATTATACTCCTATAACAACATTACATGTATAATTAACTAATTTTCGAAAAAATATGTAGATACCCACATTCTTCAGTAGGACGGCAGTATAAGAACGGTGGTGCCCAGTTCCTGTTCAACTCCTTCCTCTACATGTAATGCTGAGATCTCATTTCCCAGCCTTAGATTAACCTTCACCAGGACCCTGTCGCCAGCGTTATATGACATATCCTGACGGTTCTTATTATGATAATCGCGGCCAGCGACCTGAGTTTTTTCAATACCGTCTCGGATTGATTCCACAGCATTAGCTGAAGCTGAATAAAGGACTTCGATTGGTTTCCTGTTGATTACTGAGTCATTAGATTTATTATATTCGATAGTACCCAGCAAAATTATGTTAAGGGTTTCGCTAAGATTTCATTCTAGCTTAAGGCACCTAGCTATCTCAGTTAAAGTACTGTGAAAACGTTCCACACGATTGCCAGGAGCTGTCTTTCATTTCTTGCCAAATGTTTTTGCCTATCTCTTAGAGTTCTTGAAATCATGTTAATGGTTTTCTTTTCTTTTGGAGCTACAGCTCTCGAATTGGCCTCTCAGAGCCTACGCAGAACCCATTCAACGACCGTTAAATGGTCTTCTGCAGTCTTTGAGTAGATAACTACAGGTCCTGCCAATTTACTCCCTCAGAGCATTATCGATCGCTCTCTGAAATATACTAGTACTATACTATAAGTCCAAAGGGCAGGCGGCACAATTCGCATTTGCCGTTGTTTACAGAGAAGGCAGTTTTTTCGGCGAAGGGCCTCTTCCTACTTTCAATAAAATTTCCATTCACGCCCTCGTGGAGCAACAGCTTTTCGTTTCCGAAATCGTATCGTATTACTCCAACACTCAGATCTATTTGAGCATTTACCCTTTTTAATAGATACAGTCCAATAATAGCATCGACCGGTATAAGGCAATATGTAAAAATCTGTCCATACACCAAATAACTTGATTCTATATTCCTTATTCACATGACTAGTTATTTCCGTGCATTGACTTAACTAGAAAAGGTGTGGCTGCTAGGATAATATTTTTAAACTCGGGCAAAGGTTTAATATAGTTGTGTCCACTAATAGCTTTATTTTTTTTTTCTTTGGTGTCCTACTCCTCGCTCGATCGAAGAAAGTTTTAATTTCTTCAATCTTGATTGTAGGCCGTCTCTTGGTTAACCTGGCTTAAATTATTTCTTCTCTGGATTTTTTGTCCTGCATTCCTAACTGATTCTGCAATATCTTTTTGTTGGTAAGAATTCAGCACAGTATTAAAAGATGATAAACCGGCATCAGCGGAGCCCTTAAGTTTATTTCTGCTAAGAACTGCCCTGATCGGCCGTGTGTAACACTAGGAAACATGACCGTGGTAATGTTTTTACCAGGTCTAGAGGTTCTTCGTTATGCAGTCGACAAAACATTTAAAATGTATTTATTGCACTCCAGCTTTATATTTTCTAATCTCACAAATTCATTTTATGTGGTATGATTAAAATTTCAAATCTAAAACTCACAGCTACACTGAAAAAAAAATCTACAGTAAACGGCCGTCAAATTGATAGTAAACCCTGTCATTTTTCGTCCAACAGTGGGTAATATAAATTTTGAAAGTGAGCCCCTATCATTCTTCGAATATACTATCATATTGACATGAATTACTGTAAATTTTAGAGTGGACTCATATCATTATGCAAAAATCACATGTTTTTACTGCCAATTTTACAGTAAATACTGTAATATTTACAGTATTACCATCAATCGCTTGAAAGTGGTTTTGATATGTTACTTTCAATGTGCACTTTCAACTTTTTTATTTCAGTGTATAAGGTCTTTGCTTAAAGACGAATATGCTACTGTACTATGTATGTTATATTTCTGTATTTCCCAGATACAAATTTTTACATATATGTAAATGCAACAATAACGATTTGCACCAAAAAGATCCGCAATGGTTCAATTTGTGAGCAAGATAATTTTGTTTGTTTGTTATAATTAGTAAGGACACACCACCTTTTGATAAACCAAATTTTCCAATAAAAGATGCCGCTGGTGCAACCGTTAACAGGCCCGTGCGCACGGAGGGTTTTGGGGGTTAACCCCATCCCCCCCCATGGCCAAATCTAAGTTGCAATGATTTTGCAAAAATTTTCCAAATACAGTTTATAAATCTTGTATTGAATCTTGACTAATAATTTTTGACAAAATTAGTTAAAATAATTTTACGTAAGAAGAAATTGGTGAAAGTTGCAAAGAAAAAGGTTGGCCAATACCTAAGTCCGGCACTTTGAATTGCACTTGGAGCTTTCCGAAATAACAAAGTTGTGTAGCGTATGGTCATTTTTTTTTTTAATTTTACTGATGAAAACAGTGAGCAGTTTCAATTAACAGAGCGAATGAACTGCAAGTCCCAATTATATGAAAGATTTTGAGTGTTTTCTGACCCTTTTTGTTGTAGGCGTAAAGAGAATTGTGAGAAAATGAACGTTGGAGAGCAGATGAGCGACACCGTTCAATTATTTGAATGTTTTCAAACATTTTCTAAGGTTTTTTTTATTTTACCTAACAGAAGATAAAGATCGCATTTTTCATGGACGTTTATCAATAGTCTGGCTTTAGTTTGTTAATCGTCGAGATCTACAACTGCTCAGCTACAGAGCATTAAAATTTTCGAAAATTATATTACTGTAGAAATATCATTTATAAACAATACGAACAGAATCGGGCCAAGATGGCTTCCTTGAGGAAATCCTGAGGAGACATAAATAACATCGGATTCACAATTTTTAAACACTACTTTTTGTGCTCTGTCGCTAAGGTAAGAAGAGATCTAGCGATTGAGACCCGGCTGGAAACCCAACTGATCCAGTTTATGAATAAGTAAAGAGTGACACACTTTATCGAAAGCTTTGCTGAAATCAAAGTAAATTCAAGTAAGTTTGTAACGGTGGACTTTCCCTTACAGAACCCGTGTTGACAGTCGGAAATCAAGGTAGAGATAGGATTCGTAAGCTGATTGGTAACAATAGCTTCACATACTTTTGGGATGGCAGAAAGCTTTGCTATGCCACGATGGTGCTCTATAGAAGCCTTGCTTCCGCTTTTATGAAGCGGTAGAAGAAACGACTCTTTCCATGCTTGTGGAAAAACACCACACTTTAATGACAGATTGAACAAATTGGTAAAGGGTTTTAAAGATTGTTAGCACACTTCTTCAAGAAGCATGTAGGAATCCAGAATAGTTAGATATGAAAAATTGCGCAAAGAAATTATGACCCAAAAGAAATAAAAAAACGACTCCAAATAAGCTTCAGAAAAACACCAATGAAAGGCTCCGAAAAGAGTCCAAAAACCCTCTGAATGGATGAAAAAGAAAAGTACCAATTAAAGGGCTCCGAAAGGCGTCTGAAAAGGCTCTAACAACCCTCAGAATGGAGGAATAAAAGGCTCCGAAAAAGGTTCAGAAAAGCACCAATAAAAGGCTCTGCAGTTCATTTAAAAATAGTCAAAAAACTCTTCAAATTCTGTAATGGTCGCTTGTGCCACAAAATCTTTTTGCGTGTACCTATCCCCCTAGTGAAATAAAAATTCTGGCATGCGTGAACATGACTGCAGGACTTTATTGCCGAGTTATCATATTTATTTGATTGCCTGTATTAAAAACTGTAAATTATCTATTATTTGCTGAAAGGTAAATAACCATAGCTAGGTTTTTACAGAGATACCTCTGTTCAAAACTCCGAAATGGGGAAAAGTGCCTGAGTGAGTCATATAAGACTCAGTGGTTAGGAAAATGCAATATTCCATCATCAATGACACTCTGTATTAGTTTTATGTCAATGGATGAAAAGACGCATTTCTGTGACATTATTTAGTTCTAAAACGCAGTTAGGGAAATGTCAAAATCAGAAGCCGAAAGGTAGAGACCAGAAGGTATAAAAGAGCCTGAACGACTACAGTTAGCCTCTTTGCTGTTTTTACATCACACCCGTAAGTGGACGGACAGGTCCATAAGTTTTTTTTGTGATACCGGTGTCTCCATAACCTCCAGTTTCTCCACTTAATAAAAGGTAAGAGTTTAGTTTTTCAATTAGTGTGAATTTTTAAATTTTAACAATCGGGTTTTGTCCAATAGTGAGTCTTCAGCGAACTGTTGGAATCACTCGCTTCAAACACACCCATAACCTCCCGACGCGTGTCCAAGCCGCGTGGGCTGGGCCCTATTTGGTCAAAATCCATAGGAGGGGGTGTGGGATCTTTTTGTTCAGGATCATTGTGACCTGCCTTAGTAGTCCATGTGACCACCTGACTTTCATCAGACTCATCCTGCAGAATAAACACCCGAGAAAGGAATCTACAGTCCCTAACCTCCACAAAGGGCTTTTTCCCGAAACCGGTTATTCCCGCCACCAACCAGGCGCGCAGCAAAGTAGCCGGCCGCATCTCCTGCCACCATCTACATATAGTGACAAGAGTGTACAGTGTGCCAAAAACAACCAAGCTAAACCAAAATATCCGCGTTACAATAAACCTAAACTAATGTAATTAATAAACGATTTGCGAGGTAGTTACGCTGGTTTAGAAGAAAAACAAACACTACTTAAACTAAATTAGAAAGAATTCGTACTACATCAAAATTAAGTTTCTTAAAGAAAAAAGAAAAAGATAGAATTTAACATTTAAATTTAATAAAGTTTTCGTGAAACTAAAGATAATAAAGTTTAGAAAAACAAACAAACGCCTAAAAAAAAAAAAAACAAGAAAAACCTTAAATTGTATAAAAGGTGTATGAAAAGTAGCTTAAAGACAAAAAAGAAAAAAAAAAAACATAAAAAGTTGTTTATTTAAGGGAAAGACATTAGTTCAAATGTTTTGAAAGTAACGAAAATCTCCAAAAAAAAAAAAACAAAGAAAAAACTTTTTATTCGAAAAAGTTTAAAATTTGCAATTATAGCATAAAATTTTGTGCCACTGTAAGTGATCGATGTGCATTTGGTTACACTAAAGAAATCATCTTTAATCAAAAAGCAAAGACAAAGCAATAGTTTCGCCCAAGATATAGCAACAACAACAACGCTGGAAGGCCTTTCATCGCTGGAGTACTGCAACATACATTCATACATAATGTAAGTTACAAACATATCTATTTACCTTTTGCTATTATTGTTTTTGCTTTTGTTTTGTTTATTTTTTTTGCTTTAATTTTTGACAAAATCAAATCTTCATACATACGAGCATAACTAGCTTTGCGCCAACTGTACAAAAGTATGTACATACATACATATGTACACCTGTTATGCTTAAATATGTATGTTAATTTTTACAACGCGGGCGCAATTATGCATACAGCGATATATACATATTTGTAAACCGGCATATAACTTTTCGTAAAGGTTGTTTTGTTTATTTATTTTGTATTGCACAAAAGAAAAAAAGTAAGAAAAACAAATAAACATTTGAACTAATAAAACAATCGATCCCTAGTTAACTAGAGTAGGTTGTTGTTGAATTATGATGGCCTGATACGTACAGTAGCGAACTTATAGTTACTTGTATTTTTCACCGGCAATCGGCCCGGATCATTATATAATTGATAAATTAGCTGATTCATATAATTTTAATTAACCTTTTGTTGTTAGTAATTTTTGAACATAAGAGTTGAACCCAATTTACCTCCTAGTAAACATCATAATCGAAGTCATGAATTAATTTAGTATTTTTCATAATGCTTAATAAACTTTAAAATTGTAACTTTTGGAATAAGAAAAATTTAATAGTCAGTTGGTATGGAATGCCCCTTTTCCCTTGGGTTACCTACATACACATAAGAATGTACATATTTAAATAGTTACTTAGTTTAAAAGTAAACAAAAAAAAAAAGAGAAAGAGAAAGAACCAAACATAAACAAACATTGACGCGAACTCTACTTAAACAAGTAAATAAATACATACATAAATATGTGTGTATAAACTAAATCGTAAGCCTGCCTAGTAAGCTAGTGTGTTAGCTGATTGCCTGGTATGCTTCGTCACTTGGCCAATCTATGAAGATATCGCTGATTAGTATACTACATTTATACCTACATAAATAGGCCGCTAATAAAGCAACATTAGGGTGAACCTAAATTATCTTGGCATATTTTTTTTGTTCAGAAACTTTTCTAGTGATATAAGTCGAACTTCGAATAACCGTTGTTATTGAATTAGTGTTTTCGGTTGGAATGTAAACTTAATTATGTTTAATAAAAGTTGAATTTGTATGGCTATAATGAAAACAATGAGTCTATAAGTTTTTAGTATGTTCCTGGAGGACAGTGTGTTGATAACGTAAAAGGTAGTATACATTTTTTTTTGGGATTTTCGAGTCATATTCGTATCGAAGATCATGGTAGGGTAGGGTAAAGAAAGCGAGTGTCGACCATCACCTTTGACCTCGCCCCAATATTCCCTTAAACAGATGACCACCTTCACCTTTTTTCATTTCTAGTTCTTTGTTGGAATCTTTTGAGTTTTGGTTAGTATCCGATCTAGTTTCGTTGGTTTCGTTTAGTTATCTATGTAGTTTTTGAGTTAAGAGAGCTAAGCTCTCGCATTTAGTTTCCGTTATGGAGTCCTAAAATTAATCTTTATGTAATGTCGGTTGAGACATGGCAAAAACCCATCCCATCCCGAAAGAGCTACGGTCCAGAGGACTCCCCCCCCGTGACCTCTCAACTGCCTTTGTGTTTACCAGAATTCCATCTCCTGGTCACATGTCTTCTCATATGTGTATGCGTGCATGTATGTGGAGTCCCACACACATATACAAACATTATATTACCCTTTGTGGGTTGTTACATAAATTTTTGGCGCCCAACGTGGGGCAAGCTAATTTGAGGGTTACCTAAATGTATAGGCTAGCTCAGGCCAGCCATTGCATGAACAAATTTAGAGATGCCACCACCCAATCTCTGTTGATTTCAGTATGATCGTGTGTAGACGTACGCACACATATAGATAATCAATAATTCGCTTGTTAGCTGCCACACACCTTCTGGTTGTGTTGAAGTAAATTTAAAAAAAAAAAAAAATTTTTTTTTCGAATATCCCATCACACCTGCTGACGTTGTTTAGATGAGTTTCGTCTGACTTCCGCGAGTGTAGATGTGGGAGTGCATAGTCTAGTTTGATAAGACTACGAAGATGGTGATTCAAGATGGATAGCAGGCCGAGAATCTTATTAAACTTTTCTATCATTTCAAGAATTAAGTATAAATTATAGTAAATAACACCCGCTATAACTCTACTTAAACTCACACCACAATTTTGCTCTTTTGTCTTCTTATGCGTTGGAAGCGTTATCGGTCTGTTACATTGTTGTTTGGAAATACTGTTTAATACAATTCCAGAATACTGTGCATTTGGAGAAAGCCGGATACCAGTACTGATTGTCCCTAAAATATATTTTTCCTTGCTTAGCGGATGGATCGATGTTAACTTTCAATAGGCATAATGTCGAATAGGTTTACATAGGAGTTGGATCATAATTTTGTAATGTTCTTATTGTTGTCTGGAACTTGTGAGCATGAAGCTTTTCGTCCACTTGCCGAACAAGAAGACTTGCGCAGATTTTGAACTTTCCCTAGTTAGTATCCTTTCGGTTTTAGTTTCAATAAACCAATTTAACTTATCACGGTCATCGAGTTTAATGGTCTATATTATTACCTTTGTGTTTTTGTTGTCAACATATGTCGTACCCAGGAAACAGTTTTTTTATTTTGATATAATGCCCTTATCAAGAAGTCTACAACTACCTCAGAGGTTAGGACTTGCCCCAGAAAACCAATGTGCTATTTGTAGCCAGGAAATAAACAATACTCACCCTTGTTTTGTGCTACCGTGCAAACATATTTTTCATAAACTCTGCTTTGAAAGTTGGTTAGAAGAAAATAATGTTTGCTATGTTTGCAATAAAGAAATAAGTCAACGAGAGTTGAAAGTAGTAGTAGGGAACTGCTCGCCAGGAGCAATTCCAAAGATACCTTCTGCCGTTGCCCCGGATAGAACAATTATAACCCGAAGTTTGACGAGTAGTGCTAATCAAGCTCAGACTTCACAACCCCGCGATTTACAAGAACCACGTAACGATGAGGCTGGGGCAATGCAGTCGTCTGCATTAGACAATAGTCATAGCCTCGATAATACCAATGTCCCTCCATCCAGACAAACAAATAGAAGACGAGGTAGACCCAATCGTTCTGGAAATGCCCGTCGAAATAATGAGGTAGATTACACTTTAGTTCAAGGAATGATTGAGCAATCCATTACCCGTATCATGTCCACGTTGAATGTCAGCAATGACCCTAACTCCCGTCCAAGCTCTAGCCCCAGCAATGCTCAAGGATTACTACCTGCAATTCGCGAGACTCAGTCCCCAGCGGTATTTCCTAGAAAGGTTGCAAACACCATGCAAAAGTGGAATCTCCTAATTGATGGATCTGCGGATGGATTAGGAGTAGAAGAATTTATTTATCGCGTGAAGTCCCTCACTGATGAAACGTTAGACAGTGATTTTACGTCAATGTGCAAGCACATTCATATACTGTTTGTTGGAAAAGCACGAGAGTGGTATTGGCGATACCATAAACAAGTAAACCAAATCGTTTGGTCGAACATTTGTGCATCCCTTCGCCAACATTATAAAGATTACCGTTCTGACTTTATGAGTCGAGAAATGGTTAGGTCCAGGAAGCAAAAGCCTGGTGAATCATTTGCGGCATATTATGATGCAGTTGCTTCCCTAATTGACAAATATTCTGTCAGAATAGAGGAAGAAGAATTATTAGAGATACTTAAACATAACTTGCGCCCCGAAATCCGACAAAAGCTGTTGTATCAACCAGTCCACTCTATTGGTCATTTGCGCCGCTTGGTCAAAATGGGTGAAAACTTGACACAAGAGCTTGGCGGTTCGTTAGACACCCCTAGTAAGGCAAAACCAAATTTGAACCGACGCCAAGTATGTAGTCTGGATGAAACAGATTCAGTTCATTCAGACAATGAAACAGCTGCAGTTGAGTTAGCAGCCATTCACAGTAGCCAATCAAAGTTGAGGTGTTGGAATTGTGAGGAGGATGGCCATATGTGGGAAAACTGCCTAGCTGATCGTCGTATATTTTGCTATGGGTGTGGTGCTTTGAATGTATACAAACCCCAATGTCAGACATGTGTTCGGAAGTTTTCGGAAAACCGCCGAACGGGTGCATCCAAATCCAGCCGGATGCCCCCGAAAGCATAACTAATTTAACTTTGCCTATATTACAGAGTGAGCCTTTAACAAAAGACTCATCCACACAGGTGGAAAATATTCCCGAAAAGGTACCCATTCGACTTCGTCCTTACGAGGAGCGGTTGCAAAACTATATGCAAGTGAGAATTCGAATCTTTAATGATGTAACACCCAAGATGAATAAGCGACATTTAAGACTAAAGACATTTTACGAAAATGTGAAGAGAAACCAACAGCTGTTAGTGTCAACAGTCTTTAGTAATCAAAGAGATTTACGCAGCTATGCCGAGGTTTCGTTTCTTTCATTTACAGAACTAGGTTTGTTAGATACTGGTGCAAACATTAGTTGTATAGGCTCATCGCTCGCTTCCGAAGATTTTACGAAATTTTCGGAATTCAAAAGGTTGAAGTCACATGCCACAACCGCTGATGGGGGAACACAGAATATTATAGGTGTACTTGACGTAATTATGACCTATAAGTCCCTACGAAAGCCCATTAAACTATATGTTATACCGTCTATCAAACAAAAACTAATTTTGGGCCATGACTTTTGGAAAGCCTTTGAACTTGCTCCAAATGTCATATGTTCCCTTGAAGAAACCCCTGATTCCCATACCGCTGACGAAGTCAACTTTTATCCATTGAGTCAGCAACAAAGGCAGCAACTAGAAGTTGTTAAACAGTTATTTCCTAGTGCTTCTGAAGGTTTGGGACGCACTACATGGATACAGCATCATATTGAGGTAGGAGGAACTAGGCCTATTAAACAGAGGTTTTACCCGGTAAGTCCTGCTGTTGAAAAGCTCCTTTATACAGAAATTGACCGTATGCTCGAACTTGATGTGATTGAGCCTTCTGAAAGCGCGTGGAGTTCTCCAATGCGGCTTGTTATTAAGCCTAACAAAGTTCGACTTTGCTTAGATGCTCGTAAGCTAAACGATGCTACAAAAAATTATGCGTATCCATTACCTAGCACCGATGGTATCTTTTCTAGATTGCCTAAGGCAAACATAATTACCAAATTAGATTTGAAGGATGCATACTGGCAAATAGAGCTCAGTCCCGAGTCTAAACATTTGACAGCCTTTACTGTTCCCGGTCGTCCGCTATACCAATTTAAGGTAATGCCGCTCGGCCTCTGTAACGCGCCGTCGACCATGTGTAGATTGATGGACACAATCATTCCGCCAGATCTCCGACATTGTGTGTTCGGATATTTAGACGACTTATTTATTGTGTCCGAAGATTTTTCTTCACACCTGTCAGTTTTAGTTCGCCTTGCTGAGCAGTTTCGCAAAGCCAATCTCACGTTCAACGTTGCTAAAAGTCAATTTTGCGTAACAAGCATTAATTATCTAGGATATATCATCGGAAGGGGAGGTATATGTACGGACCCAGAAAAGATAGCATGTATCTTAAACTGGCCCGCGCCAAGAAATCTGAAGCAGGTGCGTGGATTTCTCGGTGTATGTGGATGGTATCGCCGATTCATTCATAACTTCGCCGAACTTACTTATCCCATAACGGAAGTACTTTCGACGAAGAAAAAGTTTGAATGGACATCCGAAGCGCAGATAGCCATGATTCAGATGAAAAAACTATTAACCTCTGCCCCGGTCTTGACAAGTCCCGATTTCGAGAAAAAGTTTTATTTGCACTGTGACGCCAGCGATGTTGGTATCGGAGCTGTCCTAGTGCAGTTGTCTGAGGATAATGAAGAAAAACCCATCGCCTTCATGTCAAAAAAATTGAGCCGTGCCCAACGCAATTATAGCGTTACGGAGCGCGAGTGTCTGGCCGTAATACTTGCCATTGAGAAGTTTAGGTGTTACCTAGAACTTCAGGAATTTGAGGTAGTAACGGACCATTCCAGTCTGTTATGGCTGATGCGCCAGCAGAATGTCTCTGGTAGACTTGCCCGGTGGATATTCAGGTTGCAACAATTTAAGTTTTCGATTTCCCATAGGAAAGGCAAGGAACATGTTGTTCCGGATGCTTTGTCCCGGTTAGCAGCAGACGAAATAGCCGAGTTGGATATGGGACCGGTAATAGACCTCGAATCAAAGGCTTTTGACGAGGATACATACGCGAAACTTAGAGTTAAATATCAAGAAAACAGAGACATGTTTCCGGATATAAAAATTGTAAACAAGTCCTTGTAAATGCGCACAGAACAGGTAGTTGACAATGAAGCTGAGGATAGGTATTCTTGGAAATTATGGGTTCCGGAAAGTCTAAGGGGCGAGGCTCTCAAGCAGGCCCATGACAGTAGCACATCATCTCATGCAGGCATACAAAAGACCATTGAGAAGTTGCGTCGATATCTGTTTTGGCCGGGTTAGCAAAAGACCTTCGCGCTTATATAGCTCAGTGCGAAAAGTGTAAAGAAAACAAAGCCACAAACGTAACCCTTCGTCCACCCATGGGTTCCCATAGTCCGACATGTAGCCCGTTCCAACGGTTGTACATTGACCTGCTTGGCCCTTATCCGCGTAGCAAAACAGGCCACATAGGGATACTATTCGTTTTAGACCATTTCAGCAAATATCATTGGATACAACCCCTTAAAAAGTTTACGTCCGCTGCGGTTCAAGACTTTTTGTTAAGAAATATATTTCATAGTTTCGGTGTGCCCGAAACGATTGTCAGCGACAATGGCACACAGTTTAAGTCTAACGATTTTAATGCCTTCCTTACAGAGCTAGGTATTCATCATCTTTATACGGCATTGTACTCTCCGCAAAGTAATGCGGCAGAGCGGGTTAATCGCTCACTATTAGCCGCTATTCGTTCATATCTTAATCATGATAAGACTGAGTGGGACGTACACCTCACAAGTATTTCATGCGCCCTAAGATCATCCTTGCATCAGTCCCTAGGATGTTCGCCATATAGAGCGTTATTCGGATTGGACATGATAACGCATGGATCTGATTATAAATTATTAAAAGAGTTATCGCTGTTAGAAGAGCCAGTAGTACCCATTGCGCGATCAGATAACTTGGCCTTGCTTAGAAAAGATATTCAAGCAAACATACGTAAAGCCTATGAACGCAATGAAAAACAGTATAACTTGCGCTCAAAGCCAGTATCGTTCAGGGAAGGTCAGGAAGTCTTTCGTCGCAATTTTGCTCAAAGCAAATTTACTCAAAATTTTAATGCCAAGCTAGGCCCACTGTTTGTCAAATGCCGAGTTCGGTAAAAATTGGGAAATTGCTACTACCAACTTGAAGATTTGCAAGGTAGAGAGATAGGTACTTATCATGCTAAGGACATCCGTAGTTAGTTCCCCCTAATACTCCGTCTTGCGGTGTCGTATTATAGGGTTTTGTAATGGTCGCTTGTGCCACAAAATCTTTTTGCGTGTACCTATCCCCCTAGTGAAATAAAAATTCTCGCATGCGTGAACATGACTGCAGGACTTTATTGCCGAGTTATCATATTTATTTGATTGCCTGTATTAAAAACTGCAAATTATCTATTATTTGCTGAAAGGTAAATAACCATAGCTAGGTTTTTACAGAGATACCTCTGTTCAAAACTCCGAAATGGGGAAAAGTGCCTGAGTGAGTCATATAAGACTCACTGGTTAGGAAAATGCAAAATTGCATCATCAATGACACTCTGTATTAGTTTCATGTCAATGGATGAAAAGACGCATTTCTGTGACATTATTTAGTTCTAAAACGCAGTTAGGGAAATGTCAAAATCAGAAGCCGAAAGGTAGAGACCAGAAGGTATAAAAGAGCCTGAACGACTACAGTTAGCCTCTTTGCTGTTTTTATCATCACACCCGTAAGTGGACGGACAGGTCCATAAGTTTTTTTTGTGATACCAGTGTCTCCATAACCTCCAGTTTCTCCACTTAATAAAAGGTAAGAGTTTAGTTTTTCAATTAGTGTGAATTTTTAAATTTTAACAATCGGGTTTTGTCCAATAGTGAGTCTTCAGCGAACTGTTGGAATCACTCGCTTCAAACACACCCATAACCTCCCGACGCGTGTCCAAGCCGCGTGGGCTGGGCCCTATTTGGCCAAAATCCATAGGAGGGGGTGTGGGATCTTTTTGTTCAGGATCATTGTGACCTGCCTTAGTAGTCCATGTGACCACCTGACTTTCATCAGACTCATCCTGCAGAATAAACACCCGAGAAAGGAATATACAGTCCCTAACCTCCACAAAGGGCTTTTTCCCGAAACCTGTTATTCCCGCCACCAACCAGGCGCGCAGCAAAGTAGCCGGCCGCATCTCCTGCCACCATCTACATATAGTGACAAGAGTGTACAGTGTGCCAAAAACAACCAAGCTAAACCAAAATATCCGTGTTACAATAAACCTAAACTAATGTAATTAATAAACGATTTGCGAGGTAGTTACGCTGGTTTAGAAGAAAAACAAACACTACTTAAACTAAATTAGAAAGAATTCGTACTACATCAAAATTAAGTTTCTTAAAGAAAAAAGAAAAAGATAGAATTTAACATTTAAATTTAATAAAGTTTTCGTGAAACTAAAGATAATAAAGTTTAGAAAAACAAACAAACGCCTAAAAAAAAAAAAAAAAACAAGAAAAACCTTAAATTGTATAAAAGGTGTATGAAAAGTAGCTTAAAGACAAAAAAGAAAAAAAAAACATAAAAAGTTGTTTATTTAAGGGAAAGACATTAGTTCAAATGTTTTGAAAGTAACGAAAATCTCCAAAAAAAAAAAAAAACAAAGAAAAAACTTTTTATTCGAAAAAGTTTAAAATTTGCAATTATAGCATAAAATTTTGTGCCACTGTAAGTGATCGATGTGCATTTGGTTACACTAAAGAAATCATCTTTAATCAAAAAGCAAAGACAAAGCAATAGTTTCGCCCAAGATATAGCAACAACAACAACGCTGGAAGGCCTTTCATCGCTGGAGTACTGCCACATACATTCATACATAATGTAAGTTACAAACATATCTATTTACCTTTTGCTATTATTGTTTTTGCTTTTGTTTTGTTTATTTTTTTTGCTTTAATTTTTGACAAAATCAAATCTTCATACATACGAGCATAACTAGCTTTGCGCCAACTGTACAAAAGTATGTACATACATACATATGTACACCTGTTATGCTTAAATATGTATGTTAATTTTTACAACGCGGGCGCAATTATGCATACAGCGATATATACATATTTGTAAACCGGCATATAACTTTTCGTAAAGGTTGTTTTGTTTATTTATTTTGTATTGCACAAAAGAAAAAAAGTAAGAAAAACAAATAAACATTTGAACTAATAAAACAATCGATCCCTAGTTAACTAGAGTAGGTTGTTGTTGAATTATGATGGCCTGATACGTACAGTAGCGAACTTATAGTTACTTGTATTTTTCACCGGCAATCGGCCCGGATCATTATATAATTGATAAATTAGCTGATTCATATAATTTTAATTAACCTTTTGTTGTTAGTAATTTTTGAACATAAGAGTTGAACCCAATTTACCACCTAGTAAACATCATAATCGAAGTCATGAATTAATTTAGTATTTTTCATAATGCTTAATAAACTTTAAAATTGTAACTTTTGGAATAAGAAAAATTGAATAGTCAGTTGGTATGGAATGCCCCTTTTCCCTTGGGTTACCTACATACACATAAGAATGTACATATTTAAATAGTTACTTAGTTTAAAAGTAAACAAAAAAAAAAGAGAAAGAGAAAGAACCAAACATAAACAAACATTGACGCGAACTCTACTTAAACAAGTAAATAAATACATACATAAATATGTGTGTATAAACTAAATCGTAAGCCTGCCTAGTAAGCTAGTGTGTTAGCTGATTGCCTGGTATGCTTCGTCACTTGGCCAATCTATGAAGATATCGCTGATTAGTATACTACATTTATACCTACATAAATTATCTTGGCATATTTTTTTTGTTCAGAAACTTTTCTAGTGATATAAGTCGAACTTCGAATAACCGTTGTTATTGAATTAGTGTTTTCGGTTGGAATGTAAACTTAATTATGTTTAATAAAAGTTGAATTTGTATGGCTATAATGAAAACAATGAGTCTATAAGTTTTTAGTATGTTCCTGGAGGACAGTGTGTTGATAACGTAAAAGGTAGTATACATTTTTTTTTTGGGATTTTCGAGTCATATTCGTATCGAAGATCATGGTAGGGTAGGGTAAAGAAAGCGAGTGTCGACCATCACCTTTGACCTCGCCCCAATATTCCCTTAAACAAATGACCGCCTTCACCTTTTTTCATTTCTAGTTCTTTGTTGGAATCTTTTGAGTTTTGGTTAGTAACCGATCTAGTTTCGTTGGTTTCGTTTAGTTATCTATGTAGTTTTTGAGTTAAGAGAGCTAAGCTCTCGCATTTAGTTTCCGTTATGGAGTCCTAAAATTAATCTTTATGTAATGTCGGTTGAGACATGGCAAAAACCCATCCCATCCCGAAAGAGCTACGGTCCAGAGGACTCCCCCCCCCGTGACCTCTCAACTGCCTTTGTGTTTACCAGAATTCCATCTCCTGGTCACATGTCTTCTCATATGTGTATGCGTGCATGTATGTGGAGTCCCACACACATATACAAACATTATATTACCCTTTATGGGTTGTTACAATTCATCGAAATCGGACTCTTTTTTATGACTCCGTTGGAGTGCCCGCGTAGAGCGATTTTTCGCTCCATTTGGGTCCGAAAGGAGTCTTTTTTGCACTTTTAGTTAGCTGGGATATGCCGTCATATCACCAATTCTCTATCAAATACAGAAAAATGTGTACAACCAAAAAAATTTTCTTGGGTATAGTTTTAGGTATCAGAGTATGCAGTTTCAGAAAAGTTAAAGAACATTTAAATTTATGATGTATGGGTCTAAGTATCTGTTTCAGCAAATATTTTTATCTTAGTGAAAAATGTATGCGAATGCAAATCTAAATTAATGTGACGTTAATTCGCACCCAAAAAGCGAATTAATGTCAGTGACATTAAGACGCATGACCAAAAACGAATTAAAGTCAGTGCCGTTAATTCGTATAGTATTTTGACTTTAGTTCGCTTTGTACATGCGAATCAATGTCATTGAGGCATTTGGGTTTGAGATTCGACGAAGTAGCGCCCCAATTCGGGGCGTGATCCATGGTATTTATGTGCAGAACTCCTTTCAGCATTGGCGGCCTTCGGCCGCGCTTCAAAAAATAACCCTGGTCTACGCCATTCCAACTCCGGGTGTGTGCCATAGCCGTGGCTACCGCTACATGTATCAGGAGACGCGCTTTGGTCCCAGGAGCATGAATATAACTCCGCTGAACCAATATTTTTAGTAGTTAAAGTTCAGAATTTTCTGTCATTTTCATATGGTTGTTGTAATCACATTACCCTGTGAGAAAAGAGTGGCACGCGGAAGGACATCACCGTGGCAGTAGCCAGGGCTATGGCAGCCACCCGGAGTGGGAATGGCATAGCCCAGGGTTATTTTTAGAAGCGCAGCCGAAGGCCGCCAATGCGGAAAGGAGTTCTGCACATAAATACCATGGATCACACCCCGAATTGGGGATCTGACCTAAGTCAATCCCAGATTCATTTGTTAAATCCCAGATTCATGATATAATGATCATAGGTTAGGTTAGGTTAGGTTAGGTTGCAAGGGCTGAGCCGAAACCACAAGGCAACTGCTCAATACTTAGGCCACCAAAGGGCCCATTGTAATACCCCATACGGTCCCGAAGAAAGGACCCCTTCCCTGCCTACAACGGGTCGAACCACTTCGTGGAATCAATGAATTTCACTAGAGCTTTCACTTCGCAGCTAGAGACCTCCGCAAGGTCAAGTAGGAAAGGTTTGCCCAGGGTGGCCAACCTGCGCCTGCTAAGTGCTGGACACTGGCAGAGGAGGTGCTGGACACTCTCCTCCTCTTCAGCATGTCTACAGCTGCGACAGTAATCGAATGTCGCTACCCCCATTCTTGCACCGTGCGTGGCTATTAAACAATGCCCTGTCAGGACCCTAACCAGGGATGATAAAGCTGATTTATGTAAAGTCAGAAGCGCCCTTGTGCGCCCCTTGTCATAGGAGGGCCATGTTAGCCTGGACGTCTCACACGATGGGATGCCCGACCATAGTTCATTTGCCCTTCTGATAGTGCTCGTGTTCGCACGAAGCTTGAAAGTGGCCATGGGCATGCCTACCGAATCATATCCTGGAAGGATGGGGTCGGTGGTACCTCTTCTGGCCAACTCATCTGCTTTGCAGTTGCCTTCAATATCCCTGTGCCCAGGTACCCAAATAAGGCTGATACTGAAGTGCTGAGCCATCTCGTTGAGAGATCTGCGGCATTCAGTGACCGACTTTGTATTGTCGACGAATGAGTCCAGGGCCTTTAAAGCGGCCTGGCTGTCTGAGAAGATGAAAACCCGTTTGCCATCCTTGGACATAGACCCGAGATGATTCACAGCCCTGTGTATAGCCAGCATTTCCGCTTGGTACACACTACAGTGATCGGGAAGACGGAAGGAGACCTCTAGACCCAGATCCGGTGAAAAGAAACCTGCCCCCACCCTCCCGTCAAGCTTAGAACCATCCGTGAATATGTTGATGGCACCCGGAACTGTGTGTTGCCTGGTATTCCAGGCTTGCCGTGATGGTATATGCACTACATAGTTTTTGTCGAAAACGTTCATTGGTGTACAGTAGTCAGTGCGTACTGGTATTGGGACAGGGGCGTTTGTGCCCAGGATTGTTGCGTGTCCACTGGCCCTACCTGACCAGAGACCTGTTTCCTTAATACGTAGAGCGGTGATAACCGCAAATTCCTTTGCCACCAGGTCAAGAGGTGGCAGATGCAGCATTGTGTTGAGAGCTTCAGTCGGAGTGGAGCTAAGAGCCCCGGTGATGCAGAGCTCCGAGCTTCGCTGGACCTTTTGAAGCATGCCGAGATATGTGCTTTTTGCTAGTGCAGGCGGTGCAGTGAAATAACGCCCAAGGAAATAACGCCCATGGACGTTATTTCCCATTAAAAAAGGAAATAACGCCCATGGGCCTTATTTCCTTTTTAAATGGAAATATCGCCCATCTGCAAAAAGAAATAAAGCCCATGGCTCTTATTTCCTTTTTAAAAGAGAAATAACGCCCATAGGATTTTACGCGAGCAACACGAACTGTTGATTAGCATTTTTTTCACAAATTACCCTGTGAGAAAAGAGTGGGAAACGTGGCACGCGGAAGGACATCACCGTGGCGGTAGCCACGGCTATGGCACACACCCGGAGTTGGAATGGCGTAGCCCAGGGTTATTTTTTAAAGCGCGGCCGAAGGCCGCCTACGCGGAAAGGTGTCCTGCACATAAAAAACGTGGATGGGGCCCCGAATTGGGGATCTGACCCGGGTCAATTTTCGGTTTTTCACTAATAACTTTTCACAGAAACAAAATATTGCTTTTCCCCATTCGGATTATAGTTACGGAGGCCCGATCCACGATTTTTAAGTGCAGAACACTTTTCCGCGTAGGCGGCCTTCGGCCGCGCTTCAAAAAATAACCCTGGGCTACGCCATTCCAACTCCGGGTGTGTGCCATAGCCGTGGCTACCGCCACGGTGATGTCCTTCCGCGTGCCACGTTTCCCACTTTGGTTAACGTGAAATTTGTGTGTAACTATTCAATAAAATACAAAAAGAATTAGAATATTATTGTTTCATTAAAAAAAATGAAAGAGCAATAAGGCCTTTAAGACTTTATTTCTCTTTCGAAGTGTAATAAAGCCTTTTTTGAAATAAAGGCCTTATTTCACTTTCAATAGCGTAATAAGGCCTTAAAGGGCTTATTTCACAAGGCGCTATTGCACCCCGCCTTATAAAAACATAACAAATATGTTAAAATTTATTGAAATAAAGAAAACCATATACTAAACCAGCTTGTTTTAATTCGTTTTTAACGTCCGTGGGCTTTTTTTCTCTTCGAAAAAGGAAATAACACCCATCAGCAAAAGGTGATAACACCCATGGGCTTTATTTCCTTTTTAAAAAGGAAAGAAGGCCCATGGGCGTAATTTCCTTTTTGAGTGGGAAATAACGCCCATGGGCGTTATTTCCTTGGGCGTTATTTCACTGCACCAGTGCAGGCCACCAGACCAATACACCATAGAGAAGAATCGGGCACACAATGGCTGTGTAGATCCAATAGACCACCCTAGGGGAGAACCCCCAGGTGGTGCCAATTGCCCTCTTGCAGGTGAAGAGCGCCGCTGATGCCTTTTTGGCTCGCTCGATTATATTATCAATCCAAAACAGCTTCCTGTCCAGAATAATTCCCAAGTATTTGACTCTATCGCTGAACGCTAAGGAGGTACCCCTAATTCTTGGCGGTGTCAGATCTGGTACTTTGTACCTTCTCGTGAAGAGGACTAACTCGGTTTTATCCGGGTTAACTTCCAACCCTGCGGCCGTAGCCCAGTGAGAGATTTTGCACAGTGCCCCTTCCATTAAGTTACAGAGAGTTTGAGGAAATTTCCCCCTCATAGCGACGCAGATATCATCTGCATACGCGATCACCAGGTGACCTTCCGATTCCATACGACGTAATATAATGATCATAAGTCGAAGGTGATAATGAAAAATGAAAATTTGGAATATAAAAAAAATGTACTGACTTTAGTTCGCTTTCTTAATGCGAATTAATGTCAATTACGTTAGTTCGCTATAAATATTGACCTTTGTTCGCTTTTGGCATGCGTCTTAATGTCACTGACATTAATTCGCTTTTGGGGTGCGAATTAGCGTCACTGACGTTAATTCCACTGACTTTAGTTCGCGCCACCGAAATTCCACATTTCAAATAAATTTTTGAAATTGGTAGATCTGTGCGGTACATAGGAAAAAAATGGTAAAAGAATCTTGAAATGTCACCGGTTCTAAAGCATGTATTAATTTCTCTAGCCTCTGATAAGTTCTGAATTATGTAAGAAGTTTAGAGGCTCTATCTTATCGAGTTACTTAGAAATCGATCAAAAGATTCCCCACGGTTTTTCAGAAGTTTCGAGTTTTCTTGATCATTGCTCTATCCAGAAGAATTTTGTGTACAAGGTATTACATGGCCATTCATTGCTGATCTATGTGCCCAGTTTCATTATTGCAGCTTACCAGGAAGTTACTTAAAAATCAATCGCAATATACGAAGTTTTAAATCAGTTTTGCGTATATCTCCATCAGTGCGCCATACATTGGATTCACCCTGCATTGTCACCGATTTGGGAACTATAATCCAAGTTTTAATTATCTACCTCAACGGGAAGTACTATAATTGGCAGGATTCGGAAAATTCGTATGAAAGTGAGCAGACTTAATATAAAGGCAGTAAAGATGATGACAGCATTCTATGAATTGCATTAACTCACCATGGCGCGTTTTAAACCGTATATACTCAACAAAAATGTAACGATTTATATAGTAATGCGAAATATGAAGGTATTATATAAATCCATAAATTGTTTGTGGGTACCAAAGTCTTTACATCTAATAGGAAACGGAAAGAATAAATAAAAAAGTAAAAAAAAAAGATTTAACAAAATTTGGGGTGAGAACCCGATTCCACTTCTGCTTCGAGCTCTCAAATGCAAACGAATTGCGTCAAATGAAATAGATTTGTCAACATGTTCGCAAATTAATCTTTTGTGTCAAACGTGCCAACTCCGCTACCAAACTGAAATTTGGTCGTTTTCGAATGGCTGCCATTTTATGTGACAGTGAATCGTCAAAAATGATTGCAAACGCATTAGATACAGTATCTCATTACTTTGAAAACATTTGACTTCATATAGGCCTAAATGAAATTCAGGCATAAATAACGAAGTACACGCTTTGCCGCCACAAAACGTTCATCATGAGGATGAAAATCGACTGTGACAGTTACGAAACTGTGCACGATATATCCGGTCTAGATATCATAGCAAAGTAAGCCAGTGAACCAGTAAGGCTTTGATATATTTTTGTATCGAAAACGTCATTGCAATTTTTATCTTCACACTTATTCAACACTACCCCGCTCGACAAAGGCGTTAGGGGCTTCAAACCTCATAAATAAATTACAATTAGCCTTATTGTAAATTTCATGGGAACAAATTTCCCAAAAAAATGTTAATGGGAAACACTAACAATTTTCCCACTTTGTTTTGGATAGACTTGGCCTCCCCAATTCCAAGCACTTCTGTTCGGGCAACGTCCAAGAACCCTCTAAAGACATCCACTAAAAAAAATCCGGATCCTCCCGCAATTGAAGTGGAGTCTGAACCAATTGTTAGGAAGCTGGTTGTAGTCCCTCGCAAAAAATCTATTTTTCTGTCTAGGTTCCATCCTGACACTACAGAAGAAGATTTGATGTACCATATTTCGTCTAAGGTAAAAGATCGTTAAAAGGTTTAATTTCACGTATCAAAGAAATATGTCGTCATTTAGAATTGATGTCGCTGGAAAAGATTTCGACGCTCTTTTGGATAGTTTTTTTGAACTTCCGGCGCTCTTGTGCGGGAGTTTGAGTACAGACCAAATAGAAATGTTCAAAATGTAGCAACAATCTCTCGTGATAACGTTGAGCCAAAAAACTGAGTACACCCATACCTCGCTATACGGCCGAAATACGTTCCACGAAAGTTGGCCGTAAAGCGAAAAGCCGTATAACGAGTCAATTATTCTAATACAAACTCATACAAATTCAATGGGATCGGTTCCAAATTTGTAAAACTGCATGGTTAAAAATGAATTTTTATTTGTATTTAAATAAAAAAATCATACATAAAAAGTACATACAAAAACTCCAAAAATCAAAATGAATATACAAAAAAAAACAACTCCATAAAATATTTTTTAAATGGCTTTGGTCTAAAGAAGACTGAATAACGATCGCAAACAACTGTAAATAGAAAATAGTGTGCATCGAAATGCGCTTGCGCAAAATTGGCAGCATGTAAATATGTATGTACCTATATCGAAATCGGAAAAACGGTTTTTTGGCCATTATAGCGAAACATTTTAAGCCGTAAATCGAAAATTAGCATGAATTGAAGAGGGCCGTTATAACGAAAGGCCGTATAAAGAGCGGCCGTATAAAGAGGTATGGGTGTACTAAGACCATGACTATCTTTTATCAAAATGTCAGAGGTTTAAATACCAAACTAACCGATCTTTATTTGAACTCTTTCTGTTGTAACTGTAACGTAATTGCTTTTACCGAAACTTGGCTAAAACCTCATGTTTTCAAATCTGAATTTTTTTGGAACGAATATCAAGTTTATAGAAATGATCGCTTGAACAGAGTCGGGGGAGGAGTTTTACTTGCCGTTCATTCCTCCATACCTTCAGAGGAGGTTGATATACCTAACATTGATTGTTCTTCAAAGTCAACAATGTTACTCGAGTAGGAGCTTTGATTTTAACTTTTCCAAAGCCAACTATAAAAAACTAAATAAAGAACTGTCTAAATTAACTTGGCCTGAATTTAGTGGTGATATCGATCTAAACGTTACAATATTCAATCAAACTATTCACTGCCTTTTTGAGAAGTACATTCCTAAACGTAAAGTAATCTATGATCTTCCAACGCAAGCTTGGTTTACTAAGGAGCTTAAGACACTGAAAAACAGAAAAACGAGATCTTTCAAAATATATAAGAAATACGGATTAAATAAACATTACTTACTGTATTCCATTCTACGTCAGAAATACATCGATTTAAATAAAAAGTGCTATAAATCTTACATTTCTAAAACTAAACGAGACCTTGTTCTCAATCCAAAGTTGTTTTATGGTTTCGTAAACTCTAAAGCGGGATGGAATCATTTCTTGTACCACTTCATAAAAGCGGAAGCAGGTCGTCTATTGATAACTATAGTGGCATTGCAAAGCTTTCTGCCATCCCGAAATCGTTTGAAGCTATTGTTACAAATCAGCTAACGAATCCTATCTCTACCTTGATTTCAGACTGCCAACACGGGTTCTGTAAGGGAAAATCCACCGTTACGAATTTACTTGAGTTTACAAGTCATCTCACAAATGGTTTTAGAAAAAATCTGCACACCGACGATATTTATACTGATTTTAGCAAAGCTTTTGACAAAGTTTGTCACTCTTTACTTATTTATAAACTGGATCATTTGGGTTTCCAGCCGGGACTCAATCGCTGGATCTCTTCTTACCTTAGTGACAGAACACAAAGAGTAGTGTTTAAAAATTGTTTATCCGATGTCATTTATGTATCTTCAGGAGTTCCTCAAGGAAGCCATCTTGGCCCGATTCTGTTCTTGTTGTTTATAAATGATATTTCTACAGTAATCAAATTTTCAAAAATGTTAATGTATGCCGACGATGTAAAGCTTTTCATGGAACCTTGCAGCCGGCTTCCTATACAATAAAAAATTATAGTCTTGAGGAAGTGTATGATTTTGTTGACCTGGGGGTCACTATGGACTACAAGCTCAGTTTTAACCGCCATATTAACGTAACAGTCAATAAGGCTAAAGGTGTTCTTGCATTCGTTAAACGGTGGTCTAAAGAATTTAGCGACCCTTATGTGACTAAAGCTCTTTTTACTACCTTAGTCAGACCAATTCTTGAATACGGTTCTATAATTTGGAACCCGCGTTACCAAGTCCATGTAGATCGACTTGAATCAGTTCAAAAACAATTTTTACTGTTTGCTTTAAGAGATTTTCATTGGGATCCCTTGTATAATTTACCACCGTATACGAGTCGCTTAAAACTAATTAATCTTCACACCCTTTCTAGCAGAAGAAAAATGCTTGGAATTGTTTTTATGGTTAAATTACTAAATGGTTCAATCTCCAGCCCGTTTCTTCTGAGCGAAGTGAACTTCAATGTGCCCTCTCGTCCATCAAGGCATTTTAAACCACTTATCTTGAAATAGTGCCGAACTAATTTTGAATTAAATGAGCCTTTTCGTAGTTTGTGTCAAGATTATAACTCCCATTCTGGTTCATTTGATATTTCGGACTCACTCTTTAGCATAAAAAAGTAAATTCTTTCTCTCCTAAATACATAGCAACAAATTGTTTTCTTATTCTTTGAGTCTTATTTTTAACAATAACTTTCTTCTGTTAACTAATTACACTGAATCACAAATTCCAACTTTTTTTCTGCACCAGAGACGCCATAGTGAAATTCCTATGTAAAATCACCTCCTAATTCCGAAAATCAAAGTTATTTTTACTTGAATGGTACCGTTTTTGAGATATTTACGATTTACCGTTATTTCAAAAAACAAAAAAGATGGCTCCACTTAATCGTGTATATCTCAAGAACAAATTGAGCTATTCGAAAACGGTTTGAAAAATTTGAAAGCTTATTTAATTTACTATAATCAGTGCATACAACACTTTTTGCTAGGTCCTGCAGATTCAAACATAGTGAACAATCATTACGGATTTTTTAAATTTTTTTTGTAAAAATATAAAAAAAATTTTACTTTGCGAGGAAGCATCTCGAAAACTTTTTGTTTTTTTGCAGATATTTTTTCCCGCCTCTAAGCTCTGTTTTATTACAAAAAAAGGAAGGTTGTTGGTTCGCATCCCGACCATTTACTTAAGTTCTTGTTTTTAATATTATGGTTTATAATAAACTAGTAGGTAACTCCCGATAATCGGGAGGGGTTTTTTTTGTGAAAAAAAGTTAAAGTAAACTTTAAACGCTAATATCTTATGAACAAATCAACCAATTGAAATTTTTGTAATTTTGGGCAAACATGCTCATGACAAGCTTTCATTTGATACACATTTCATTTATGTACGTATTGTAGTTTCGTCTAGCTAAGCGCCTTGTTTTAGAATAATACTATAGATTCTTACTGGTGCAAGAGACGATAAAGGGCCAATTTTTGGGGTGCTGTTGTCAATTTTGTGCATTTTTTCTGGGAAGCCTTTCATGACGCCCGTTTTTAAAAAACCTTTCCAAATAATTTCTTGTGTTGCCTGTATGGGGAATCGAACCTAGGTCTTTCTGTGTGGCCGTCAGACCACAATGTCCATATAACAAAATACATCCCAATATAAGATTTAAAACATTATTTTTGAAAACAGAAATTTTTCACCTCTCTGAGGGTTTACCTCAAGTTGTTTCTCCAAGGCTACCACACCATAGGAGAAACAAACATATCTAAACGTTTGTGTAATTTTTTGTTACATCCTCATTTGGAAACCATTTACTTTTTACGCTTGGAAAGTATTGTTTAATAAACTAGCTTACTTCTTTGTTTATTAGACAATATTGCCTGCAAAGACTTCACGGTATTAAAAAGGATACCCGTGTGCCGAATTTAGCACCATAGATATGTCATAAAGGTGGTTTATTTATCAAATGTGGTGTGCATAAATAGACCCATAAACATGGCAGAAACGAACGTAACTGGTTGCATTATTATTGGGAACAATATATGTATTCGTGGGGGTCCATTTCTTTTGATGAAATGGCTAAAAACTTACGGATCAGGGCATGGTTTTTTCCTCTTCGATTCCTAGATTGTTTTCCAAAGTTTATTTAAAAATCTTTGATTTCGAAGTCGCGAAGGCGTATTTCAGGAGCCAAAATTTTTCATTTTGTTGAATTTTGTAAGACTCTTAAGTTAATAACACGGTTATTTAAGAGCCAAAATTCTTCATTTTGTTGAATTTTGTAAGTCTCCAGTACCTCAAACTGTTGATGTAGATGAGAAATTGGGATTTTCGTCTAGGGCGCCCTTATGACTCTGGGGGGTACTCTTGTTGTCTTGTGGGTGTGTGCAAATGGGAATGAATGCTATGCTTGGGTGATATGCGGCGAGTTGTTGCCGCAAAATTCTCAACTTCTGTGTTAGGTAGGGTAACCTCCATTCGTTGGGAGGTAAGTTGTCCTCCTTTAGGACAACTAGGTCCCCTTGCTTCAAATTGGCTTGTGGATGTTTCCATTTGACGCGTTTCTGCAGCTCGGTGAGATATTTGGTTTTCCATCTTTTGCAAAACGTTTGGTGTAATGCCTTGAGTTTTTCCCATCTGTTGACGAGTGAAGCACGATGCTCGCTGACGTCGATCTCGGGTGGTGCTAAAAGATGCCCTCCAACGAGGAAATGTCCTGGGGTAAGCGGTTCCAAGTTCGACGGTTCGTTGGAAGATGGCGTCAAGGGTCGCGAGTTGAGGCAAGACTCGATTCGACAGAGGAGGGTGCTGAATTCTTCTAGGGTGAATTTATGATCTGAAGCGATCTTCTTAAAGTGGTTTTTAAAACTTTTGACCCCCGCTTCCCAAAGTCCACCCATATGAGGAGCACCTGCTGGTATGAAATGCCAGGTGAGGGTTTGATGACAATATTTCGAAAGGGTCTGGTTACGGGCGTCCGCTAGAAAAGACTTGAACTCTGATCGGAGAGCTCGAGATGCACCGACGAAGTTCGTTCCATTATCGGAGTGTATGTTTTTTGGACATCCTCGTCTGGCAACAAACCTATCGAAAGCTGCCAGGAACGCGGCAGTACTAAGGTCACTAGTGGCCTCCAAATGAATGGCCTTGGTCGTAAAGCATACGAAGAGGCACACGTAGCCCTTGGACATGCGACATCCTCTGCCGCTGTAGGATTTGATATCAAAGGGTCCGGCGAAATCTACCCAGGTGTTGGTAAAAGCTCGGGAAAAGGTAGTGCGTGCGGAAGGAAGGTCCCCCATTAATTCGGTCTGTACTCGGTGTCGAAAGATGGTACAGACCTTACAGTTGTGGATAATAGATCTAATCATGTTTTTAACCTTTGGAACCCAGTATTGCTTGCGGATAAGCCGCAGCATTACTTGGTTTTCTCCGTGTAGGGAGATCTTGTGGACAAACTGGACCAGAAGACGGGTAAAATGACACGCGTAAGGGAGGATAATTGGGTGACGTTCATTATAAGGCAGATCAAGGGATGCAGACAGACGGCCGCCCACCCGCAAGATGTTACAGCTAACGATGAAGGGGTTGAGAGGCAGGACTTCGCTTTTGGTCCCAATAGGTTTTCCGGATTTTAAATTCCCTAATTCCTCAGAATAATGTTTCTGTTGGTAGATAGATATAAGACGTTGAGTCGTAGCCTTAATTTCGTCGGGCGAAATGAGGTATGACTCCGCTTTAAAAGTGGATTTCGTTTTGGGACTCGTTCTTTGAGAGAATCTCATATCATAGACCCTCAAAGCTCTTGAAAAATCGGAAAATCTATCGAGAATGTCCTCTCTATTGTTTGTTTGCGTCGTTGCGTGAATTTGTACTCTCTTTTCCTCGATGTTTGTACCATACTCTTTTTCTTGGGCTGGCCATTTAGTCTTGTCTTCTTGTAGCCAAGAAGGTCCCTGCCACCACAAGACGTTGTCGACTAGATCCCTCGCTGATAGTCCTCTGCTGGCCAGGTCTGCTGGGTTTGATGCGGAATCCACGTGTCGCCAAGCTTTATTTCCTACCTTTTCTACGATTTTTGTTACTCTGTGCGCCACGAACGTGGACCAAGAGCACGGTGGTTTTCGGATCCATGCTAGGACGATGGTTGAATCCGTCATAGGTGCACGTTGAATGTGCCTAAGTTAAGGTTTTCGATGACGGTTTCTAAGGTTTCGGCGAGCAAAACCGCTCCACACAATTCCAATCGGGGTAATGAAATGGTCTTCACTGGGGCTACCCTCGTTTTCGCCATTAGCAGATTAACGTAAACCTGATCTTTCATTTGGACCCTTAAAAAAACTGTGGCTGCATATGCTTTTTCGGAGGCATCGCAGAATCCGTGTATTTCCACGTCGTTGGATGGCGTGAAGTACACCCATCGTGGAATCCGAATGTTATTGATTTTATTGTAGTCGTGCATAAAGCTTTGCCACCTATCTAAAGTTTGATCAGATACTCTCTCGTCCCAGTCAGTCCCCTCTAGCCAAATGTTTTGCATGATCATTTTGGCTACTATGATGACTGGGCCCAGCCATCCCAATGGATCGAAGAGTTTAGCGATGGCTGAGAGTATCGCCCGTTTAGTAATGCTATCCTTATTTTCGATGGGTTTAGCTGTAAAATAAAACTGATCAGAGTGCGCGTTCCAACGGATTCCGAGTGTTTTGACCGTACTGGAGTCTTCGAACTCCAAAAAGTCCTCGTTTAGTCGATGATGTTTGGGTATTCCCTGTAGTATTTTGTTGCAATTCTAGGTCCATTTTCGAAGGGATAAGCACGCGGACTGTAATGCACGCGTAATTTCATCGCGAGCCTTGATAGCGTAGTCGATAGTATGCCCTCCTGAGAGAACATCATCGACGTACATACTTGTTCGCAGGATATTTGCTGCGATGGGTAATGACGTCTCCACGTCGTCCGCTAGCTGATGCAGCGTTCGGATGGCTAAGTATGGAGCACAGTTAACTCCAAAGGTTACCGTCTGTAACTCGTAGACGGTGATAGGATTCTCAGGTCTGGTCCGGAAAACTATTCTTTGAAATTTGGTCTGATTGGGTTTGACCCATATCTGACGATACATCTTTTCGATGTCGCTATTAAACACATATTTATAGAATCTCCATCTGAGGAGCAGTATTGTTAAATCGGCCTGAAGTACTGGACCTGGATGAAGTACGTCGTTAAGACTGATGCCATTAGCGGTCGGACACGATGCGTTGAATACCACCCGGACTTTAGTAGTTGTGCTTTCTTCCTTTATGACAGCATGATGAGGCAAGAAGTAGCAATCCGTAGATAGGGGTGGGACGATTGAAGGGACCTTGGACATATGTCCTAATGTTTCGTACTCAACTAGTACTCTATTATATTCTGTCTGTAGGTCCGGTGTCTTAGAGAGGCGGGTCTCATTTCTGTAAAATTGAGAGCAAACACCCTTTAAAGAAGGCCCTAAGCAGACGTTACTAGGGAAATCTTGTTTAAATGGAAGGGCAACTGTATACTTCCCATCAGGGCCCCGTTCTGTTGTAGCCTTGAAAAGTTCCTCGCAATAGGCACTATCCTCGTTCAGTGCCTTTTTCTTAGGCACATCTTCCAACTCCCAGAAAGAGGTTAGCTGTTTGGCTAGGCTTATTTCGTTGAAAAATGATACCCTATTATTGGTTGGCTGTGCTGCCTCGGCCCGGCCGGTTAATATCCAACCGAAGACGGTTTCTTGGGCAAGAAGCGTGTTCATAACGTTCTTCCTTATACCGCTTAAGATTATTTTTGCGTAAATGTCGCCTCCTAGGATGAGGTCGACTGGCTCATTAGCGAAGAACCTCTTATCTGCTAAAATCAAGTCCGGGAAAGCTTGCTTGGTCAACGCGCTGACTTGGCAAGTTGGAAGATTCCCGGTGAGTTGTGGTAGGACTAGGACCACTGTATCGATGTTGACTAGAGGATTGATAAGGGAACCTATGGTAATAACACACGACTCTTTGACTTGCGCTGACGGCGTATTGCTTATACCCGATACTTGAATGTTCAGGCGTTTAGATGGCAGGTTTATTCTTTTCTTCAGCCCCTCGGTTATGAACGAGCATTCAGAACCGGAGTCAATAACTGACCTGGCCGAGAAATCCACTCCATTATAGTGGATTTTTACACGTGCAGTTCCTAACAATACCCCCTTAGTTGTATTCGCATGTAATGTAGAAACATTATTAATGTTTTCGTTTTTATTTGCAGATTCAAGCCTTGCCCTAGCCTGATGTGAAGTTGTGGGCCTATCGTCAGATGTGTTTTGCCGCCACCTCTGGTTCGTTGCTTTTGGCTGAGCTGTTGCCAGATGGAGTAAGGTGTTGTGCCTTGCGTGACACGAGCTGCAGTTAAAGGAACTCGTGCATCGTGTCACCGTGTGTCCAGCCGACAGGCAGTTCATGCAACAGTTGTTGCTCTTGATGTAGGCTATTCTCTCTGATATGGTTAGCCCACGGAATTTTTGGCAATTTCGTAATTTGTGCTCCCTACTGTTGCACATTTTACACGAAGCTGTTGGGGTGCTGGCTTGGTATACTCCAAGTTTCGCCGTCGTTTGCCGTGCATTATTTTGACTCCTGGATTCTGTCAATGATTTGCTACCCCTGAGGTCAGAAACAGTTTCCAACGTTTGGAAGCGGTTGGAGAGGAACTTGTCCATATCTTCCCATTTTGGTATCTCTGTTTTGTTCTCAATGGTCTGTTCCCAGAGAGCCAGAGTACACTCGGGAAGTTTGGTGGAGCATAAATATGTAATTATTGCATCCCAGTTGGATATGTCAATTTGATGACATTGAAGTGCTGAAATGCAATTATTTATGTCTCTTTGTAATTGTTTTATTTTTGTACCGCATTCCTTTTCTACCGCGGTCAGGCTGAATAGGGATTTCAGCTGGGTATTGACCAGGATACGTTTATTTTCGTACCTGTCGCTCAAATTCTTCCATGCTGTAGTGAAGCCTTCGTTGGTCAATGGACACCTACGAACTATTTCCTTTGCCTCCCCTTGGGTTTTTTGGTTGAGGTGATACAATTTCTCAACCGGGGTAAGGCGTTTGTTTAGGATGTATATGGCCGTGAACATGTCTCTAAATGTTGGGCATGATAAATAATCACCCTTAAACACATCGGTGTCGCAGGGCGGAAGACGAATATTAGACTCACGACTGGATGTATCAATATCTTTTGGAGGTGGTAATGGCTGCGCTGATAGCTTTTCCACCTGCGCATTCATAGATGCCATGCATTTCATATAGCATGCGAAACACGCCTTGTTTTTTTGCTTCATGGACTACAAATCTTCCTTACTGGTCTTGTCCGAGGCCAGAAGGCTGTCGTAAGACGATTTCGTTTTCTTCCATAATGCCTTCAGCTCCTCTTGCTGTATTGCAAGGGTGTATTTGTCCATTTCTTCTATGGTCTGCGAGCTGAATTCTTACTCGAACTCCACTATGCAGTCGGATTGACGAATATAGGTCTCCATTCTCTTTATATGTTTGAATATTTTGTATATTTACAGTGAAACCAAGAGCGGACAGTAATGACTCAGGAAGGTATTTTGCTTTGGGATAAGCGAAGTTTTTATAAAACGATGATATGGATTGGAATCTCTGGAGATTTGGTGTATGAATTATGTGATAGACAAAATATGTTTTTAAAAATGTGTGTGAAACCGATCTAAATCTCTGAAGATTTAGAGTATCAACAACAGTGTAAAAGAAACAGATAATCTCTGAAGATTAAATGTTTCAAAAGACAAAAATATGTCTTTAAAAGTGCTTGTGAAACCGAACAAAATCTATGAAGATTCAAAGTATCAACAACAGTGTATATGAAACAGATAGAAATCTCTGACGATTAAATGTTTCAAAATACAAATATGTCTTTAAAAGTGCGTGTGAAACCGATCTAAATGTCTGAAGATTTAGAGTATCAACAACAGTGTAAAAGAAACAGATAGAAATCTCTGAAGATTTTTTGTTTCAAAAGTGTTTATGGAACGAGTAAACCTCTGAAGATTTAGTGAACTAATAAACGTGTGTATAGCGCTGGTAAAAATCTCTGAAGATTTGATGTGCTTCCAAAGTGTATGGTGATAACAAATAAAAGTCTCTGAAGACCTAATGTATCAACAAAGTGTATGTGGCACAGATAGAAATCTCGGTACAGATTTAATGTGCTTTGGGTATTTGAACCCTGTTTAGCCAAACCAAGTAAAATAAAGTGCAATTTCCAAGAAAAAAAACTAACGCAGTTGTATTTGTCCAGATAATCGTGGACTAGTGTAATTATTTATTAAAAATTTTTAAACGATACAATTGATGTATTAAATTAAACGACACCTATTGCCTGTGTACGCTTTAAGTATTTATGCCCACAAGCCACCCAACGTTGTGATGAGTATATAGAATGATTGATGTGATGTGAACTTTGTGATGGATCGCTCTTTAAAAAGCATCAACTAAGTGAAATTTTAAAGTAATTTGGAGAAAATTTCCACAGGATGTGGTCGAACAGAGATATATTCAGTGCAGTGATACGTGTATATATAAAAAAAAACAAAAAAAAAATCACTGACTGCTTGCCTTGAGCTGTGTCGGATAAGTCTTACCACTGGAGGGGGACTTAACCGATAGTCAAAAAGCGAAAGTGTGCTATCGAGAACACGGTGTATTCACTTACTTTGTTTTTAAAAAAGAAATCACTCGCAAAGTTCACTACGTTTTGCACGTATAGAAAAAAAAAAATGGCAAGAACTAAAACCAACCACGTACCTTGAGTGATGAAAAACTGATGTAATGGACTGTATTTGTGTTGAGAGCAGATGGACTGTAGTGATTGGTGTGATGTGTTGATGTGGACTGATGGTATGATGTGATGATGTGATGAAATGTGAGTACTGGATGTCAATGTGAATGTGTTGGTGTCACTCGCTATTGTTGATGGCTAATCGTTGACTTGGTTCGTTGAAGTCGCCTTAATTTATTGTATTGAATTATAAACTGTTACGGTGCACTTTTTTTGATGCTGGATTTTTATATTCTGTTTTTTAAGATGCTGGATTTTTTGGATTTCCAGGCGCGATGGACCAAATGTTACGGCGAGCCCGGGTATTGGCGGGGTTGCTCGCACGTAATAATATGTAACGAAAAAAGTGAAAGAAAGGGCAGCGAATTAATAAATAATAAAACACTGTATTTCAAATATAAATACAATACAATAAGTGAATCTCTTTATTGAGTATAATGTACAACCTTAATTATTGGACAATTAAGGCGTACAAGTACTATTTTATGGAAGTGGACAATTAATAATTTATAACCGTGGATAATGAAGTGAGTTTACGGAAATTGAAATTATTGAAAATTGAATTGATCTTACCTGGAGTGGCTGCTGTTGATTTGATTCGTGCTCAAAATCGAAGTGAAAGCGCCCTCAGATAAAACTTAGCTCTGTACCGCCGCCGAATGCCTACTTTCGTAGGATTCGAAGGGGTAAGAGCTGTTATCGGGCGAAAAGATAACAACAAAGTCGCGCGGGCAGATACTAGTAACTATTACGAGGGGCGACCGATATATTTAGGCCGATGGCCTAAACAGAAGCTTTTTTAACCAAAAGCATTGAACTCCTCAAGGAGAACGTTACATTTCAAAAAGTTTTAAAATCATATTCAAACAAACAATATTGGCAAAATGTCCCGAGTATTTAACAAAAAATAGGACGCAGGTAGTATTATATTGTGTGTGTTGCTTTAAGCAAATTAAACTATTTACACATGTGAACATGAAAAATCAGCACAAACCCGTCCTTTTCTTACCATAATAAACAGTATACATAATGAATTTCGGCCCTGGCATCTCTTGCTTGAAGCCTTAGCACAAAACCTACCAAGCAAATGTAACTGCAATAAACATATAAATGTACAAATACATATTTATGTAAAGTAACTTCATAGTAAATGTCCATTTACAGCTTCAGTTATTACCAATAATTGTATTTTATTATTTCCACAACACTGTAAAAATAGCTATTTAATTATTAAGATAATAAGCCAAAAACTATTCAACCACCATTAACCGAATAAATACAACTATTCCTTACCACTATTCGAATAATGCAAGAAATACTTCTACTTGGGCACACATGTGTACACACAAACATTCATACATAAATGCACGCTCATAGGTACAAGCAAAGAAAACAGCGAATATCGTTTTAAAAATCTATTAACAAAAATATTCGAATAGTATTATTCCAATAATACTATTCGAATAAACGAATAAAAAATTCGAATAAATACTATTCGAATTTTTTGTACCCGCCGAATAAAAGTTTTATTTATTCGAATAGTCCCATGCCTAATAGATACTGTTTAGGCCACCGGCCTAAATATATCGGTCGTCCCTCGTAGGTTTATATGACATCGAATTTGCACTTAGGCTTGTACCGATAACTGCTCTTACCCTTTCTAACCTAACGAAAGTAGGCAGTCGGCCGGAGTATAGAGCCAAAACAAAAATATAGGCCACATCTCTTGTTCTCCGAACGTCAACCAAGTCACCGGCAGCCAAACCAGTTAAGCTCACTGTGTCCATCCACTTTATACTATTCATTTCACACTTTTGCTTTTGATTCCTTACAATTCAATAAACACAAACCTTTGTATTTATTATACTAACTCGCCACATATTTTCTTCTTCTTCCATACACTTGTTACGTGCGAGCGCGCCTACCACTGCGACGTAACATTGGTCCTTCGAGCCGCAAACAAAGAAAAAATATTACTATTCGGAAGTCATGATATACATTTTTAATGATGATTTAAATTATATTTATATATATGTGTAACGAAATATATTTTCAAAATATCTTTATATGTAGGTATGTATATACAGTACTTGTTTGTGAACGGTATTTAAGCGGCAGTTTAAGTGCTTTTATTTATATTTCAAGTAGAGGAGGGCGCGTGCATGATTTTTGCAACACGACACGACACGGTCACGAAACTGATTTTCGAAAGTCGGCACTAACACACACGGGGAAAAGTTATCAAAACACGACACGACACGCACGTAAAAAGTTATATACATTTATTTCCTTGATTTGATTTTTTTTTTATACATTCGTATAAATGGAATGAACTTTGTACATGGAATGCACTTATACATCTAAAATTTATAAGGTATTTCAAAATATTTTCAAGAACTCTCTGTATCAAAATTTTTTTCCAGCAACGCTCTATCTAAGAATTTGATTCAAAAACAGCTTATTTAGGACGTTTTTGAAAAATATTTTGAAACGGCGCACAGTGGGACAACGCCGGCAATAAATACAAGGAGTCATTGTAGAGCTCTGAAATTTGGCACAGGTTATTTTTGAGACAATTCCAGTTTTTGAAAAAAAAATTAGGAAAATCCGCCCACTTTTACGCCCACCTGCCATACAGTCGAAATTTGTAAAATGCCGTATTGTCCGCAATACTTTAGATATAACTTTCAATTTTGGTCTACTTGAATGTTATATAGTTACAAATATTATTTGAAATAAAAATTGAACTTTGGCCCACTTTTCACCCCATCACCCATACTACCTCAACAAAAAAAGTGCCATATTTTCTAAAATATATTAAATACAACCTTCAATTTCGATATTACTGTAATTTATATCATTTAAAATGAAATGCAATAAAAAAAAAACAATAAGGGTTTTCATTTAACCATCTAAGTTTACGCGATATATAAATTTATACATTTATCAGTTCAGCTAAATGAACGTCCTAAGTAAATTTATACGTAATTTGTGTAAAACGAAAACTTTTATGTCGAAACTCATAAAGAAAAACAAAGTGTTTTGTACACACCTTTACACACCTGATAAATTTATACGTTTACACGCTTTATAAGGCGTTTATAAGCTTTCATGATTCCCCTTAATATTTTTTTTTCATTCAATCAATAATTTTTTTACATCATACATAATTTTTTTTCATTCAATCAATAATTTTTTTACATCATCATGGTATTATAATTTTTTAAGTTGTTTCTGATTCTAAATGAATTAATATAAGGATCTGATGATATTTGCAAATAGTGCATTACATCTTCATTCGTAGAAATACGTGAATTTTTACGATAATGAAATAGCCTACAGGTTCTATACTCCTTATTCATTGCTTCTTGCGCTTCTTCGGATAACATTCCTGTAGCAAAAAAAACGTTAATATTAAATAAAATAAAAAAAAATAAAAATTGCAAACAAACCTATTGGCAATATAGCCTCAGATACCATTTTGCTGCCGTGAATGAGAACTTTATGCACAGTGATGGGCATGTAGTACCAGCCATAAAGCTCTACATATAATTTTGCAGTGTCATTGCAAAACCAAAATTATGCTCACTATATTAGGCTGCTTATGAATAGTAAACAATTAAAAAAAATATAAGTAAAAAGTTGTAAACATGCTATTGCATGCTAACATACGTATAGCGACAGAATGTGCGCGTTACGTACTTTTTGTAGTTTTTTGTATGTTTAATGTGCTTTTGCAAACTTTTGCTATATGTCCTCTACTTTAAATTAAAGCTAAGACTTCAAACTTTCATTTGGTATAAGTCTGCACCTAGGGCGAGGGGCTGCTCTATATTTCCTAAGCCATTGAAAATGAAAAATATTCAATTTTTGCACCACAATTCTGTTGTTAAGAAAAAAAAAAATTTGTTTTTTTTTTAAATTTATTTTTTCATTTACTCATTCTACAATAACTAAATTAATTAAAAAAATACTTTAAAGTTACATTTATTATGTATTTTTATTTTAATAAGCTTTTGATTATTACATATTGAACTAACATATTTCAAGCGCGTTGGCATACCTCAACTTTGAATTGCTCTAGACCAAAAAGTAATGAAGTTATGAGACTGAAATTTCAGGGAATTGTTACTCAGATATCTGTTAATATACTGTGAAAATTTCATCCAAATTGGACGACACGTCAAAAACCATTTTTTGCCGCGGTTACTACTGGGCTGTCACACTGTGCGGCGTGAGCTTCCACTCAGCGGTCGATATATTTTTACACATATTTTTTTATGTATTTATGTACATACATGAATACAAAAGCACTGGGTGAAACTATTATAATGGTAAAATATAAAAAATCTGTACCCAACTTGGCATTCAATCAAGTGTACATGCAAACGCAGTTTACATTTCAGAATTTAGTACATAAAAATTTAAAAGCTTTGGCAAATATTTTTTTTAAGCCTAAAAAACAAAAAAACAACTTTTAAGATGTTATTATTATAATACACATTTACATATTTTTATATAAAAATAAAAGCTTGTCTACATTTGAACTTAAAAGTCTCGACCGCCTTTCATTGAGTATTTTACCAGATGACGAAAATACGCGCTCACTTGTATCAGAGCTTGCTGGAATGTTCAGAAAGTTTCTAGCAACAGTTTGCAACAACTTCAAGTCACTTGCTTGATACCAATATTCTAATACGCTTAAATCACAACGTGAAGTGCTTGCAAAATATTTATCAATTTCAATGTCTATTTCGTTTTTATTAAGTTTAATTTTTTTTGCATGGTTTTTATCTAAAAATTCTTCAAATTCATATCTATGTGTACCTGGCGATGAGTTATTAGAGCTTGGATTTTATACTGTTTTTTTACTTAATTCACTTATGTCAAACATCATTGCTTTAACCTCCTCTAATACATGCGTTTTCTTTTCATCTGATAAAATGTTTAATTCTTTAAAAGGCGGATTTAAAAACAACCCAAATGCATGGTTGAAGGCTGAAAACGTTTTTACAATGTTTTTAAGGTATTTTCCTTTATTTGTTCAATAACGACGTTCTCAAATAAAGTAGGCTTACATACTTGTTTTAGTTTTTCGTACCATAAGGCATAAATGTGCATAGTAGGCTCTTTTTCTGAAGACAATTTTTCAGAACAGTGTTTGAAGGGCTGAAGAAATGTAATTAAATTCTCCATTAAATCGAAATCTAGATCAGATATGCGTTTAATTTCGTTTTTAGCTAAAAGCAATGTTTTTATTTCTGTTTGCACGTCGAAAATGCTGGTAAGCATAATGTATACTGAGTTCCAACGTGTTCTTATATCTTGTTTTAGAGATTTCGTTAACTTGCGGTTAAGTTCAGAGTGTTTGAAATATTTCACAAATTTTTTCGCATTTTCTATCAACAATTTTATTTCAGCGACCGGATATTTTTCAATGACATCCTCCATAACCAAGTTCACATTGTGGCAAGCGCAAGAAATTCTTTTACATTTGGAAAAAGCGGAAACAACGTTTGCTCCATTATCGATAACAATGATACTGTCTTTTAAGTTGATCCTCAAGTTATATTCATCTAATATATCACTTACATGCTTAAAAATGTTAACCTCAGTTTTCTTATCCTCTGAAAACTCTTTTATGCCCAAAATAGATACATTTAAATCAAACCATTTGTTTATGTAATGTGCACTTAAACAAATGAAGCTTCTTTGGGTATATTGATCTGTCCACATGGCGATAGTAAATGCCAGGTGTTGGTCAGCCAAACTGATAATAAGACGTTCTTTTGTTTTCGTGTACTTTTCATCCATTATCGTGCGCGCGCCATACTCTGCGACTATGTTCACAAACGTCTGCATGTAGTCACGGAAACCAATTCCTAAATTTTTTTTAAATTACAGCTCAGTTTATTCTAAGCGAATTGGTTGAACTTACCTTCAGTAATTTTGCCACGAAAGCTAATTGCTTGCTAGCCAACTTATTCAAAAGGCGATTCGGTATATCTTTTTTTGCATAGGATGCTAATGTTTTTTGGCCAGCAGGAGCACTACATTAGAATGCTTTCTTTAAAAAAAAACATTTTCGGTATCATTACAGGGAAAAGTAAAGAATATTCCACGTTTCAATATAAATGAAAAATTATGCTCGATTGGATTTATTATAAGTAAATACCCAGAAATATTTTAATTTTTTATGCATTTATGCAAAGGGCTTTCAAGGCAATTCACAAGAGGTCTTAATGTCTTACGTGCACAAAATGCATGAAATAGAAGACCTTGTGAATTGTATGCTAATTTTGATTTCGTTTTAACAAAAAATGTGCATTTGCATGCTGAACATGCTTACTCTTGCACTCGATTCTGTAAAAGTGTATCTCACATACCATATCACTACCCTGATTTGAAGTAAAGTTCCGCTAAATAAATGTCAAGGAAAATTAGCAGCGGTTGATTTGAAGGGCATTGATCTACCCTGTCAAAGCTTCACAAGGCAGAAAATTTTCCTTTTTTGCGTTTTGGAAATGCAACTTTTTATGAAACGAGCACACATTGTGTTTGAGATGTTTTGCTTTGGTTTTGGTTTCCGAACTGCAATCGAAAAAAAATTAGAGGGCAATGAAAAAGTGAACTTTTTGGTTGAAACGAAACCCCCATAAATAAAATGTAGCTCAACACTCTTAAATCGGGGATTATTCGACTTTACTCTCACTATCGAAAGCAAGGCGAATTTCGACCATTCCGAAATTTTTACCAAAATTATTTTTGCATCTTAACAGCATCTTATATTTTTAACTGAATTATAATGTGATACATTTTGGAAATATGTAAATATTTGCTTTGTTTTAACCGACTCTCGCTTCGACAATCACAGTTAGCCTAATTAATTACTGGTTGTTGCCGCAGCTTGGCTTGTGTTTGCTCGTTTATGTAAAGTTGTCCTCTAACAAGTAGTCTGTTCTGTGTCATTACTAGAAGTCGATAAATATGTCATTTTAATTGTGATCGCCCAATACCCATATCTACTTTTCTTTACAATTAAACTAATGTTTGGGGTGAAGTGAAGTGAAATTAAGATATTTAGAAATATTATAATTTACCAAAAAGTGAAGTTAAAAAAAGTTAAAAAAGGAGATCGTTTTTTTTCGTGCGTTTTTTTTTATGGTCTTTGGGCTCAACACGATCACGCACGACACGAAATCGTGTTTTCGAACACGCGCCCTTGGACACTTTCGTGCCGATGCCCACCTCTAATTTCAAGTAATAAAAATTTAAATCGAATTACTCAAAAAAAAAAAAACAAATTCTTGTGATTAATAAACATCAAATTTGTATGTAACGTATGCGAAATTCGGCTTAATAATCACACCGCCGCTGTTTACTACGGAAATGTATCACCAGATAAGTAGCAACTATCAGCACTACCGCCGTGAATGCAAGATTTCTCCATTCGCCACTTGATGAGTAATTGAATAGGTAGGTTAATTGATCTTGAGCTGATTTAATGCAACCAGTGTGCCATAATTCGGTTTAACTGACAATCATTTTAGGAAAGCAGCTGGTGGGATAAGTTGAACGTTCAATCAAGAAGTAATCATCGGGACTGACTTTAGCGCAACAATGATACGTCTGCTGAGTATTATTTACGGCACCAGGTAACTTGATCTCCTCAATCCATGTGTTCTCCACATAATTGGCAGCGAAATCTTTGAGCGCTTGCGAATCGGAGAAGCCGAAGAAAGCGCTATTATGATGGCATACTTAGTCGCCAGACAAACATCCTCTTGGCAAATTCCACAACAACCCATCATAGCAGCATGGAATTAACCCCACCCACGATGAGCAAATAGTAAATGTATATTTTAGTTGCGGTGTTGAAGGACCAGCCGGAACATTCGACATCAAATCCTACAGTGGAAGAGGATGTCGTCTATCGAAGGCCACGTTGCCTCTTTGTCTGCTTCACGACCAAGGCTTTTCACTTAGAAGCCACTAGTAACTTTAGTACCGCAGCGTTCGATAGATTTGTTGCGAGACCAGGATGTCCAAAAAACATCTACTCCGACAATGGATCCAATCCTCTCAAGCCCTCCGCTCAGAGGTGCAAGCCTTTCTGTCGGAATACCACCATCAGATCCTGGCCTGGCACTTCATGCCAGCAGGAGCTCCTTATATGGGGGGACTGTGGGAAGTAGGGGTAAACAATTTCAAAACTCACAAAAAGATCGCATCAGATCATAAACTTACCTTGGAAGAGTTTAGTACCCTACTGTGTCGCATCGAGTTTTGCCTCAACTCTCGACCACTCACCCCATTGTCCAACGAGTTATCCAACTTGGATAACTTGGATCACTGTAGGTTACTCTTCTTGATCTTCCAACGCCAAGTACTTTTGTTTGACAAATATAACACTTTATTGAATGGCAAGTAGGTTCTCTCCCAGGGGCGGATCCAGGAAAATTTTTCGGGGGGGGGGGTCCATATTTGAAATCTCCAATACAACATTCACAAGAACAGTTGGAAGATAATAATCGGAGGTATGAATAACAAAAACTCACTCATATATGTATACTTACACAGTAAAATTATTATATATTTGCAATGTATTCTTAAATTTTCGAATGACAGACGATATGTACATACATACAGATAACGCTACGGACTTTTCTTTCTGGGGGTCAACCTAAGCTCTCCACAAAAATTTAGCTCTATCGAAATTTCGTTATACAAGATATCTAAATTTAAACCACTATTACTTTTTGATATCACGAATGGAGCAAATTTGGCTCTAGCTAGGGAACTATAGGGTTTACAATAATAACTATTTTCATTGTCAATGAGGAGCTTCGTGACGAACAAACGGTAAAAGAAAATGTTTCGATACACATAACCGTTTTCGAGAAAAATCCGGAAAAGTCTCCATAACCAAGTTCAAATTGTTGCAAGCGCAAGAAATTCTTTTACATTTGGAAAAAGCGGAAACAACGTTTGCTCCATTATCGATAACAATGATACTGTCTTTTAAGTTGATCCTCAAGTTATATTCATCTAATATATCACTTACATGCTTAAAAATGTTAACCTCAGTTTTCTTATCCTCTGAAAACTCTTTTATGCCCAAAATAGATACATTTAAATCAAACCATTTGTTTATGTAATGTGCACTTAAACAAATGAAGCTTCTTTGGGTATATTGATCTGTCCACATGGCGATAGTAAATGCCAGGTGTTGGTCAGCCAAACTGATAATAAGACGTTCTTTTGTTTTCGTGTACTTTTCATCCATTATCGTGCGCGCGCCATACTCTGCGACTATGTTCACAAACGTCTGCATGTAGTCACGGAAACCAATTCCTAAATTTTTTTTAAATTACAGCTCAGTTTATTCTAAGCGAATTGGTTGAACTTACCTTCAGTAATTTTGCCACGAAAGCTAATTGCTTGCTAGCCAACTTATTCAAAAGGCGATTCGGTATATCTTTTTTTGCATAGGATGCTAATGTTTTTTGGCCAGCAGGAGCACTACATTAGAATGCTTTCTTTAAAAAAAAACATTTTCGGTATCATTACAGGGAAAAGTAAAGAATATTCCACGTTTCAATATAAATGAAAAATTATGCTCGATTGGATTTATTATAAGTAAATACCCAGAAATATTTTAATTTTTTATGCATTTATGCAAAGGGCTTTCAAGGCAATTCACAAGAGGTCTTAATGTCTTACGTGCACAAAATGCATGAAATAGAAGACCTTGTGAATTGTATGCTAATTTTGATTTCGTTTTAACAAAAAATGTGCATTTGCATGCTGAACATGCTTACTCTTGCACTCGATTCTGTAAAAGTGTATCTCACATACCATATCACTACCCTGATTTGAAGTAAAGTTCCGCTAAATAAATGTCAAGGAAAATTAGCAGCGGTTGATTTGAAGGGCATTGATCTACCCTGTCAAAGCTTCACAAGGCAGAAAATTTTCCTTTTTTGCGTTTTGGAAATGCAACTTTTTATGAAACGAGCACACATTGTGTTTGAGATGTTTTGCTTTGGTTTTGGTTTCCGAACTGCAATCGAAAAAAAATTAGAGGGCAATGAAAAAGTGAACTTTTTGGTTGAAACGAAACCCCCATAAATAAAATGTAGCTCAACACTCTTAAATCGGGGATTATTCGACTTTACTCTCACTATCGAAAGCAAGGCGAATTTCGACCATTCCGAAATTTTTACCAAAATTATTTTTGCATCTTAACAGCATCTTATATTTTTAACTGAATTATAATGTGATACATTTTGGAAATATGTAAATATTTGCTTTGTTTTAACCGACTCTCGCTTCGACAATCACAGTTAGCCTAATTAATTACTGGTTGTTGCCGCAGCTTGGCTTGTGTTTGCTCGTTTATGTAAAGTTGTCCTCTAACAAGTAGTCTGTTCTGTGTCATTACTAGAAGTCGATAAATATGTCATTTTAATTGTGATCGCCCAATACCCATATCTACTTTTCTTTACAATTAAACTAATGTTTGGGGTGAAGTGAAGTGAAATTAAGATATTTAGAAATATTATAATTTACCAAAAAGTGAAGTTAAAAAAAGTTAAAAAAGGAGATCGTTTTTTTTCGTGCGTTTTTTTTTATGGTCTTTGGGCTCAACACGATCACGCACGACACGAAATCGTGTTTTCGAACACGCGCCCTTGGACACTTTCGTGCCGATGCCCACCTCTAATTTCAAGTAATAAAAATTTAAATCGAATTACTCAAAAAAAAAAAAACAAATTCTTGTGATTAATAAACATCAAATTTGTATGTAACGTATGCGAAATTCGGCTTAATAATCACACCGCCGCTGTTTACTACGGAAATGTATCACCAGATAAGTAGCAACTATCAGCACTACCGCCGTGAATGCAAGATTTCTCCATTCGCCACTTGATGAGTAATTGAATAGGTAGGTTAATTGATCTTGAGCTGATTTAATGCAACCAGTGTGCCATAATTCGGTTTAACTGACAATCATTTTAGGAAAGCAGCTGGTGGGATAAGTTGAACGTTCAATCAAGAAGTAATCATCGGGACTGACTTTAGCGCAACAATGATACGTCTGCTGAGTATTATTTACGGCACCAGGTAACTTGATCTCCTCAATCCATGTGTTCTCCACATAATTGGCAGCGAAATCTTTGAGCGCTTGCGAATCGGAGAAGCCGAAGAAAGCGCTATTATGATGGCATACTTAGTCGCCAGACAAACATCCTCTTGGCAAATTCCACAACAACCCATCATAGCAGCATGGAATTAACCCCACCCACGATGAGCAAATAGTAAATGTATATTTTAGTTGCGGTGTTGAAGGACCAGCCGGAACATTCGACATCAAATCCTACAGTGGAAGAGGATGTCGTCTATCGAAGGCCACGTTGCCTCTTTGTCTGCTTCACGACCAAGGCTTTTCACTTAGAAGCCACTAGTAACTTTAGTACCGCAGCGTTCGATAGATTTGTTGCGAGACCAGGATGTCCAAAAAACATCTACTCCGACAATGGATCCAATCCTCTCAAGCCCTCCGCTCAGAGGTGCAAGCCTTTCTGTCGGAATACCACCATCAGATCCTGGCCTGGCACTTCATGCCAGCAGGAGCTCCTTATATGGGGGGACTGTGGGAAGTAGGGGTAAACAATTTCAAAACTCACAAAAAGATCGCATCAGATCATAAACTTACCTTGGAAGAGTTTAGTACCCTACTGTGTCGCATCGAGTTTTGCCTCAACTCTCGACCACTCACCCCATTGTCCAACGAGTTATCCAACTTGGATAACTTGGATCACTGTAGCTTACTCTTCTTGATCTTCCAACGCCAAGTACTTTTGTTTGACAAATATAACACTTTATTGAATGGCAAGTAGGTTCTCTCCCAGGGGCGGATCCAGGAAAATTTTTCGGGGGGGGGGGTCCATATTTGAAATCTCCAATACAACATTCACAAGAACAGTTGGAAGATAATAATCGGAGGTATGAATAACAAAAACTCACTCATATATGTATACTTACACAGTAAAATTATTATATATTTGCAATGTATTCTTAAATTTTCGAATGACAGACGATATGTACATACATACAGATAACGCTACGGACTTTTCTTTCTGGGGGTCAACCTAAGCTCTCCACAAAAATTTAGCTCTATCGAAATTTCGTTATACAAGATATCTAAATTTAAACCACTATTACTTTTTGATATCACGAATGGAGCAAATTTGGCTCTAGCTAGGGAACTATAGGGTTTACAATAATAACTATTTTCATTGTCAATGAGGAGCTTCGTGACGAACAAACGGTAAAAGAAAATGTTTCGATACACATAACCGTTTTCGAGAAAAATCCGGAAAAGTCTATACGTGGCATTTATGTTCTTATAATGTATAGAATTAGATTTGCAATCGCGATATTTCAAAACTGGTGACTCGTAGATAAAAACTGTTCACACCGTTTTTGTAGAGAATTTTCAGGTATGCAACTTTGTCTCAGGTAGTTTTAAGATAAAACTTAACGTTTCCCAGAAAAATTCAAAAAATCTCAAAATTTGGTATTTTACATTTTTAAAATGAGTTTTTTAAAAAAGAGCTCGGGGAAAAATGCTAAAAATCAACATATCATCTTATTTTAATGCATATTCGAGCATTCAAAAGAAAAAATGGAGGGACGTGAACCTTTTAATAAAACATGCTTAAAACCCACCGTGATGAGTAACTTCGAAATCTCTGTGAATATTCAACATTGTCAATCCATTCAAACGTTCTTCTCCAGTTTTATTTCGCAAATAGGTTTTTTTCTCTCCGTAAGGTAGAGAATGATCGTTCGCTTGAAGCTACCGTAACTGGCAGTGTAGCACCTATAGTGAGCACGGCGTTCTGGAATGAAAAAAAGATGACCTAGAACGACACAAAAAACTAATGATGCCATCTTTTTTCTGACGTCTCTGATGTACCGAAAATGATAGTCGGAGAGTCTGAGTTGCTCGGCTTTTCATTTTATCCTTAAATATCCTTTTTTTAGGATAATATAAATAGCGTGTTAACTATAATTGCACTGTTGATTTGGAATTTACTGAAACCAAAGAGAATTGATGGCATTAGATGCCAATACACGTACACGACTTTATTTTTTTTCGATTTAAGCTCAAATGAACAAAACAACCCTTCATAAAGTCCTTGAATATCCTTTATAGTATAATTTATCGAATAAAACTTTTTAAATACCAATTTGTGGGTTTTTGGGTACGACGAACTCATTTCTGAGCTCCATTAAATGCTATTTCTACGCTAGATGGCTCTATCAAATTTCCAAAAAGAATTTTTGCACACAGTGTTCCGGAATGAAAAAAAGATGATCTAAAATGCTGTGGAAATATAGTGATGGGATCTTTCTTTGACATCTCTGGTGTTCTAAAAATTATGGGGAAGGAACCGCATCCAACTTATCGTATACATATTTTTAACTTCCGCAGCGTGTAGCATACAATGTTTAATTCATTTGAGATGTGATTATTCTTATAAATAAAACACGATTACACCCAAACGATTTGAAACTAAATAGGAAAATTTGATCGTCGTGTCAAAGAATATGCATCATCATAAGATTGATTCATTACATGAAATTGATGAATTAATCTAAAAATTGTCAAATGAATTAATAGCTACAGAGACTTCACACACCTTGAAATTACATGTTTTATTAAAACACACCAAACAGTGTCAACCATCACATGGTTTAGGTTTGTGGTCTGAACAAGCCGGAGAATCTGCACTCCATGAATTTCTTAAGTATTGGGAGAAGAGGAAAATAACAATGCTCTCTCATCCGTCATATTCAAAGAAATTAAGAGAATCAGTTGTAGAATTTTCATCAGTTCATATACAAGATCTAGTTTTTGTCCATCTTTATATTTGTAGTCTATTAAAACATTTGGGCAATTCACAAGAGTCTCGTATTCGTCGTATCGTTGTATATTGTATTTTGTGTCCATGGTTTCCCATATAAATTTTTCAAAAAACTTAGCACATAATTTTCAAATTAATTTAGCTATTTTTATTACTGAATATAAAATTATTTAGTCTAGTTGAAATTTTTTCAATTTACTTTTGAAAAAGTGTAGACGCTTCCCACGCTTTCGCTAGTCCTATTTTGCCAACAGTTTGGGTAAGTAATCTCATTTTCGAGTGCAAAAATTCTTTTTGGAACTTGGGTAGAGCCATCTAGCGTAGAAATAGCATTAAATGGACCTCAGAAATGAGTTCCTCGTACCCAAAAACCCATAAATTGGTATTTAAAAAAGTTGTATTCGATAAATTATACTATAAAATTCAAGGACTCTATGAAAAATTTTTCTGTTCATTTGAGCTTAAATCGAAAAAAACTAAAAGTCGTGTACTATTGGCATCTAATGCCATCAATTTTCTTTGGTTTCAGTAAATTCCAAATCAACAGTGCAATTATAGTTTACTACGCTATTTATATTATCCTAAAAAAAGGATATTTAAGGATAAAATGAAAAGCCGAGCACCTCAGACTCTCCGACTATCATTTTCGGTACATCAGAGACGTCAGAAAAAAGATGGCATCATTAGTTTTTTGCGTCGTTCTAGGTCATCTTTTTTTTCATTCCAGAACGCCGTGTGAGAAAGCTATGTATTTCTCTGTAAAACTGTATATCACAAACGTTCAGAGCTTCAATAAAGGTTTTCGGCCGGTTTTCTACAGATACGTTCGAACAGAATCTGTAATAAGTAACTGGTCATCCATTTCGGGGGGGGGGGGGGGGGGGGTCCGGACCCCCTGGACCCCTCATCTGAATCCGTCCCTGTTCTCTCCATATCAGTGGTGTATCAAATTTTATTTGTTGTCCTGATTCCGACTCAATCAGTTCTACTCGACACGATGTACACAAAGTGTTCGGTGTCCACGGTTTTTAAGCTTTTTTTAGGCTCAATGCCTGGAGTATAAAGTTTTGAAATGATCTGAGAACACTCGTCGTCGCCTTATGATAGTATATTGGCCACACATGAAACAGAACATATCTGGATCGTTATTACACTCAAATTCACGCGTCCTTTTACTCATATTATTTTTTTTAATAAATCACGGTTTTGAAATTTAACTTGTGAACTGAACTTTCTCCCGCGAGCTTTGCATATGTTTTGAAGTTGCAAGGCGCATTAACTCATATTTATACTCGGAACAAGAATAAAATTGAAAAAATCAAATCTTACCTAGACAGAACGGTTCCTTTTTATACGAAGGCGGGAAAAGAAAATACTACCTGCTCTAGATGTAGGATTTACAAATTTTCTGTGTCTTATAACACTTACCTATAAGTGCCGGAAATACATGTTTATAACTACATGCCTACAGCAGGTTTCGAACCCAACCACTCTTCCTTTCGATGCAACCACTCTACCTACTATAAAACAATTGGAGTATTAAAATTACTATTTGATATATTTAAAGAAAAACTATTATCATTGCTATGGAGTTATTCGTTTATCCGAATAATATCCCATTTGCACTTTATACCTTTAATATATGTATATTTTTATTTGATCGTTTATAACTTACGTAGTTCTGCATCGATTTTCTTCCATGATAGCTTATATGTTTTCTAATTAAACAGAGCTTTACGTAAAGAAAAAATATCTGGAAAAAAAGTTGTGGTTTTGGAATGCTGCCCTCGCAATGAGTAATTTTTTTCATATGTTTTCATAAGAAAAAAAAACAAGAATCTAAAATGATAAGCTAATATCTCGGTTGAGCAAAAAACAATGTATGATGCATTTATACCAAATTTTATTGTGACTTCAATTCTGTAAACGTTTTTGCAATTGCTTGATCCGTTCGTGAGATATATGTAATTAAAGGGAGCTGTCTTTTTGGTTTTTTCGAATAACGGTAAATTGAAAATATCTCGGAAACGGTACCTTAGAATCAAAAATGAACTCGATTTTCGAAATCAGGAGGTGGTTTTATATACGAATTTCATAACGGCGTCTTTGGTAAATTTTGGCCGTCCACCAGTGTTATTTGTCGAGATAAAAGTGAGAAATCGTATGTTTCTGGGTCTCATTATAATAATTATAACAATAACAAATACACATGGAATTGTAGTTTTAACTTTGTTAAATCGTTGTAGCCTCACCCACATATTCATACAAAATAAAATTGGTTTATAGATCGTTTTAAAATTATATTATAAGAGCTCGAGCTCAATAAACCTTTTATATTTTTTATTAATAATGGGGTTAGAGTACAATGTTTGAATTTAAAAATATATCTTATTGGGAAAATTTTTTGTAATAGGGGCCGTTCAAGTATTACGTAAGCGCTATTGGGGGGCGGGCGGGTCTTTGTTTTGCTTATTTTCGCTGACATGGGGGTGGGGGCGTCTAGATGATGATTACGTCATCAGCAGTTATTTACTTTTTTACACGAATGGCAATCCTCACATTGTTTTTGCTTGAAAACGAAACGCATTACCGCGTTCACTAAGTCGTCACATTGAAAATATTCATAAAAAAGTAAACATGAACATCGACAGGAAAGTTAGACCTGTAAGAGTCGCTGCTCGTCGTGCTAATGAACTGATGTACATTTTTCGAAAGTTAGAGCACCATGATGTTGAATGGTGTGATGAGAATGACGTAGTAGATATTGCACAATATTGAGCAGAAATAAAATGTCATCGACAACTTAGAATCATGCTCGTAAGAGTAATCGAATCAGGTGAAACCCTTTTGCCAAATCGATGGTACTAAAGTATTGGGCCCGGCCTAGCTTGTCCAATATACTTTCGATATTAGGGATAGGAAATTTATCATCAACCGTTATATTATTCAAGGCACGATAATCCACTACAACCCTCCAAGACTTTTCTCCCGAGCTGTCGACTTTCTTCGGAACTATCCACAGTGGGCTGTTATATGGGGAGTTGCTTTCTGTAATGATTCCCTGTCTCAGCATGTCATCAATTTGTTTACAAATCTCTCGTTCGTGAATTTGTGGATAACGATACATTCTTGAATACACCGGCTTATCTGTGATAGTTTTTATATCGTGTTGTATACTATTAGTATGAGTAAGAGTTTGTCCTTCGACAAAAAATAAATCTACAAAAGAGTGGAGAACTTTGTTAAGGGCCTTCTGCTCCTGAGGATTTAATCCAATATATAAACGATCTAAGGTAGTTTAATCAATATTTACTTTTTCTAAAGTATGTATTTGATTATAGGTATATGGAATAGAATTCAAAAAATGTACTGTAATATTATTAAATGTAACGGTTTGCTCTCTCATATCTATTATACTGTTCATTGGTGTAAGAATATTTTGCCCTAAAATAGCATCGAAATTTTTCCCTTGAAAATCCGCAAGCTTCCAGGACATTGTTGCCTTTTCTTTAAATTCTAAAGGCACATCGGTGATTATTTCGTGCGTAATTTTAGTGCTATTATTTAATGACGTAAAAAATATATTTTCTTTAATAGGTAATCTTTTATACAGCGGTAATTTTTTGTAATGAAGCAACGAAGTGGTGGAGCCTGTGTCTATAAGAGCGACAAGCTTTTCATCATGAACCGTTAACTCTACTAATGGTAATGATTTCCCGAGGCTATTGTAAGAAAATTTATATCGTCACCATATGGGTCTTGATGTACGGCTTGATCACCTACCTGCAAATGATCGACTTCCATTCGAGAAGTATTATTACTATTATATTGACCGGAGGGGGTATTTGCTAAAGCCCTATTATTTTGGGTTGTAAATCTATTAGAATTAGAGTATCTTCTTTGGTTAAAAGAAGCTTGAGCATTTTGTTGATGCGACAGTTGAGGCTTATAGTAATTAGATGGTGAAGCAAAACTTGGCATATTTTGTTGATATGTTGAAGTTGGATACTCCAATCGCTGATTACTATTTTTCTTAATATTAAGTTGTTGCATTTTTGTAGGCTCATTATTTTTACTATCAACACGAATTAATCCATGCTCTTCAAGTAAATAAAACGCCTCTCTTATATTAGCGGACTTAGCATTTATAATAACTGATGCCCGGTTTACATCAATATTATTTAAAAATGTGCGCAAAATAAACCTATCAACACGCTGCGGCTCGTATTCGGTTGGCTTTTCTATGTCAAACTCAAATTTTTCATTAATCTTAGAACCTAAACTACGAAGAAAATTAAAATAACTAACGATATTGTGATTTACGGCAGTATGTGCACGTTTGTATAACTCATCATATGATTCCTTGATTCCAAAATTTTTTATTAAAGCTCTTTTTACCTCACTCCACGGTGGATTCGCACCAAGTGTCCGAAGTACTTCTAAAGCTTGCCCTTGAATCTTGTTCAGTATAACCCTTTGGTGTATGTATTCTGTTAAAGTTGGCTGAGCAGCAGCCAAAAGTTGTACCGTCTCCACTTCCCGAATGAATGACGAAAGCGCATATGAATCGTCACCTTTGAATATATGTATAGTTTGAGCATCTTTTATGACTTCACTCAATGTCAGTTGCAATGCTACTGCCATTTTGAGTTTTTTCGTATTATTTAGTGCTATATATATAAAGTGTTTATATTGTTTTTGTATTTATTGTTTGTTACTATTGCTATGCGTATTTACTCTCTTACGGTTGATTTTATATTCAGCAATCTTAAAACAAAGGTTTGTTGTTTTGTATATTTTTTATTGTTAGTGATAATTTGCTGAGTATATGCACTCAAGTAAAAGAAAAAAAACAGGGTTTACTCTTATTATTGCGAGTATTCTCTTTTAGTTCAATGAAGCTTACACTCACTGTTTGCAATTACTGGACTTTTCCCATCTATTATAGTTATTTCAAGTTGTTGTTTTTTTTTCTTTTCTGCAAACTTACGTTCTCTCGCAATTACAACTATTAAATATGTTTAAAATTCGGAACTTTTCCATAGGAAAAAAAAATTATAGCGGATATATTTTATTTTTTAAATAGCTTCCAGAACATTCCAGTACACATGGCACATTTTTTTTAAGATAACTGGATTTTTTTTTTTTTATAAAGTAACTGATTTATTTTGTTTTTCAAAAGTAACTGATTTTTCCTTTTTTTTTTTTTAAAAAAAAGTAACTGAAACAATTTTTTAAAAAATACTTCTTTACACAAAATATGCTAAAAGGTTTTTAGTCACATTCAGTTGAAACACGAAATAGCACTTAAAAGATTTGCTGCTAACTCAACATATGTATATACATATGTAGCAGATAAATTTCCACAGTTTAAAAAGTTTTTATTATAAATTATGCACTATAACTTTAGTTAATTGTACACTCCAATTAAAATTGTTTGCTTTTTGGTTCGCCGTCGACTGCGCCAGATATATCTTTCTTATATATGTATGTATAGTTGAAATGAAACAAACTAATTTCTATGATAGGTATATATTTTATTTTTTCCGTAACTGCAGCGTAGCATTTGAACACTGATACTAGAATGAATTCTTGTCTTAATGACTAACTTAAATATGATTTATTGGAAGTATTGAGTGGTGGGAGAGTGGGAATGTGGGAGTTGGAAGTGGGAGTATGTTGGAATGGAGGGAAGTAGGAGAAATAGGGAGAGTGTGAAAAGAGTTGGTAAAGAAAATGAAATGAGTGAGTATTTATATGTAACTCGCTCGTATAAATATTGGATGGTTACCGAGATAAACGGGTTTGAATTCGCACTTTTTTTGTGTAAGTATTTTTTCTTTATATTGTATTATGGTTCCGTTTTCGAGATATTTTCAATTTACCGTTATTCGAAAAAACCAAAAAAATCGGCTCCCTTTAATTACGTATCTCTCACGAACGGATCAAGCAATTCCAAAAACGTTTACAGAATCAAAATCACAATAAAATTTGGTATAAGTGCATCATACGTTGTTTTTTGCTCAACCAGATAGTTTTCGAGATATTAGCTTATCATTTCAGATTTTTGTTTTTTTTTTTTAAAAAAAATATGAAAAAAATTACTCTTTGCGAGGGCAGCAAACCACAACTTTTTTTCCAGATATTTTTTCTTTACGTAAAGCTATGTATAATTAGAAAACAGATAAGCTATTGCGTATTTAAAAACTTTTTTTTCAATTTTAATTTAAAATAAAACCTTTTTTGGAGTGGGCCGCGAAAATTTCTTGAATGAATTGTTATCTTAAACAAAAAATGCCATTTATTCACGGAATTTTTTTTCTTTTAACACACAACCCATTACGAAACATAAAATTATTTTATTTATATATTTATTTCAGTGTAGATACTTACAGACTATTGATAGTTAATACTAACTAGCATAAAAATCTATTGAATTAAAACTGAATAAAGAGGAGTAGTTTATACTTATGCTTTTCTTTTCTTATTTTTTTGGAGTTATTGACTGCACGTATAAGAGGAATATCTTTTTACCTCAACCTTCGTTCTAGAGGCAGGAATAAACGAATGGAATTTTTCCCGGAATTTCTTCAGCTGAATGAAAACGGTCTTTTAATACGTCGCCTATTTTTGAATGACTCTCCTTAGAACTAAAAAAAATCTCAGTTTGAAGTAAGTTCGCTTTCGCCCACTGATGAAAAGATTCGTAATTAAAAATTTGATTGTGTGGCGAAGATTGTAAGCTGGCGCGCATTGCAAGCCTTTTCAGGTTTCCACCAATTCCATCGCATGCGCCTTTCCCATGTGCACTAGCATGGAAATGCCATTCTGCTGGAATACAGAAATCTTTCTAGTGGTGTAAAAGATTTTTGGAGTTATACTTATTTTTAAAATGCTGTGCTGCCCCGTCAGTAACGTATATGATTTTGGTAACTTTATAGTTGTTGTTTAGATACTCCATCAACAATTGTTGGAAAGCGTATACAGCTTTCAGATTATCTGATGAAATTGCCATACTCAGGGCCGTGCGCAGGAATTAGCCTTGGGGGGGGTTTTAATTTAGATTTGCTTTCGCATATATTTTTCACTAAGATAAACATATTTGCTGAAACAGATACCTAGACCCATATATCATAAATTTAAATGTTCTTTAACTTTTCTGAAACTACATACTCTGATGCCTAAAACTATACCCTAGAAAAATTTTTTGGTTGTACACATTCAGTGTTGCCATTTTGGTACTTTTAGAGCTAGATCTAGCTCGTTTTTTTGGCGTTTAGCTCTAAAGTTCTGTTTTAGCTCCTAGCTCTTTTTCTGGTCCTCTCTTTTCATTTTTAGCTCTTTTTTGGCTACAAATTTATTTGGACAAATGGTATTGTAAAATTAAGAAAGTTTTTATTTCTTTTATAATCGATGTCTAAATTATTATATTAGTTTCATTGTGTACCATGTGGCAACTCAATTTCCCTCACCGATAACAAATGCCTAAATCGGTTAACTTGGTCGAGTCACATTCATAAATGCCATATATTTATATTGCAAGAATTAAAATGGAAAGGTAAAAGTAAATTGTGTGTAAACAACACTTTCCTAATTTGCTAAAGATTCTTAACAACCTTACCCCCCGTTTCTGTCTTCATGATAAATAATCAGAAAAATATTTCAAAGATTTTTGATTTCTGGGTCAGAAATAAAATGACTTCATTTGGCTGTAACGCAAAAATAAAAATTTTTTTTGAGTTTTATTTATTAAAAATTAAATATTTTTTTCTTAACTATTTATGAAGCTTGATAATTTTTCAAGAACACACTTTTTTTTTTGTTGAGTTAATTATGTCTACTTTTTATACGTTTTAAACATCATAAATCTATACCATAATAAATTTCTAGAAAAGTCGTAAATTAAAAATTTCTTTGAAAAAATGACTGGGGATGACTTAGGGAATGCTGTAGAGTTTATCTGATCCATTTTTAAAATTATTGTCTGTCTGTTTGAACTTAAGGATCTCGGAAACTAAGGAATGGATTTTGATGAGAGTTTCACTAATGGACTGCTTCAAGCTTAGAAACTGACCTGCACTTTGTTTAGGGAGGTATGTACCTATGAAATTTTTTTTCTTACACAAATTTATATGAAGAAAAATTCACTTACTTTGTCAAAAAAAAAACTAAACGTTCCTCTAAAGTTTTTGGTAACTTTTTTTCAATTTCAGCTAAATTAAAAATCAATTGCATAGGTACACTGCCGTCCTATGTGGGTATCAGTATATCTTTAATAAAACTCTAGATAAGTTGTGTCTGTATATTGGGAATTTCTTTGAAAATATGACTGGGGATGACTTGGGAAATGTTTAGGCACAACTAAAAAGTCAAATGAAAAGGAGATGACAAAATGTCTAAGTTAGAGTATTAATAAACGGTTCAGTTGGCGTCCGTAGACATAAACGGGATAGGATGTGGAAAAAAAATATTGTTCTGAACCTTCTCTGCCTGTATATTGTCTTCTCAAGTGAGGGTATCAGAATTTTATGAACTACTTACATCCCGAGCAACGCCGGGTTTCCTGCTAGTAAAAAATAAGGTTTATGAAGTTTTATTGACACAATTCGGAAAATATGAAATGTGCTATGTTTATTTTCCACAGACTATTGATAAACGTCCATGAAAATGGCGATCTTTATCTTCTGTTAGGTAAAATAAAATAAAAACCTCACAAAATGTTTGAAAACATTCAAATAGTTGAACGTTGTCGCTCATCTGCTCTCTAAAGTTCTTTTCTCACAATTCTCTTTACGCCTACAACAAAAAGTGTCAGAATACACCCGAAATCTTTCATATAATTGAGCCTTGCATTTCATTCGCTCTACAATATTCATTTCTTCTCTCCGAAAAGGCTCCAATTACGGACTCTTTTTGTATGCTTTTTTTGGAGTGCTCCGACTTTGGAAAGCTGGGATTATTCGCACTTTTATGAATACATGGCTATAATTAAAGTCGGTTTAACATTGCAACTCTTCGAGGTACGGAAAATAATTCTGTCAATACTCATGAAAAAAGTAGAAGTCAGCTAGTCACTTGACACAACCGTAGCATCATTTGGCCATGACATCAATTGTACTTGGATAAATTAGGGACGTGCAATGAACAGATTAAATCATATTTTGATTAGTCATAATTCTGATTCATCAAAATCTAATTAATCAGGTCCTGAATAGTACTGTTTACAGTACTTGTTAATTGAAACAACTTTGTAATTTCGGAAAGCTCCAAGTGCACTTCAAAGTGCCGGACTTATGTATTGGCCAACCTTATTCTTTGCAACTTTCACAAATTCTTCTTCCGTAAAATTATTTTAATTAATTTTGTCAAAAATTATAAGTCAAGATTCAATAATGGATTTATAAACTGTATTTTGAAAATTTTTGCAAAATCATTGCAACTTAGATTTCGCCATGGGGGGGTTTTAACCCCCAAAACCCCCCCCCCGTGCGCACGGGCCTGGCCATACTTATAATAAACAAGTAAGGAAGTCTAAGTTCGGGTGAACCGAACATTAAATACCCAGCGTTAGTTTTTAAAAAAAGGGGGCGTGGTTTTCATTCGATTTCGCCCATTTTAAAAACCAATCTATGCCGAGCCTAAACAATAGCGAATTTGGTGGGCGCGGCCACGCTCCTTGCTTATAAAGCTTTAACCGCTTACATGAGCCAAAAGTACTGAATCGATCTTTTCAAGGGTTATACCATGTCCTATACATAACTTTGGAAAAGAAGGCGTGCCATGCCCATAACTTTTAACGTATTTTGTGAAATTTTTCGATGTACGGATATATGTGTCCATTAATCAATATTTACATAATTTTAAAAAAGTGGGTGGTGGCACGCCCACGGATTTTATTATGTTGTTTGTCCCTATTGAAGATCAGTTTTCATTGCAGATCTTTATGATACTTTCACAGTGGCTTGTTAATAGTGAAATGTTGATATTTTGTTTATTCACTTGTGGGCGGTGCCACGCCCATTTTCCAAAATATTACCAAAAAACCTTTAAACATCACTAATAACATCATCAGGTGAATGAGTGCACTAAATTTTAGCATTATATCTGTATCAGTTAAACAGATATTGCATATTCCGGTTTCCTAACTCTCGTTTAGAGAACTTTAGTCCAAAAAGGGGCGTGGTCGTTCACCGATTTTTCTTATTTTCTGTGGTAGTACTCTACATAAACATAACATGCCTGGAACCTAGTTTCGTAAACCTATCTCACACCGTTCTGAAGTTATTAGCAGTCGAATTTGAAAATTGCTTGACTCATAAGTGGGCGGTGCCACGCCCACTTTACAAAATTTTGCAAAAATAATGTAAAGAATATGAAAATTGATGTATGTACAAAATTATATTATTATAGCGGTATCAGTTAATTAGATATGGACTTTTCAATATTTCCACCTCCTTTCAATATAACTTTTATAAAAAAGTAGGCGTGGTCGCCAAGCGATTTCGTTTATTTTCTATATCTGAATTTAACACAACAATAGTATGCCCTCTACAAAATTTCGTTATACTAGCATAAACTGTTCTCAAGCTATTAGGAGTCAAAATTTTAAAATTTCTTCAAATATATGGGGGCGGTGCCAAGCCCCTTTTCAAAAAATTTGGTAAAATCCGCCTTAGAACATATAAATCAATACATATTGCAAATTTTATCATTGTAGCTGCTTCTGATATTGAATTAACCCGTTTTATACGTTTTTCGAAATTTTCGATATCGAAAAAGGGGGCGTGGTTATCATCCGATTTCGCCCATTTTCAATAGCAACCTACCTTGGCCAGAAAGTAACCTGTATGCAAAATTTCATGCAAATATCTCAATTTTTACTCAAGTTATCGTGTACACGGACGGACAGACGGACGGACATGCCTTAATCAATTCCTCTTTTCAACCTAAGAACTTTCATATATGGAACTCTATATCTAACTCGATTATTTTGTGCCGTTACATAGTACCGTTATATGGACAAAATTAATATACCCTTGTACTAGTACTAGTACGCTGGGTATAAAAACGACAGTAATGAATTGGTAATTATTCCAATGAAAAGATTGTGCAGCATTTTGAGCAACGAATGTGTAATTTTTAGCAAAGTCACAAGTTTTCTCGTCTAACCTTCCTTTAGACTTTATTTTCTATCATTGAAAAAGGTTGACTGTTGTTTACCAATATATGAATGTGGCTTTAACTTGTATATGCGATCGCAAAACTCTTCCACAAAATCTTCCAAACTAGAAATTATAGTGCGCAATGTACATCTGTCTGTTTGTTGCTAGCTCATATACATACTCTATATTTTCCCTATTTTTACCTTCGAGGGCTGATTTTAAAGACATTTTAAATATCTCAACTCCGGGACATTTTTGACACTCGTTGAGATTGCAGGCTTGATCTTGATAGCTTTCAAAGGGAAAATTAGTTCCACGAGTCACGTATTTGAAGTTGACAGATTTTAGCATTTGGTTAACGTTTTCGTGATGAACGCAAACACACACCACTGGCACCAGCCAAAACACAGTAGCGTGGTCTAAGCCGGGAAAATTTTGATACACCAATCTGTATTTCGGGGTGCGTATTTTTAAAAAGCTCGTGCATTTCCTGAAGATTACAGATTATTAATCTATTTGAACATATTCAAGTTATCCTTTTGGTGTTTTAACAGAAACGAAATCCTTCATTCCACTCATAATGCGACTGTTTTCATTATTTTCATAAAATTATTTTATGACGTCAACTAGTTCAGACGACAAAGTTTTCCCCCTTTTGGGGTTTAGCGAAGGAATCAACTATTTGCTTCGCTCTTGCTGCGTGACGTCTTGTGGTTCCGAACTCAGTAGCCAGTTTCTTTTGACCCTACGACTTAGGCCCTATTGTCAAAAGCATTATTCTTTCTGAATCACTGGGGGATTTTGCAAACTTTTCCTTTATTTGTTCAAAACCTTCCACAGCTGCTTGGTCTTTAGGGTTTTGACAAAATGGTGCTATTTCCTGGGATACTTCTGCTTCACTTGCTATATAACTCTGATCATTGGAGAATTTGGAATTGCTCTAATGATTAAAAAAAAAAAAAAATAGTAAATAAAAAATACATATGGCTGATTTCTTGGAAACTGATATATTTGTGTTCACCGACTTGAACGTGAAAAATTTATAACAAATCGACATTTTTTTAAATAAACTGATATGCAGTCTTATTAATCTCATCGAGTAATATAATTCAAAAGCAAAATTTAATCATCTAATTATTAGATTCTAATACCATGGACTACTTTAAAACACACAAAAAAGAAAGAAAAACTCACAATTTATAGTGTCCCTTTGCTGAGGTCATGTACTTACATTGTCATTATATGCTATAAATTGTGATCAGAACAAAATTTGCATGAAGAAGTTTCGAAAGAGGATAAAGAGCGTAATAATAAGCTATAAATGTTTTTAAAACAATTTGCTTGACTAGGGTCCTACAGAGGACTAAACTTTGTTCTCCAGTTTTGTAAAAAATTAAAAAATGGTGGTCTCAGTCGGCGTGTGCGAATATTAATTAACATATAGTCTTAATTTTTTTGACACATGTTCAGTCTAATGTCAACATTTACCTGTGCTAGAGCAGCTCCCATTTTGAAGACGGGTTGGGAAGATCCTGCGTGTAATATAAATACATATGTGTCACACTTTCTCATGTCACAACTTTACCACAGCTTTTCTTCTAAACTAGGTGTACTTTTTCCTTGAAAATTAGAACACAACTATATATTTTCGATATTTAGAATGCATTTTTTTGATATTTGAATAAGTATGGGTACAGTGGGCGTTAATGGGTTAAGTTGTAGGGCTATTTCTTATACCCCTTTTACACTGTATACACTTTCAAAAATCATTTATCGTAACATTGACATTTCACAAAAAGTCGATGTGAAATATATCAGTTCAGGAATCAGCCATATGTATGTATATTTATGTAAAAACGATATCTTGATAATATGGGTATAAAACGAAAGGAGAAAGCCGCAGGTTTCATTTGGACTTCGATAGGTTTCGATAAATTTATCGATGATGAGTTATCGGTGAAAATGTGATTGCCCAAAAACCTTAAACTTGCCCTACAATATGGGTATCAAGTGAAAGGGGTGGTCCAAAGGTTTCATTTATTCTTCGATATATTTCGATAAACTTATCGATAACTGAGTTATTGTCATGATTGCACAAAAACCTTAAAATTATCTGACAATATGGGTATCGGACAAATTCGGTATTTCGATACACATATTAATCGATAAATGCTTTATCAACAGGCGCGTAGCCCGAAAAAAATTTCGGGGGGGGGGGGGGGGGGGTTTGGCCAAAGTGTCAGTTAATAAGAATTACCTGTAAATACACACATACATACATATTTATATTTTTACATATTACATATTTACACTTTTATTTATTTGAAATTTTCCTCTTTCTACACAATTTGAGCCTAAATTTTAAACCATTTAGTTTACACAATTTTTAAAACTTTTTGGTAATAAATTCCAAATCTTTCAATTACCTACAAATATTCTAATTTTTTTGCGATTTAGATTTAAAACTTAACTGGGATAAACAAAAATACAATAAAAGTCGTATACACAGCGAATATGTGTACTTTTCGCACAAAATTTATGAGTGCGCCGTAGCTCAGTAGGTAGAGCATTGCGCACTGATTTGGGGCACGTTGGTTCGAGTCCTAACATTTTTTAAAAAAACATAAAAAATTGTTAACATCATTTTCGGTTTAAAATTTAAATAATTTTTACTATTTACGCGCATTTCTATGACAAACGGTGTAAATTTTATTCTAAACAAAATTTGGTTTGGTCATACACCTAGACCGGTACGTCTGCGTTCAAAGGGTTTTTTTTGAAATGTCTAGTAAAATCAACTTCTTTAGACTAATTTCATTATTTTCACTTCAACTCAAAGTTAAGAACTTTGTGGAAAATTCATGAAAATTCAAGAAAACTCTCAAAAAAAAAAATTCTAACTTTCATTTAAAATTTTATTATTTTTGAGTATGCAGTTTTTTAGCCCGTTCAATTGTCAAAAGCCGACAAAGAGGATTTTCTCTTCAATATAAAAATATTACGTTTATAAATTTGTATGGAAGATAATGCACTTGGCTAGAAAAAAATGCTAAAAATCGAGTAATTCTTCTAGCGGCTTAATATTGGTATCTTTAATTGAACGGGCCACAAAACTGTCTACTCGAAAAAAATCTAAAAAATTTTACTAGAAATTTTGATCAAATATTTAAGTACGAGATTTCTTGAATTTTCCACAAAGTTCTTTATTTTGAGCAGCAGTATTTTTATTGTGTTTTTACACATTCTTTTATACAAAAATAATGAAATTAGTCAAAGGAAGTTAATCTTACTAGAAACTCCAAACAACACTTTGAACGCAGACTGGTCTAGGTGTATATGTATGTAGCCCCAAAAAGTTTTAAATCTAGGCTAAAACTTTTAGCCGTGTACAAAACAATATTTATTTTTTGTTGTTTGTTTTGAAATTTTGTTTAGGATTTCTTCAGGAATTACTTCAAAAGTAGAGTGGATATTGTGTCAGAATCTCTTCTACTTTTCTACTGCTAATTTCTGGAAAACGTGAGCATTTTCTTTTCAACCTACCGGGCTTTTACTTTTAAACTTTTATCCCCTGACAAGTATAAGTACAATTTAATTGTTACTTTCTCTGATAATTCAATACGACTGCAGTACACAACTTGGTAATTTTGGTAATTTTTTTAACTTCTTGGCCTTTTTTTGGTTAAGCTTATGGCAACCGTGACTACAATAACGAGATACACTCACTATTACGATTTTTGCCAGCTATATTCATAATTCGAAAAGCAGTTAATTTGAATTTCAACAGACTTGATTGCGAATCACTCTTGCTCTTGTTAACATGCTATGTAGTTCAAATGCTAAGTTGATCTTATGTAGAGCAAGTCTGATACACGGTTGCCCCATCATGTTTTGGGAGCAGTGTTCTGTAATTTTAGCTAAGTGAAGAAGAAAAAGTACCAAAATTGCCAAAAATGGACCAAATCTGAAAAAAATGGACCAATGGACCAAATGGATTTTTATGGACCAAATGAGTGAACCGTTGCAGGAATTTAGTTGTGACCTCTCAGACTTGCTCTCATAATTGGTTAGCACAGGGCCGTGCGCAGGAATTGGCCTTGGGGGGGTTTTAATTTAGATTTGAATTCGCATACATTTTCCACTAAGATAAACATATTTGCTGAAACAGATACCTAGACCCATACATCATAAATTTAAATGTTCTTTAACTTTTCTGAAACTGCATACTCTGATACCTAAAACTATACCCAAGAAAATTTTTTTGATGGTACACATTTTTCTGTATTTGATAGAGAATTGGTGATATGATGGCATATCCCAGCTAACTGAAAGTGCAAAAAAAGACTCCTTTCGGACCATAAAACGCTCATTTCTCAGAGCTTTACTCTCCAAAATGAGTTTCTTTCGGAGCCCAAATGTAGCGAAAAATCGCTCTACGCGGGAACTCCAACGGAGTCATAAAAAAGAGTCCGAAATGAGTCCGATTTCGATGAATTTGAAGCGCTTTTTGACTATTTTTACATGAACTGCGGAGCCTTTTATTGGTGCTTTTCTGAACCTTTTTCGGAGCCTTTTATTGGTGTTTTTCTGAAGCTTATTTGGGGTCGTTTTTTATTTCTTTTGGGTCATAATTTCTTTGCGCAATTTTTCCCTTCTTACTATTCTGCCGTCACCAATTCTGACTTTCTAAATTATCCCTATGAGCTACATGGGAACAATTTAATTAATTGGCCAACTATGTGCGCCAATGATGTTCTTATTTATCTGAAAACTTTAAATGAATTTTTTAAATGCGGTCCTGATAGGATTCCTAAATGCTTCTTGAAGAAGTGTGCTAACAATATTTACCAACCCCTTACCAATTTGTTCAATCTGTCACTAAAGTGTGGTGTTTTTCCAAAACCATGGAAAGAGTCGTTTCTTCTATCGCTGAAGCAAGGTTTCTATACAGAACTATCGTGGCATAGCAAAGCTTTCTGCCATCCCAAAAGTGTGTGAAGCTAATGTTACCAATCAGCTTACGAATCCTATCTCTACCTTGATTTCCGACTGTCAACACGGGTTCTGTAAGGGAAAGTCCACCGTTACAAACTTACTTGAATTTACTTTGATTTCAGTAAAGCTTTCGATATAGTGTGTCACTCTTTACTTATTCATAAACTGGATCAGTTGGGTTTCCAGCCGGGTCTCAATTGCTAGATCTCTTCTTGCCTTAGCGACAGAGCACAAAAAGTAGTATTTAAAAATTGTGAATCCGATGTTATTTATGTCTCCTCAGGAGTTCCTCAAGGAAGCCATCTTGGCCCGATTCTGTTCTTGTTGTTTATAAATGATATTTCTACAGTAATATAATTTTCGAAAATTTTAATGTATGCCGACGATGTAAAGCTTTGTCATTCGAAGAAGCTTCAATCAGATCTAAATACACTAGTTACTTGGTGCGATTTAAATTATATGCCGCTTAATCTAAAGAAATGTAAGTACATGGGTTTTTCGAGAGGAATATCACAGCCAGCTTCCTATACAATTAACAGTTATAGTCTTGAGCAAATGTATGATTTTGTTGAACTTGGGGTTACTATGGACTAAAAACTCGGTTTTAACTGCCATATTAACTTAACAGTCAATAAAGCTAGAGGCGTTCTAGCATTTGTTAAACGATGGTCTAAAGAATTTATGTAACTTAGTCTAAAGAATTTATGTAATTAGTCAGACTGATACTTGAATATGGTTGTATAATTTGGAACCCACGTTACCAGGTCCTCGTGGATCGCTAAGAATCAGTTCAAAAACAATTTTTAATATTTGCCTTAAGAGATCTTCACTGGGATCCGTTGTATAATTTGCCATCGTATACGAGTCGCTTAAAACTAATTTATCTTCACAGCCTTTCTAGTCGGAGGGAACTGCTTGGAACTGTTTCCATGACTAAATTACTAAATGGTTCAATCGTAAGCCCGTTTCTTTTGAGCGAAGTGAACTTCAATGTACCTTCTCGTCCATCAAGACATTTTAAACCACTTATCTTGAAACAGTGTCGAACTAATTTTGAATTAAATGAGCCTTTTCGTTGTTTGTGTCAAGATTATAACTCTCATTCTGGTACGTTTGATATTTCAGACTCACTATGCAGCATAAAAAAGTCAATTCTTTCTATCCTAAATACATATCAACAATTTGATTTCATATCCTTTGATTCTTATCTTTATTATTTACAATAACTATTCGCTGTCAACTAATTATTTATTAATTGTGTCATCTATTTGTTATCTACCTTACTTAGCTGATGAGGTTTTCTCTGTAGCTGAGCAGTTTTAGATCTCGACGATTAACAAACCAAAGCCAGACTATTGATAAACGTCCATGAAAAATGCGATCTTTACCTTCTGTTAGGTGAAATAAAAAAAAGCCTCAGTAAATGTTTGAAAACATTCAAATATTTGAACGGTGTCGCTCATCTGCTCTCCAACGTTCATTTTCACACAATTCTCTTTACGCCTACAACAAAAAGGGTCAGAAAACACTCGAAATCTTTCATATAATTGAGCCTTGCAGTTCATTCGCTCTGTTAATTGAAACTGCTCACTGTTTTCATCAGTAAAATTAAAAAAAAAATGCCCATACGCTACACAACTTTCTAATATCGGAAATTCAAAGTGCCGGACTTATGTATTGGCCAACCTTATTCTTTGCAACTTTCACCAATTTCTTCTTACGTAAAATTTTTACTAATTTTGTCAAAAATTATTAGTCAAGATTCAATATAAGATTTACAAACTGTATTTTGAAAACTTTTACAAAATCATTGCAACTTAGATTTGGCCAAAACCCACCCCGTGCGCTCGGGCCTGGTTAGCGACTACCAATAACTTCTCTCAGTGTGAAATATTATTTAATTTTATTCTTTCATATTTTCATTATTGCTTTTAATGCTAATTTCTTAAAAGGGGTTTTAAAAGTGAATATAGTAATCATTCTAGTACAGACGTATATTTGTTAATTTTCGGAAATTTCCTGAATACGCGCCTGGTTATCAGTAAAAATGGTGTTCCAATAAAGCATTAAAATTTTTGTTTACTTATTTTTCAATTTCAGCTAAATCAAAAATCATTTGCATAGGTAGGTAACTGCCGCCCTATGTGGGTATCAGCATATCTTTAATAAAACTCTAGAATAGTTGTGTCTGTACCTATATGGGAAATTTCGTTCAAAAATGACTGGGGATGACTTGGGGAATGTTAAGGTAGAGCTAAAGAGTCAAATGGAAGGGGGATGACAAAATGTCGAAGTTATTACTATTAAAAACGCCTTTATCGTAGACATAAACGGGATATAATGTGGGAAAATAAATATTGTTCTGAACTTTCTCAGCCGGTAAATTGTCTTCGCAATTGAGGTTACTAGGAATTTCTGAACTACTTATGTATATCCCGAGCAACGCTGGGTACCCTGATAGTATTACTATAAATTTTTATTTTTCGTAATGAGTTTAATACACAATTCCGTGAATTAATAGCATTTTTTGTTTAAGATAGCAATTCATTCGAGAAATTTTCAATAAAATTTTTTTTTAAAATTCATAACCGAAAAGAACGAAAAAAATACTTTAGAAAACGGTTTACATTTTCCTTCTTAGCACGTCAGTTACAGGACTTCTAATATAAAGAAAACACAAAAAAAGGTGCGAATTCAAACCCGTATATCTCGGTAACCATCCAATATTTCTACGCGACCTTTAGTGCGATTTTTTTTTTACATAGCAGATCACTTTCACCAAATTTCATTCAAATCGAAGCTATGCAATTTTTTGGGAGTCCGCTTGACTTACTTTTCCCCATATGTCTTGTTCATAATCTATGCATAAATGAACACAACTTATGAACAATAAGTGTTTATAGTCAAATATTATGCAAGTTATAATTATACCTAGTAGTGCTTCGCACACAAGGTATATTAACTTCATTCGCCTAACGGTAGTATGTAACGGCATAAACGAATCGAGATAGATATTGACTTATATATATCAAAATGTTCAGGAGCAAAAGAGAAATTGATTGAGCCATGTCCGTCCGTCCGTCTGTGAACACGATAGCTTGAGTAAATCTTGAGATATCTCAATGAAATTTGGTATGATGGTTCCTTTTTACTTATCTCGGAGCGCTATTGAAAATAGGCAAAATCGGTTAAAAGCCACGCCCACTTTCTATATACATATATAATATTTTCGAAGATACAAAATGAGTGATTATTCAGTACATGATACACCTATAAGGATAAAATTTGGTGTGTACGTTATCGTTACGGCAACAAATAAATTTTTGAAGAAATTTTTAAAAAAGGGCGTGGCACCGCCCTTTTTTGATTAAGTCAAATTTGGAAGTATTATTAATCATAAATCAAAAACCGCTCAAGATGGAAAAATAAAATATATTCCGAAAAAATTTCATACGAAAGATTTTGAAAAGGATTATATGTAGATATATTGAATATGCAATAACTTTGCTTAAACCAGCTGTATATCATTCCTATTTCACCTCTAAAATAAGTGTTCATGGGCACAGAAAGTCGAATGCACAAAATTTTTGGAAAATGGGCGTGGCCACCCCCCTTTATTGTGGATTATTCCACAAAACTTTCCATGCCATAACTTCGGTAAAAATTGATTTATTGAAACGATATTTGGAGAAAGTGTTTAACATATAAAGCTTACTCTTTGCTGTAAAAATAAACAAAATTGGTAAACGTACACGCCCACTTTTTGAACACAGTTCTGAAAAATTAAAATCACGATATTTCCATAATTGTATAAGTTATATAAATAAGATTTTAGACACATAATAAGCTTTTTAAGCAAAACTAAACTGTAAAAAAATTTTGTGGATTTTGGTGAAGTAGGCGTGGCGCCGCCCACTTTTCAGCAAAAAATTTCAGCTATTTTCAAAAGCGATTGCTTGAAATTTCAAAAAGGTATTTCAATGAAAGTTGGTGAGATGCTTCCCAATAGTATTTAGTACACTCCTGCCAAAAATTACGCAAATCGAATAACAAACAAGCAAGATTTACTGGCAAGTAGTTAACATCCTACTGCCTTTTTATACCCAGCGTACTAGTACTAGTACAAGGGTATATTAATTTTGTCCACGTAACGGTACTATGTAACGGCGCAAAATAATCGAGTTAGATATGAGGTTCCATATATGAAAGTTCTTAGGTTGAAAAGAGGAATTGATTAAGGCATGTCCGTCCGTCTGTCCGTCCGTGTACACGATAACTTGAGTAAAAATTGAGATATTTGCATGAAATTTTGAACACAGGTTACTTTCTGGCCAAGGTAGGTTGCTATTGAAAATGGGCGAAATCGGATGATAACCACGCCCCGTTTTTCGATATCGAAAATTTCGAAAAACGTATAATACGAGTTAATTCAATACCAGAAGCAGCTACAATGACAAAATTTGCAATATGTTTTGATTTAGATGTTCTAAGGCCGATTTTATCAAATTTTTTGAAAAGGGGCGTGGCACCGCCCACATATATTTGAAGAAATTTTAAAATTTTGTCTCTTAATAACTTGAGAACAGTTTATGCTAGTATAACGAAATTTTGTAGAGGGCATACTATTGTTGTGTTAAATTCAGATATAGAAAATAAACGAAATCGCTGGCGACCACGCCTACTTTTTTATAAAAGTTATATTGAAAGGAGGTGGAAATATTGAAAAGTCCATATCTAATTAACTGATACCGCTATAATAACATAATTTGGTACATACATCAATTTTCATATTCTTAACATTATTTTTGCAAAATTTTGGAAAGTGGGCGTGGCACCGCCCCTTATGAGTCAAGCAATTTTCAAATTCGACTGCCAATAACTTCAGAACGGTGTGAGATAGGTTTACGAAACCACAGAAAATAAGAAAAATCGGTGAACGACCACGCCCCTTTTTGGAGTAAAGTTCTCTAAACGAGAGTTAGGAAACCGGAATATGCAATATCTGTTTAACTGATAAAGATATAATGCTAAAATTTAGTACACTCATTCACTTGATGATGTTATTAGTGATGTTTAAAGGTTTTTTGGTAATATTTTGGAAAATGGGCGTAGCACCGCCCACAAGTGAATAAACAAAATATCAACATTTCACTATTAACAAGCCACTGTGAAAGTATCATAAAGATCTGCAATGAAAACTGATCTTCAAATAGGGACAAACAACATAATAAAATCCGTGGGCGTGCCACCACCCACTTTTATGTAAATATTAAATCGTAGATTATCTTGTTTTTTCACTAAATTGCACATTGCCGGCCGTAAGTGGACTATATATAAACTTCACCTTTCGGGTCGTAGGACCAAAAAAAAGTATTCGATTTATTCAATTCAAACTTCAATAGTACAACACAACAATATATCCATTCGCTATAAGAGCTGAATACCTACTGCTCTCCTGCTTTACTCGCTTGAACATACTCCGGCCTTGAGACTCGGTGTGACTCGAGGCTCAATAGGTTCCACAGGTAGAACGCACAGCTTTTGTACTGGACGATTAATGTAGCTGCTACCAGTCCAAAGTGTGACATTGCGAACTAAACCATCTGTACCTGGATGTAGCGCCGTGACTCGTCCTATCTTCCACAATGTTGGTGGCGTAGCTTCGTTTTTCACAACTACTAAGTCATCTATTTTGAGATTCTGCCTAACTTCCCTCCATTTTGGGCGCTGTTGCAGCTCGTGTAGGTAGCTCTCACTCCACAATTTCCAAAACCTCTGTGTGATTTGCTGCCGAGATTTCCAATAGTCGAGGCGATTCTCCGGCCATTCGGCTGGTATTTGCTCGCCAAGTGCTGGGACCAAACTTTCGCCGATTAATAGGTGCCCTGGCGTTAATGCTGCTAAATCCCGAGGATCAGAACTTAGGGCACACAGCGGGCGGGAATTAAGAACCGCCCCGATTTCTGCCAATAAAGTCTGAAGCGCCTCGATGGTTAGCAGGCGCGCTCCCATCACCCGCCGGAGATGGTGTTTGGTGGCCTTGACTGCGGCTTCCCAAAGTCCGCCTTGGTGCGGTGCAGACGGAGTTATGAAGTGCCATTCGGTTTGCCGCGCCGATAGTTGTTCAAAGAGCTCTGATTTTTGCCAGGTCCGCAACATCCGACTCAATTCCCGTTCGGCTCCCACGAAGTTGGTGCCGTTATCGCTCCAGAGGTGTAAACAATGACCATAGCGGGAGGTAAAGCGTATGAACGCCATGATGAAGGCCTTGGTGGACAAATCCGACACAAATTCCAAATGTACCGCCTTCGACACCATACATACAAATACCGCGATATAGCCCTTGATGATGACATTACCTCGCCGCCGATCCGGACGGACTTGTATGGGGCCCGCATAATCTACCCCCGTGTGCAAAAATGGGCGTGCTGGCCGTACCCTGCAAGCCGGAAGATTTCCCATCATTTGCTCGCTGATTCTGGCTCGTAACCTTTCGCATGTTGTACATCTTTTGATTAAAGATCTCGCTAAGGACCGCACACCAATAATCCAATAATTCTGTCTCAATGCCGCAATAAGCTGTTGCGCCCCACAGTGCAACAGTTTCAGATGTGTCGCTTCTGCCATCAACCGTGCTAATCTCCCTTTACCTGGTAGTATCGCTGGATTTCGCTGAGTATCGGGTATATCTGGTTCTTGTATGCGCCCACTCATGCGTAGTATGCCATCTTGAATAAACGGAGACAGTCCGGCAATGGGATTTGACATTTTAGAACTGGCTGGCATTTGGACGTTCCGGGGCCCGGTGACCTAGTATACGGATATCACTCCCATAAAAATCCTTTTGCTCTTGCCGAATCCAGAATGCTAACGAGTCCTTCTTTAGTGCTTAAATGAAGTTTACGTCTCTCTGACCGCTGTGATCGACAGTTTTGCGTGAATCTGAATACCCATGCCGTCACTCTTACTAGCCGGTTCATTGTAGAGTAACGATGCAATAATGATTCATTTCCAATGGATATAAGATTGACCTTAGGAGCTAATGGATCACCTGTTAGCCCAATACGGGTTCTCGTTCGGCGGCATTCTCTTTTAACCTCTGTTTCAATATTTTCTGCTATCGACTCTAGTGGTTTTGGCCACATGCTTTCCGCCAGCTTGAGAAACTCAGGTCCATGCCACCACAGCTGGGAGTTCATTAGATCCCTCCTCGACATTCCTCTTGAGATTATGTCCGCTGGATTTTTATCCGAGGGCACGTATCTCCACTCCCCATCCGGGATGTTCAAATTAACTTTGCCTGACGCGGTTCGCTACGAACTGCTTAAGGTCGTTTTGGCCCCGTCTTAGCCAGCAAAGTACTACCATGGAGTCGGACCAACACGTGATCTTGCTGACTTTTATATTGTGCTGCGCTTGGCAGATAGTCACTACACGTTTCATTAACTCACTAAGTAGGGCCGCCGCTCGCAATTCCAGACGTGGTATCGTTTCCGCTCGTAGAGGTGCTACTCGAGATTTGGTTAATAGTAGATTGGATTTGACTCCAACATCTGTATGTATAGTAACATATACGGCCGCCCCTAATGCCTGCATAGACGCGTCTGAAAACCCGTGCAAAGTCATAGTAAATCGTCGAGCGTAACCTATCCACCGGGGTATACGAAGATCATTAAAGAGTGGAATCTGTAAGAAAATATTCTCCCAAGCAACCTTCAAAGGGTCTGGTAGCATTTCATCCCACCCCAGCTTCTCTTTCCAAATCCTTTGAATCAATAACTTTGCATTTATTATGAAAGGGGCCACCAGACCATCAGGATCATAGATACGCGCCGTTATACTTAAGACTGCGCGCTTAGTCCAATACGTTAAGCTGGCGTCGGGAAATGATTGGACGGCGAAAGCGAACTCATCCGTTGCAGGAGTCCATTTCAGGCCAAGTACCGATGCATCCATATGAGTATTCAACCAGGCTTCACCTCCGGCTGACTGGTTTGCGAGGTCGCGGTTAATATGGTCCGAATTAGATCGCCACTTGGTAAGCTCAAAACCACCCGCTTCTAAAAGCGCTTGCATCTGCCGGCAAAGATGTAATAATTCTTCCTCTGTGTCATCCCCTATCAAACAGTCATCCATGTAAAAATTATTTATCACCGCTCGAGCCGCTCGGGGCCACTCCGAAGCATTGTCGTTGGCGCACTGTTGCATTGCTCGAACCGCGCAAAACGGCGCTGATGCCATCCCGAACGTCACCCGAGTCAGAAAGTACTCGATTATTTGGCCGCCATCATCTCGCCAAAATATGCGTTGTAAGTCCCAATGCTTCTCCGCAATCCTCACTTGAGGAAACATTTGTTTGATGTCCGCCAAGACCGCGTACTCATACAAACGAAATTCCCAAAGTAGATCAATCAACTCTTGCTGCAATTTCGGTCCGATCATTTGGACCTCATTCAATGAGACCCCTGTATCTGTCGCGCAAGACGCATCGAAGACCACCCGAAACTTCTTTGTGATGGCATGATGGGGAATATAATACACCTGGTTTCCCGGAGGAGTGGTTGCAGGGCGTAGCCACTCTTTCTCTACATATTCATTAATGAACGATTGATATTTCTGCTTCAGTTCCACATCGCAGCTGAAGCGTCGCTCCAGTCTCGTTGCAGTGCTATTGCTCGGTTGGAGCCGATAATATTCCAATTGGCTCGCAGGGGAATTTCCAAAATGTAACGTCCGGATCGTGAATCGAAAGTGTGAGTTTTCCTAAAATGATCCTCACAAGCTTGCTGCTCCGCTGTCCAAGTGGATTCATCGCCTGACATACTCTCGGCTTCAAAGAATCTACGTAGCAAACTGTCAAGATGAGCATCTTCTGCGACTTGGTCAATGTTTCTTGAGATATTTGCTGCAACGACGCTAGTATTGTTTGAAATCTCACCAAAAACCAGCCAACCTAAACGCGTCTCCTGTGCCACAAATCCCGAAGAAAGTCGTCTCATATTGTCATTGATTACTTGCGCCCATACCCCCACTCCTAAGAGCAATTGTACCTGTGCTGGCTGACTAAAGTTTGGATCCGCCAAATATGTAATTATATCGCTGGGTATATCTTGCATTTCCAACCCCATTTGCGGTTGTAATGTCTCCCCCAATACGGATGGCACTACCAGGCAAGTAACTGCCATTCGGAAATCATCATTGTAAGTTGACATCAGCTGACCAGAAACCGATTTGTCGCAAACGAAGGATCCTGCCTCCACAGCAGTGGATAGGCCTATCCTAATTCGCCGCGTAAAGATTTTGTTATCCGTCACCACCTTACGACTGATCAAGTTTACCTGCGCGCCAGTGTCGCATATGGCCCTCATATGCACTATTTTTCCGCTGTTGGGTAAGAAACGAACCTCTGCTGTTGCTAATAGACTCTCATTAAATTAGACGGCTTCGTCTTTTGATATGACCGATTCGACATGCTCGCCAGACGGTAATTCGATCGCGCTGCTGAAAACCCCTCTGTTACCGTTGCTAGCGTAGATACACGTGTGGACTCTTCCTTGGAGTTCGATGATATCTTAGGGCATATAATGCTGTTGTGTGGCGTCCTTGCGCATCTTGGGCAACGGCTCGACAAGCAATTCCGAGCTGTATGCCCTCTCTTTAGACAGTTCTGGCATAAACCTAACTCAAAAATACGTTTTATTTTCTCATCCCGCCCCATACGGCCAATCCCAGGGCAACGGTGAAAGGCACGATCACCTGCACAATTAAGACAACGATATTTAGATACTGACGTATCTGGTTGAGCTCGCTGATGTTGGTTGAGCTCGCTGATACATTGGTAAATTAGACGCACGTTTATCATTCTGATTAGCCGTAGGTGTCGTTGTGTGACTTAGCAAACCGCTGCTCTTACGCTCAAGCCATCCAAAAAAATCTTTCTGCAAACTAGGAATACGATCCGTGGGTCTTACCATTTTCCACTGACTACGAGATACGCTGTCCAAGCGAGACTCGACAAAGCTGTCTTCCCTCTGGGTCCAATAACCCATCGCTCTGGCTGCATCTTCCTTTACACAGCTTTGCAGCCGTCTTAGCCGTTGTAGGTTCGTGAGATGAGGATTCTTAATAACCTCTGCCGTGAATATGTCCCTAAACTGAATCCAATCTTTGTGCTCCCCGCGGAATAAAGGAAGCCGGTCTGCTAAAGGAAGTTCGGCAAATTGTAATTGTAGTAAACGATTATTGGCATAACTAACAGCTGCTGCAGCATAAACATCCTCCACCGCTTGTTGTCTTGCAACATCATCACTTCGCTGCAGCTCACTTCGAGATTCCTGTTGTAGTTCCCTAGATTTGGATTCAAATTTCCCCCAAGCTGTGGTCAGAATATCAAGGCGAGCCCTAATCACTTCTACGCTTATTACATCCGATGTCACTGAAGCTAGCCAGTCTGACAAATACATTATAGAAACGCAACTACGTTAAAGCCGGCTGAGTAAACCTTTTTGCTGGTTTTGCTGAATCAAGTCATAACCACGCCGACGTAAGCCGGAGCAGAGTATGTTTGTTTTCCAGAGTTAACGCATATTCAGAGTGGAAAAAAAACAGAATGCCATGTTCTCTGTCAACCGCTCACAAGATGGTCTCTGCTGCCCACTAAAACGAGTATATTTATACGATTGCATGATACGCAGCGGAACTCGTTGAAACTCGCTCTGCCGCATCATTTTATTTTTCACTAAATCGTACATTATCTTGTTTTTTCACTAAATTGCACATTGCCGGCCGTAAGTGGACTATATATACACTTCACCCTTCCGCTCGTAGGACCAAAAATATGTATTCGATTTATTCAATTCAAACTTCAATAGTACAACACAACAATATATCCATTCGCTATAAGAGCTGAATACCTACTGCTCTCCTGCTTTACTCGCTTGAACAGATATAATGCTAAAATTTAGCACACTCATTCACCTGATGATGTTATTAGTGATGTTTAAAGGTTTTTTGGTAATATTTTGGAAAATATCAACATTTCACTATTAACAAGCCACTGTGAAAGTATCATAAAGATCTGCAAGAAAACTGATCTTCAAATAGGGACAAACAACATAATAAAATCCATGGGCGTGCCACCACCCACTTTATAAAATTAGGTAAATATTGATTAATGGACACATATATCCGTATATCAAAAAATTTCACAAAATACGTTAATAGTTATGGGCATGGCATGAGTTCTTTTCCAAAGTTATATATAAGACATGGTATAACCCTTGTAAAGATCGATTCAGTACTTTTGGCTCATGTAAGCGGTTAAAGCTTTATAAGCAAGGAGCGTGGCCGCGCCCATCAAATTCGCTATTGTTTAGGCTCGGAATAGATTGGTTTTTAAAATGGGCGAAATCGGATGAAAACCACGCCCCCCCCTTTTCTGAAAACTAACGCTGGGTATTTAATGTTCGGTTCACCCGAACTTAGAATTCTTTACTTGTTTTAATTAATTTTCTTTTATTTTCATACCTTTCCTTGATATGGGGAAAGCTAACAATTAGTTGCCTTTATAACAAATTTGCAGTTATTAAAATAGACCTGAGTAAATTAGAATACCAAAACAGATCACTACTAGGTACTTAATGTTCGGTTACACCCTTACTAAATATTATTTACAAATTTAGTTATAATCTTAGTAACCCATATTGGTCTCTTTACTGGTATATTTGCAACAGACCTGACTTCTGTTAATTCCAATTGGAACAAACTGAACTTCGCGCTAGCTCACATTTCGCTGTTAGATATTCTCCTCGCTCTCACAACTGTTGACTCAAAGTTGCATTACCTCTGCTAGCAATTCTCTCACATCATTTGCTGTTAAATCCACTGATCGCTCTTGAACTTCTTTTCCAACTATTTCAGGGTAGGATTTATTTAATATGTCTTCGCTATTGCTGGCATTGGCCGCTCTCACACCATATGGGTCGCACTTGCTTTACAACTTCATCAATGTAAAGCAGAAGTCGGCAAACCTAACCCGTACGGGTATTATGCTCTTCACATATATTCTTACACTCTTCATTTTAGTTGCTGCTGAGAGCGAAAAACCAGTTCCGCCACAGTGGTGTTAGAACAGAATTTGCATGCAAGTCGCAACACGTATCGTCGCTTTGTTGATTTCTTATGGCTTTATGGATTTGAAACGAATGAAAATATTAAATCTTTTCCTAAAGATTTTGACAAATATGAGGGCGTATTCTTTCTTTCCCAAAAAATATTGTCTCTTTCCACACCCTCATATTTATCAAAATCTTTATGAAAAGAGTTATAATGCTTCTTAATATTATATTCCCGGTTCCCCATAGAAGCGTAACATGGGCTACATTGCATTTGCCCAAAGGCACCTGGAATCATAAAAAAATGCTTAGCAGTAATTTTTAGTCGCGCATAAATATTGTCATATAATTAAGGCATCAAAAGCAACTGACGTGACAGTTTTGTTCCTAGCACCACTGTAGAGACGTTACTCTCCCGTTTACCAACACACTCTCACATTTCATTTTGACGACCTCTGTCCAAAAGGAAACAACTACCAATTTCTATTTTTCTTTTAAATGGCATATATTTTATGTCAATGAGTGTTTTTTTGACATAAAAAAACCTAATTCTAACATTTTATCATATATTTTGTATTTTAGCAACAGATTTTTTTGGTTGCCAAAATAAGCATGCTTTAGGAGAAAAATAGAGATTTTACGAGATGGCTGAAATTCCAGAATCGCAAACTTAGCTAAATTAGTCGCCAAAAGCAGCTGATGACGTTATCTGGTTCATTCGTGTTCATCGCTTAAATGTGCCAAAAAAATTAATCAGAACGAACCAGAAAATGGAGATTTTAGGAGATTGTCATTCACGGGAATCGGAAAAGTCGCCAAAAGTTGCCAAAATGCAGTAAGCGATTTTTGGCGATCGAGATTAAGCGTTAGCGATTTGCAGAATCCTGCTGCAGAACCGTTTACTGCTTAACTTGCACAATGTTCGTATATTATGATCAATTGTGTTTGATTGTCAAATAATTAAGTTATGAACAATGTTCACAAACTGAGCACATTTTTTGTGTATAGTTTCAATAGATTGTTCAGAATTTAATGGGCTAAATTTATCCTCAAATTCATATTGTAGTTAAACAGTTATGAACAGTTTGTGCATAAATAATGTACAACAGTTTTCTCCGTGTATGTAGGTCCTTTTCTTGTTTTCTTTTTCCCGCTGATGGCAACATCGCCTCGATATGCTCCATATTATCTGCTACAGTTTCACATTCATTATAAATGACTTTCCACCACCACCACCGCAGGAAGGTTTTTGGCTTGACGGCATCGGCTGAGAACCTTCTATTCGAGAGAGAGCGAAGTGGATTTTGTATTTCGGATTTCAGAATTTCCCAACGTTGTGTGCTGCTACAGAAACTAGCGAAACATTTTTAACGACACCAAAAAAGTGATTGCTCCAGAACAGCTTTCAGCAAATTCAAATCCAGCCGGGGTGTGGGCACTACAGAATAAAAAAATTGCATACTCATTTTTCAGTTTGATGTGATTTTGAGCTCCTTTATGTTTACTGCTCATAATTCTATCATTAACGTAGCCCTGTCCACGGCAATCTTCCAAAGTAATATCATATTTTTCCAATGTTTTGCAAATTAAATCGGCAATAGCTTTCAGTTTAATAAATTCATTCTGTATTTGCGCAGACAGGTAATGAACTTGCAATCGCTGATGGGATTCCTGAGAAGACCTAACTATTTCTAAATGTTCATTAAGGATTGGACCATGGCGACTACAAATTTCCACTGACTGCTGTGGAGAAGCATGTTCAGCCATTTTGGAATTGGTCCTTAACATAACCTGCAGAGCTTGAACTAGCATCACGATGGAAGTTAAATGCTCGGAACGTTTCTTGCCCTTTCTGTGATTCTAAATGTTTTGGCTTAAGCGCTGCATTATCCTTACGGTTTTCATCTGTTATCACAACTTTCAAATAAATGTTTGGATTAATCGACTATCATAGGCATTCTAATTTAACTATTCACTTAATTTCTTGAAAAATACGGGCCCGGAGGAAAATACCACCGACCTCCTTTAGTAAGCCACATCAAGCTAAACAGGAAGATGCAGGTATCACCGTAGATAGTAATGTAGGTTGTAGGTAGGTAGGAAAAAAAATGATAGAAAAGTAAAATTTGTTTTTATTCTCTTTGCAAAAAAATAAGTACTAAGAACTAGAGTCGTAAGCGCAGAACCAATTAGTGTTAAAAATTTAAAAAAAAACTTTTTTAATGAAAAAATTTTTTATGCAACAATAAAAGTTAAACTTAAAGTTTCTTGAAAAATTTTTTAGAAAAGTTAAATTTTTTTATTGTTCTCTTTTGCAAAAAATAACAGTGGGTTTGTACAGCCAATAAAATAAATAAAAAAATATCAAATCTGCGATTCACCTTGAACGGGACCCTTCAGAGGTTGATAATAATAATAATATAATAATGATGTTGAGGAAATGCACTGCGACCTTAGAGATCTATTGTGCCCTCATAACCTCATAGCACCTTATCCAGGCCGATCCGCCTGCACAATATATGCAGTTTCATCCTCAGTATCGCAGAACCGGCACAGGCCAGAGGATTTAATGCCCAGCCTGTGCAGATGGGCGTTTAGCCTGCAGTGTCCTGTCAGTATCCCTGTGATGATCCTTAGGTTGTTCTTGGATAGGGTTATTAATCTCTTTACCGGTTTGAATTATAGTCCCCCATCATGGCCTTTGCCTGGCGCAGTCCAGCCGTCTGCTGCCAGTAACGTTCCCTCATTCTACACTCCTCATTCCTCACCTCCTCTTTGATGGTGTGGGACCCTATTGCCAGAAACGGCTCTGGGACAATGGGTCTTATTGCTGCCCCTTCCCTTGCCAGCCGATCCGCCCGTTCGTTGCCATCCACGCCAACGTGACCTGGAACCCAGGCCAGTCGGACGTTATTGCACGACGCCAGGCGGTTTATCCTCTCTACACACTCCAAAACCAAAAGTGATTTTATTTCGAAGGAGGATAGAGCTTTCAGGGCAGCTTGGCTGTCACTAAGTATGGTGATGTTCTCATTTGTATATCCGCGTTGCAGGTTTATGTCTGCGCATATGCTTATAGCAACAACATCAGCCTGGAATATGCTGGGGTGTGTTCCTAGTGGTGCCACGAGTTCTGTGCGGGCCAAATATGCCCGCGCCAATACCCTCTGGGGTTTTTGAGCCGTCGGTGTTCCATACTATAGCCTCGATATCCGCGGAATATCCCACGTGGCTTTGTTCCCCAGTTCCAATTTGAACATCCTGTCGAGCATGATCACTTTGGCGATGTCGTCTCGTGGGAGCTGTCAAATATTAAGCTGTTCTCTCAACTTCTCCCATCTCATAGACGAGATGACCTTACCTCTACCAAATCCGTCCTTTGCTATGTTTAGCAAGGTTCGATTGGCTGCTTGTTCTACCACAACATGCAGTGGGCTCAGGTCTAGTAGCATCTCCAGTGCCGCCGTAGAGCAGGTGCGCATTGCTCCCGTAATGCATACGCATGCGAGACGTTGGATTTTTGCTAGCGCTTTCTGCACCGTGCTCAGACCTGATCTGGAATCCCAGGCTACTGCCCCGTACGCTATTATCGGCCTGACGATCATCATGTACATCCATCTCAGCAGCGCTGGGGTGCATCCCAATGATTTGCCTGCGAGTCTTCTGCACACCCTTATCGCCTTCGTTGCTTTCATAGTCGTGTTTGCCACATGTGTCCTCCATAGAAGTTTGGAGTCGAATGTGACTCCCAAATATTTCACCTCGGAGGCTAGTTCTAATTGCTCTCCCCCTATGGTGATTGTCCGCATTCCCGGGAGTGATCTTCTCCTTGTGAATGGGATGATGGCGGTTTTGCCAGGGTTGATGCTCAGACCGGCTCCGACACACCATCTCCTTGTTAGGTTTAACCCTCTTTGTATGATATCACAGAGCGTGTCCTCGAACTTCCCTCTGGCGATGATCACTATGTCATCCGCATACCCTTGGCAGCGAATGCCATTGTCCGTCAGAAACTGTAGAAGTTCGTCCACTACTATGATCCACAGAAGGGGTGATAGTACTCCTCCCTGTGGGCAACCTTTCGTTGTTCTCACTCGATCCGTGTCTCCGCTATCCTAGTTCCAAGCAGTGCATCTATCCATGTTATGATAGTCTGTGAGATTCTTCAGTTTTAAATTGTCCCCACTCACACTCGCATGCGAGGTGTTGTCGAAGGCCCCCTCAATGTCCAGAAAGGCACATATTACTGACTCTCCTTGATCGAACGCACTCCCTATTTCCGTGGTCAGCTTGTACAAGGCCGTGTCTGTTGACCTTCCTGCCCAATATGCGTGTTGGCCCACGTGTAGAGGTCTTTGCTTCAGAGTGTTCGATCTTATCTCTTGATATATGATCTTCTCCATCGTCTTTAGCACGAAGAATGTTAAGCTGATTGGTCTAAAGGACTTCGCCACCGAGTAGTCCTTTTTACCTGCTTTCGGTATAAATACAACCTTTTCCCGCCGCCATATGTTTGGTTTGTAGGCCAGGGCCATGCTGTCCCTCATTATACCTGCCAGTTGTGGGATGGGTTGCTCCCCGTGTTGTAGAAAAGCCGGGTATATCCCATCTACCCCCGCCGACTTAAACTGCTCGAAGGATGCTATTGCCCATTTGACTGCATTCTTACTGAAGAGAGCCTTCGCAAGGTTCCAGTCTTGGGCCGATGGTCTCGTCTAGCAGCTAGCAATGCCATAGCTCTTTCTCCCTCGGTTCCAGTGAAGTTCCCGTCTGCGAGTTTCAGCGCCATCCTAGTCTGCCTTTGCTCCGTAGCCAGAGCTTTGTGAAGTCTGGACGCTTCCGGGGTGGAGCTTATCTCTTCACAGAAGGTCCTGAAGCTTGATCTCTTTGACCTTCTTATCCCTTTATTGTACTCAGTAAGGAGAGTTTTGTACTATTCCCATTGACCAGTGCGCCTCGCCTTGTTGAACAGCTTGCGCACTTTGCTCCTCATTACCGATAGCTCCTTTGTCCACCAAGGAGTCTTGTGTTTCGGCCCTTTGGATTCCCGGCAACTAGAGCTGAAAGCGTCCAATATAACGCTGTTGAGGCTGTTAACCCTGTGCTCTAGTGTCAGGCGATATGCCCCCCTTCCCGAACCTCCTAACGCGACTAGATTCAGGTCTAAGGTGCTACTGAAGCTATCCCAGTCTGTTTTTCTGGGGTTTCTACGCAAAATGATCTCCTTAGCCTCAGCACTGACATCAAACTGTATGATGCGATGATCCGAAAGGGAGGGTTTCCGAAACTCTCAGCCAGTTTGTTGCCAATAGTGATGTCAAGGACCTCCTCTCGTACCCGTGTTACCCCACATTATATACGCTAAGGTCCCTACTTACTAAAAACTCTAAAAGGTACTCACCCCTATGGTTAGTGTCTGAGCTGCCCCACAGCTCATTGTGAGCGTTTGCGTCGCATCCAATGATTAGTGGTAGTTTTTCCCTCTTACAGTGGTCGGCCAAGTTCTTGACGCTCATCACTCGCTAGGTATGCCGCAGCGAAGACCATGCTCGTCATGCGGCCCTCAACCTACAGCGTCACTTGTACCGCCACTAGATCCTTATTTATATGCTCTGTAAGACAAAATTAGTCAATAGAGTTCTTTAATACTACGCATGCTCTTGGTCTCTCCTGAGGGAGATCCCATATTACCTTGTTTCTACCCTCCTTTAGTCCTCTTATCTGACCGTTTACAACCCACTGCTCTTGTATTAATGCGATGCCCAGATTGTCCTCCGCGAGCTTCAACGCAAGCGTAGCTGATGCTGCTTTAGCGATGGAGGTTGATCTGGGCCACCGCCGTTCCTCTCGGGGCGACCATTGGGACGGCCCCATCGGCTCGCCCAGGTCGGACAGCCGAACATCCTCATCTTCCTCTGCTCTTATGTCTAGGCTGTGGAAGTCCATGCCCTCCAGCAGCTGCCTTATGCTTCCAGGCCTTCATTGGAACAAAGCTGAAGCGGTAGTTTATCCTATATGCTGCCCTCCTGATGGCATTGAAAGAAGCCTCGTCAATGGCCATGTTCAACCGCAGCCCTCCATCCTCTACGCTGGTACTGAAGACGCGCCACAGCTCGGTATGCAGGCCCGATTTCTGTGCCCTGATCAGCTTCAGCACGAAGTCCGTCGACCAGTCTGCACTCCTGGGCAGAAAGATTGTGACCGCGGGTGTGGGGGTATGTCGTCCCCACTCCTTGTTGTGAGGGCTGGGCCTGTCCATCCCTGTAGCCTCGGTATGGTAATGTTTAACCACGTCGCGGTTCCCTCGGCTCTACAGTCCACTAGCAGTAGCCCTGGACGGAAGTAGACCCCGCTAAATTATATCGGGCTGGTCCAGCCTTCCGCGACCTCCATCATGATGGAGACCTGCAGCGCAGATAGCCCCTCCTGGCTTAGGCTTTCCGCAGGGTAGTTTCTAGCCACCACCGCAATGCGTATTCCTCTGGTGGCATCCGAGTAGCTTTGCTGCCCAGGAGCATCCCGCGCGCCTCCTGACTCAGCCGGTGCTCTGGAAGCCTCGCCATGGTGGCAGTCGGTGTGGGTTCTGGTCGCTTTGCCCGATGTCCCCTAAGATCCTCGTTTACGCTAGACCCGCAGCTTCGCTTTGCAGCGTTGGCGGAAGTCGATGCGCGATGCTGTGTCCCGCTACTGCGCCCGGGGGCGCGTTCAGACTGGCCTCTGCTGCTCCCTCCATGACCGCTTCCCTTCGCTTGGCTGGGTTCGGTCTTGTCCCTGTCTGCCGCTCCCTCCTTTCTCACCTCCATGTGGAGATAGGCCCTTGCCCGAGCGGTGTCGGGCGATAACCCCCTCTCTAGGTACCTCAGGTACCACTTCACTCCTGATCCCGTCATCCCCCTACTTCTGGGGTCGTCGAGTCCGCCGGGTGTTCCCCATCGAGGTGTCTGTGGCGGCCGAGATCTCTTCGCCTTCTTTTTCCTCACTTGCCCGTGGGAGTCATTTGCCTCCTTTGTGCGGGCCGCGAGGGACTGCTGTGGGCCGAACTGTTAGTAGACGGGCGTCTGGACCGAGAATGCCCTAGTTCGGTGTTGCTGCACTTACTAGCTCTCTCGAACTCTCGGGTGCAGCTCTCTTCCTCCGTTCTTCTGTGCCCGCATATGGTTGGCGGAGTTCCGGCGTTTTCCTTGTTGGCGCTTCAACGGGACGGGATCTGGCAGTGCCCGCCATGATGTCCCTATAGCTGTGCCCGAAGCTGCACCCGGTGATTTGCGTCAGGGCTGGAGCTGGCTTAGATGCCGCCTTGCTGCCCTCTATCTCACCCCCGTTCTTCCATCGGCCAGGCAGTTCACTGCCTGCCCGCGAGGGTACCTTCCGTGCAATGTCTACACCTTCGGACGGGTTATCCCCACCGAGTGCAGCTAACTTCACTTGGGTGATCCGTTTTCTGTCCGCCTCTTCGGCACGTTGCGCGGCCCGACCGGCGGCTTGCCTCCTCATTTCTCGGCTGGAAGTGGGGATGTTGTCATCCCTGGCGCGTTCCTCGAAAAGTGCCCGCTAGTCTGCACTCATCTCATCGAGATAGCCGCTCGTCTTCGTTTTTATTGTTGTTGTTGTTTTGTTTATTGTTCATCATCTTTGTCCTACGACCATCTGCCCGGCCTGGCGGGCTCAGCAGTCAGGAACTCGATCCGTACGCCGCGGCAAAACCCCTTACCGCGGTAAGGCCATAGTTACTCCCCACGGTGGCCCGGTGTTGGGGAGGCGCCTTTGTAAACCTCCTGGCTGCAAACCATCCAATGGGCACGGTGACGCATAACACCCTGGATTAGGAGGTGACAGTCCTTTGTTGCCGACGCATACGGCATTGGTTTGCGGGTCTACCAGCCCCCTAGCCAGTATCGGATGCTTTCGGTGTAAGCCCCTACACCAACGCCAAGGTGCCTGTCGCGTAGAGGTTTCAGAAGTTGATAACTCCACTCTATCATCACAAATAGCTATAGAGAACTAGAAGTGTAAACTTTTATTGAATAGTTACTTTCTAAATACACCAAAAGATATAGTTAGTTCCTCGGTACTTAATGCCTCTGCGCCTGGGGCCCATAACGCCCAGGTGAGTCCAAAACTAGCAAATGCCTAGTGTGGTAGTGGTATTGCACTGGAAAAAATGTGTATGTTGTATAACTTGACAGATAAATCGTGGTCTTCGTCAAGAAACTTATATTTGATAAGAAACCATATGTATGTATATTAAGTAGGCTGGAGCGTGAACATATGGAAAAAAAATTGTTTCAAGTTTCAGAGTTCTAATAGGGGGAGATAGGTGCCTAATAATAACAAAAAAAGACCCTGTTGAAATCGGTCAAATATTCTGCCTCCGCAGTGCCTTCAAAATTTATAAGAACGCTAAAGTGTATATGACCAATTTTCCGGCTGCTAACGTTACATCCGCATGGAGTTTTTATTTAGTTTATACGAAATAATAACAAAAATGCTAGAAAAGTCCAAGGTTTTGTTACTTATGCTATCAGGTAGGCCTATACCTTCATTTTAAGAGTAAAATTAGTTTGATGGCTACCATGCCATAGCGCGTGAAACGCACTGCTAACGTTACATCATTTGGAATTGAGATCAAGATACAGATCATGTTTGGTTTAATTTCTGCGAACTTGCTGAGACAATCATACCAATTTTTCTTCATGTTATATAGCAAGGATGCCACAAGGTCATGGCATACCGCTTTACCAAAATCTTTAGAATTTTTTAGCGTAATTTACCATAAAAAAGGCACTGCCTACGTTACACAAAGCACTGCTAACGTTACACGTGCGAAAACTGAGTATCTGTAAATATAATAAAATTGTAACCGTTGATCTCTCAACCAGTTTTGGACCAAAATGTGTTAGTACGATATAGTTATCAAATAAAAGGTGCTGATGAGTGCTGCAATAAGTAATTCTATTTATTTTTATGATATCTGTGGTCAGAAGCAATAATCGCTTATATATATTAATTGCTTCCAAATAAAAGTATATGAAATAGTTATAATTATTTTTATATGTACCCTTGTTTGGATGTAGGAAAAAAAGGAAAAGACCACAGTGCTTGCAATATTTGCCAAAAAAAAAAAACAAAAATACTTGGTTTACTTTGCCAGAAAATCGGTCATATGGTGAAATATTCATATAATATATATCACAACTCGACAAAACAAATATCTCCACAAATCAAAGTACATTTTTTTAATGTCCATTTTTCTGTGGCTGATCTAGTTTCCGAGATATCCCAAAGTTCCCAATGTTTTTCACATACTAGGTACATACGTTTTTTAATTTTTTCGGTTAAAACTGTTGGATTTTAAATTATACTTATTCCCATAAACATTTTTTGCCTTTAACTCTATAAATATTTTCAGTGGTTTCGCCACTATGCCAAAAACGTTCAAAAAACTTTGAAAAAATAACGATTTTTTTTTTAAGTTTCAGATTTAGTAAATTTGAAATCAGAAAAAGTCTATGGACGAAAAAAAGTTAGCCCTCCCATGTTGTAGTAAATTTAATTATGATGTGCCCTTGACTTTATAAGCCCTGCTATATTGAAAGTCCTACCCTTCTATATTGAAAGTCCTACCCTGCTATATTGAAGTTTAATATACAAGTTAAGCATCAATAGCTGCTGGTAACCCTCGTAAACGGTTCTGCTCTATTGAGGCCGTAACAGCTACCGAATATAACACAAATAAAAGCTGTAAGGCAAGTAAGCGACGGGTGCTGTGAGAGCGATCCCTTTAGTTAACAGCATTTATTGACATCATACTCATACTACTTTACATTCATGAAGTTGTAAAGCAAGTGCGACCCAAATGGTGTGAGAGCGGCCAATGCCAGCAATAGTGAAGACATATTAAATAAATCCTATGCTGAAATAGTTGAAAACAAGTTCAAGAGCGATCAGTGGATTTAACAGCAAATGATCTGAGAGAATTGCTAGCAGAGGTAATGCAACTTTGAGTCAACAGATGTGAGAGCGAGGAGAATATCTAACAGCGAAATGTGAGATAGCGCGAAGTTCAGCTTGTTCTAATTGGAATTAACAGAAGTCGGGTCTGTTGCAAATAGACCAGTAAAGAGACCAACACGGGTTACTAAGATTATAATTAAAGTTGTAAAAATATTTAATAGTTATTAATAAAAATAACGTGGGGCTTCTGAAGAATTTGAAGCCTGAATATTATTAAAAGATCCCTAAATAAATAATAATTGGATCGTATCGGAAATTCATGAGAAATCAAAAACTTTGACGAAACATTACTGTTTGCCATCGAAAACGGAGCTGCTACAGAAGAACTTTGACCACGTTTTTTATTTTGCCGTAAATTGGTAAGACGAAACCACAAAATTCCTTTGCCGAACAAATCACACAAATCTGTGAACATTTTTGGAATACCCTCTGAGGAGTCTGGCTGACTTTAAACAAAATATAATCGATCGATATAATTATGTAAGTGACTTGCTCAGTGCCCTTTTTGATAGTAAATATCTTAAAATATTATTTCCATCTTGTAATTAAATGTGCTTTAAGACCATTTTTAATTTTTGTTTGAGTCGAGATAGGACGGTAATTTATAAATTCTTACGATATTAGTTTTAATGTGCGACGCTGATTTAGCAACCCTTTTTGAAAGTCTAGTTTTGCAAGATCAATCGAAAATGAGTACTGAGTTGACTGCTATTGTTACAGCTGCGGTATCGGCTGCCTTAAGTTTACAAAAAGAAGAATTCGACAGAAAGTTGAACGAAATCTCACAAAAATTTGCAACCACGCCAACGGCCAATGTAGAGACTTTCCAAGAGATTAGAGTTTCAAGCAACATTCGTTGCGATGAAATTCTCGACCTTGTCAAATCTTTGCCTGAATTCGATGGTAGGAAAGAGAATTACGTCAGAACAGTACGATGCAAGCGCTAAGCATTATCAGGCAGTAGCAATTATTAGAAATAAGGTTAGAGATGCTGCGGATGCCGTTTTAGCATCCTTCAACACAGTTTTTAATTTCAAAGCTATAATATCACGATTAGATTTTACATACGCTGATAAGCGACCAATATATTTAATTGAGCAGGAGCTAGGTACCTTGAGGCAAGGAAGTCTGACAGTGTTTAACTTCTACTACGAAGTTGAAAGAAAACTGACGTTACTCACAAATAAAACTATCATGACTTATGAAAGCTGTTAGAACATACATACCTTTTAAAGACCCTGTGTGGCAACTCAAGTACATAACTGTTCTTCTTCCAATGCTCTCATTGGACGTGTACCACTGTATCACGCCACTTTTTAGTTAAGGTTGACTTGCATTGTATATCTTATTATTGCTCATTAACATTACATTAAACTCGCTTTAACCAAACGGTTGTGTTTCATTTCTACGGACTAGACTCTGCTAATATTGGTTATGGGCCCAGAGTACAGCTCCATTGTATAATAAACGTCGCGATTTAATGTATGTGAATTGATTTGTTCAATTGTAATTGATTCGTTCAATTAAGTGTAAATATCGTTGGTCGATAAAGACAATAAATTAAAGTGAAATATATAAATAAATAAAAACGTTTAAAAATTATATATCGTGTGTCGATAGAAAAGACTAAAATATACTATTTCGTAAAAAAAAAAAAAAAAAAACTTCAAAAACATTTATATATCGTGTGTCGACAAAGCAAAGACATTTGCCTTAAGAAAAGTTTAAAATAAAATGGCTAGCGCGTTGTCACAAATTGACAAATTAAACGGAGAAAACTTTGCAGTTTGGTCGGTCCAGATGAAAAGTTTGTTGATCACGCTGGACTATTGGCATGTAATCGAAAACCTATGCAGCAGCACGGCAACAGCAGATCAGAAGGCAGCGTGGACAACAGCCGATCGTAAGGCATTGGCCACAATTACACTTTGTGTGAAGCCATCGGAATTGCTTTTAATTAAAAATTGTGCATCAGCAAGAGGTGCGTGGATTAAGTTGTCCGACACTTATCGAGCGCGAGGTTCTGCTAGAAAAGTTAATTTATTTAAAAAGTTGGTTCGTTTTCAATTTGAACGCAGCGTAAGTTATATCAGCCAAGTGAATAACTTTTGCTCAATAGTGGAGAATTTAAAGGAAATCGACGTATCGATTCCTGATGACATTCTAAGTATCATGTTACTTTGTAGTCTACCTGACGACATGGAAAATTTTGTGGTAGCCATTGAAAGTCGGGACGATTTGCCAAAAAATTGATAGCCTAAAAATGAAAATTTTCGAAGAAGAAGAAAGACGAAAAGGGAAGGTCAATGAGGACGAGCAAGTGGTGTACGGAGTAGACGGCACGAAGGGTAAGCGGCAGTTCAAGCGAAAGCAGTGGAACAACAAGAAACAGAACATAAAATGTTATGGTTGTGGCAAGAGAGGACATGTACGAGCGGATTGCAAGAGCACATCAAATTCGGATGTAGTGTTTGGTTCCTACGACAGCGGTTTTGAAGATGGCAGCAATCAATGGATTCTCGACAGTGGAGCATCGTCGCATATTTGCAACAACAAAGGTGAGTTTTCGACACTCAAAGAGTACACACAGAAGGTGACATTAGCATCCGGTGAATGTGTGTCATCAAAAGGGATAGGTAATGTAAAAATAAAATCAGCTCATGCTGACATTACACTAACAGACGTACTTTTTGTGCCCGAGTTAAAATCGAATTTTTTAGAACGTTGGTCGAAATGAGTCGTTGTATGTTAGAAGAGTCAAAATTGCCAAAGAGTTTGTGGGCAGAGGCAGTAAACACTGCAACTTATTTAAGAAATCGGGCTCCCACAAAAGTTCTACACGAGAAAACTCCATACGAGTGTTGGTTTGGTTATAAACCATCGGTAGCACACCTGAAAGCATTTGGATGCGAGGCGGTAGCTTTACAAAAACAACATAATTTATCTAAGTTTATGCCAAAAGGTCGAAAGCTTATTTTCGTAGGTTACTCAAATAATAGCAAGGCATATAGGTTGTATGATAGTCAACGTAGAACAATTGTTACATCCCGCGATGTTAAATTTTTTGAAAATAATATTCCAAGCAATGTTTCTCAATCTTCAAATGAGACGTCAGCGTCGACGTCGCATAGCATTGGTTGTGAAACTACACCTGTAGTTGTAGCGCAAGAAAATATGCAAACAGAACAGCAAAGCACAAGCATTGTTAGTGTTGATGCTAACCAACCAAAGAGTAGTGAGATTGAGAACAATGCATTGCCTAGCACGGTCAGCAGTGGAAGTCATGCTAGTGAGAAGGGCATTGATAATGAAACTGACGACAGTGTTGTTGATGATAATGAGGTGATGGGCATTGCACGTAAACGGAAGAGAGGGAGACCAAAAATAAATAGAACTGGAAGTGTTGGTAGACCAACAAAAGTTTTTGCGTATGACGATGGCGCTACTCCCGAAGTTTTAAATTCAATCGTTTCTGATCCAATTTCAGTGGGAGAGGCATTAGATAGCCAAAATAAAGAGAAATGGTGGCAAGCTATGAAAGCTGAGTATGATTCTCTTATTAAAAATAATACGTGGGAATTAGTTGACAAACCTGTTGGAAAGAATGTTATAGGTAACAAATGGGTGTTTTCAACGAAGAGGGGGAGTGATGGTAGCGTTGAAAAATATAAAGCGCGGCTAGTAGCGCAAGGGTGTTTTCAAATTCAACATGTTGACTACCACGAAACTTATGCTCCTGTTGTAAGACATTCTACGATTAGACTTATTTTAGCCATTGCAGTCCAATATAATTTACTAGTAAACCATTTAGACATAGTTTCTGCCTACCTTAATGGTACATTAAACGAAGAAATATATATGTATCAGCCAGAAATGTTTGCACAAAAAGACCAACAAAATAAAGTTTGCAAATTAAAAAAATCATTATACGGGCTAAAACAGGCAGGTAGAGAATGGAATAAGAAGTTTAATGAAATTTTACGTAATATTGGTTTTCGAAAATGTTTGTCAGATAATTGTGTTTATATTATGCGGAAGGGCAATGAAACTATTATTGTAGCTTTGTATGTTGGTCACATGATGTTGGCATGTTCAAATCAATCCACAATGAATGAAATTATTAAGATGTTAAAATGTTTTGTTGAGGTTGTAGACCGTGGCCCAATTTCATTCTATCTTGGAATGGAAATTGAGAGAGATGGATTGAGAGGAAAAATTACTGTTCGTCAGAAAAAATATACAAATGAACTTTTAAATACATGGAATATGGCAGATTGTAAGCCAAGTTCAACTCCATTTCCAAATGGTACAGAATTAGTAAAATGTGATCGTGAAAATTGTTCGGATGTTTATGATGTGAAAACGTATCAGTCTTTGATTGGTGGTCTTATGTATTTGGCCGTAATATCAAGACCAGATATTGTTCATACGTTATCGAAATTGTCGCAATTTAGTAATCATCCACATAAGCAACATTTCACAGCAGCGAAACATATTTTGCGTTACCTTAAGCATACGTCAAATGCAAGTTTTACATATTGTAGAAAGGAAAAAGAGCTTGCATGTTATACTGATGCTGATTGGGGTTCCAACATTATTGACCGCAAGTCGTATAGTGGATACATTGTTTTTCTTGCTGGTGGTCCAATAGCTTGGGAGTCCAAGAAGCAAAATAGTGTTTCACTTAGCTCAACTGAAGCTGAGTACGTAGCTATGTGCGAAGGAGCAAAAGAGGTAATATTTTATCGTCATCTGTTAACAGAGTTAGGGTTAACAGAATATTGTAAAAATGCAACTGTTATTAACAGTGATAACCAGGGCGCAGAATTTTTAGTGCGTAATCCTGTAACAAAGAAAAGAAGTAAACATATTGATATAAAATATCACTACTTAAGAGAAAAATATGAATGTAACGATATAGATATCAAATATGTACCATCGGCAGAAAATGTAGCCGACT